>PVIW01001838.1:0-261449 GCA_004026585.1 Noctilio leporinus | reverse complement strand
CATTTGATAAAGTGCAGCAACCATTTATGATAAAAACCCTCAGCAAAATGGGAATAGAGGGAGCATACCTCAACATCATAAAGGCCATCTATGAGAAACCTGAAGCCAACATCATACTTAATGGACAAAAACTGAAAGCTTTCCCCCTAAGATCAGGAATAAGACAAGGCTGTCCACTTTCTCCACTTCTATTCAACATTGTCTTGGAAGTTCTAGCTATAGCATCAGAGAAGAAAAAGGAATCAAAGGTATCCAAATTAGAAAGGAGGAAGTCAAACTGTCATTATTTGCAGATGATATGATAGTGTACATACAAAACCCAATGGGCTCCACTGAAAACTCACTCAACCTAATAAGCAAATTTAGCAAAATAGCTGGGTATAAAGTCAATATCCAGAAATCAAAAGCATTTTTGTATAGTATAATGAAACAACAGAAATAGAAGCGAAAAAACAAATCCCATTTACCATAGCAACAAGAAAAATAAAGGACCTCGGAATAAACTTAACTAAGGAGGTAAAAGACCTATACTCAGAAAACTACAGAACAATGAAGAAAGAAATCAAGGAAGATACAAATAAATGGAAGCATATACCATGTTCGTGGATGGGAAGAATTAACATCATTAAAATGTCCATACTACCCAAAGCAATCTACATATTCAATGCAATCCCAATTAAAATACCAATGACAGACTTCACAGAAATAGAAAAAAATACTTCAAAAATTTATATGAAGCCAAAAATGCCCATGAATAATCACCACAATCTTAAGAAAGAAGAACAAAGTAGGAGGAATCATAATACCGGACTTCAAACAATACTACAAGGCTACTGTCATCAAAACAGCATGGTACTGGCATAAGAATAGACATATAGATCAATGGAATAGAATAGAGAGCCCAGAAGTTAACCCAGGACTCTATGGTCAACTAATATCTGACAAAGGGGGAAGGAACATCCAAAGGAGTAAAAACAGTCTCTTCAACAAATGGTGTTGGGAGAATTGACAGCAACATGCAAAAAGATAAAACTAGACCACCAACTTACACCATACACCAAAATAAACTCAAGATGGATAAAGGATTTAAAAATAAGCAGTGCAACCATAAAGGTCCTGGAGAAAAATATAGGCAGTAAACTTTCGGATATCCTATGCTGAAATATGTTTACTGATACTTCACCAAGGGCAAAGGAAATAAAAGAATAAATCAACAAATGGGACTATATGAAATTGAAAAGTTTCTGTTCAGCTAAAGAATATATCAGCAAAATTCAAAGGGAACCAACTGTATGGGAAAACATAATTGCCAATGATACCTCAGACAAGGGTCTGATCTCCAAAATATATAAAGAACTAATGTGACTCAATACCAGGGAGACAGATAGCCCAATTAAACAATAGGCAAAGGACCTGAACAGACAACTCACTGAGGAAGATATACAAAGGGCCCAGAGGCATATGAAAGAATGCTCAACATCACTAGTCATTAGAGAGATGCAAATTAAAACCACAATAAGATACCACCTCACACCTGTCAGAATGGCAATCATCAGCAAATCAACAAACAAGTGTTGTCGAAGATGCAGGGCAAAGGGAACCCTCATACACTGTTGGTGGGAATGTAGGCTGGTGCAGCCACTGTGGAAAACAGTATGGGGTTTCCTTAAAAATGGAACTGCCTTTTGATCCAGCAATTCCACTATTTGGACTATACCCAAAGAATCCTGAAACACCAATTCATAAGAACCTATGCACACCTATGTTCATAGCGGTACTATTTACAATAGCCAAGTGCTGGAAACAGCCTAAGTGCCCATCCGTGGATGATTGGATCAAAAAACTTGGGTACATTTACACAATGGAATTCTACATAGCAGAAAGAAAGAAGGAACTTGTACCCTTTGCAACAACATGGATGGAACTGGAGAGTATTATGCTTAGTGAAATAAGCCAGTCAGTGAAGGACAAATATCATATGATCTCACCCATTACGGGACAATACTGAGCAAAACTAACAACAAGCAAAACAGAACCAAATATATGAATACAATGAATAGGCCTTCAGTGGTCAGGGGAAAAGGGGTTGGGGGGAGTGGGGAGGCAGAGGTAAGAAAGGGGAGCAGCTTAGACAAGAACCAAGTATAAAGGAACTAGGGACATGGACAACAGGTGGAATTGACTTTGGAGGGAATGGGTGGGTAGGGAGGGGGACAGAGGGGAGCAAAAAGGGGATGGATGAATACAACAACAATAAAATTTTCAAAAAAAGAATAAACTCATAAGTTCTTATTTTATATAATAGCTATATAATGAATTGTAATTATTACTTTGGATTGTAAATATTTACTTTTATGGATAAATCATTCCCAAATCCACCCAGCAAAAGCCCATTCAACCGGTCTTTTATGTCATTTTAACATGTTGCTCTCATTCTTTGATACTTTCTTACTTTTCTTCCACTGCTAGATGTTCAGGCTCACCTTGTTTTTTCATGCTTCACTTCTAGAATCATTCATTTCTCCAAGAAGTCCTAATCCTGGTTCCTTCTAGTGGAGAATGGTGACTAGATATTGAGATCATCTGGACATTAGTTGTATTCTTTGCTTTGGCTCAGTTTTGCCTCAAGGTCTCTCAGCAGGAGTACAGACATACACATACACACACACACACACACACACAATTAGTTTCTTCTACATTATTCAAAATTGAGAGTTAAGCAATTCTCTTCACTTTCTTTACATTCCCCTTTTCTTTTTTTCACTTCCTTTTCAGGTTGTCATTCTCTTTCTTTTTTTATTTTTCCATTTTTATTCATAGTCTCCTTGCTTATAGTTAATATAAAAATTCTTTGAATTTTCTAGACACAGAAGTCATGTACATCTCTCATTTATTCAAGAAAAAGTGGTACGCAAAAAGATAAAACTAGACCACCAACTTACATCATACACCAGAATAAACTCAAGATGGATAAAGGACTTAAACATAAGCAGTGCCACCATAAAGGTCCTGGAGAAAAATATAGGCAGTAAAATTTTTGATATCCTATACCAAAATATGTTTACTGATACTTCACCAAGGGCAAAGGAAATAAAAGAATAAATCAACAAATGGGACTATATCAAATTGAAAACTTTCTGTTCAGTAAAGAAAATACCAGCAAAATTCAAAGGGAACCAACTGTACGGGAAAACATAATTGCCAATGATACCTCAAACAAGGGTTTGATCTCCAAAATATATAAAGAACTAATGCAACTCAACACCAAGGAGACAGACAGCCCAATTAAAAAATGGGCAAAAGACCTGAACAGACAACTCACTGAGGAAGACATACAAAGGGCCCAGAGGCATATGAAAGAATGCTCAACATCACTAGTCATTAGAGAGATGCAAATTAAAACCATAATAAGATACCACCTCACACCTGTCAGAATGGCAATCATCAACAAATCAACAAACAACAAGTGTTGGTGAGGATGTGGGGAAAAGGGAACCCTGGTGCACTGTTGGTAGGAATGCAGGCTGGTAAAGCCACTATGGAAAACAGTATGGATATTCCTTAAACAACTAAAAATGGAACTGCCTTTTGATCCAGCAATTCCACTACTAGGACTATACCTGAAGAGTCCTGAAACACCAATTCATAAGAACCTATGTACACTTATGTTCATAGCAGCACTATTTATAATAGGCAAGTGCTGGCAACAGCCTAAGTGCCCATCACTGGATAATTGGATCAAAAAACTTTGGTACATTTACACAATGGAATACAACACAGCAGAAAGAAAGAAGGAACTCCTAACCTTTGCGAAACACATGGATGGAACTAGAAAGTATTATGCTTAGTGAAATAACCCAGTCAATGAAAGACAAATACCATATGATCTCACCCATTACTGGACAATAATGAACAAAACAAACAACAAGCAAAACAGTACCAGATATATTAATACAGTGAATAGGCCTTGAGTGGGCAAGGGGAAGGGAGTTGGGGTGGAGGGGAGAGGAAGAGGCAAAGAAGGGGAGCAGTTTAGACAAGAACCTAGTATGGAAGAACCCTGGACATGGACAATAAGTGGGATTGACTTTGTGGGGGAGTGGGTGGGTGGGGAAGGGGACAGAGGGGAGTAAAAAGGGGATGGATGTAATACAACAACAATAACATTAAATTAAAAAAAAAAGAAAAAGAAAAAGTCATGATAAGATAGGACAGGTGCTGTCAACTGACAATGTCCTGGGGAGAATTACAGACCTACCTGTACATATTTCTGGTACAATTAGAGAACTCACAAGTCAACCTTTCTGGTACCAATTCAGAGCTAACAACACTAAACCACCCAAATCTGGTACACTTTTCAAGAATAACCTAAAGGGTTCACCTTTAGAATTACTTTGCCTGCATTATCTTTGGCCTTGTGGCTTTTGCCAAGTCACAGGTTCATAAAATTCTAGTCTGATAGATACTTCAAAATGATGCAGTCCTACTGTCTCATTCTATGCTCACTTCTAAAGGAATTATTTATTATGACAATTTTAAAAGGCAGAGACCATTTAGAATTTCACATTACTTTGAATAAAATTCTTTTGGTGTCTATCATAAGGTTATAAGTCAATTAGCTTTCACATATGAGTATTTTAATTAAACATTCACTTAGTTTATTGATTGAATGTTGACTATGTGCCAGAAACTGTGTAGACACTATAAATACTATAGCACACTGGCTGGTTGTTGGGATTGGATGGTAGGAGATGATGGGCAGAAGCAGGAAGACCAAATCGGAGGCTATTGCAATAACAGCCTAAGCAAGAGGTAACTGTAACATGGGCATGGATGATATCAGGTGGCAGGCTGATTGATTTAGATATTTTGTTAGAACCTGCAGAATGTGCTAATGGATAGAATGTAGAATGTGAGAAAAAGAAAGAAGTCAAAGGTGACTTCAGAATTGTATTTGCTATTTAGCCCCAAAATGTAAAACAATAAAATTGCCTTTTATATTGGATGTGAAAAACGCAAAGAGAATAGATTTGGGGTAGGAAAAAAGTCAATTGTATTTCTGTGACCATAAAATTTTGAAATGAGTATTCTTTTTCAGTGCAGGGATGTGAAATGATTCCAAGTAGGTAACTAATTTAGGGTTCAATGGAGAGGTCAGGACTGGAGAAGTCATTAGCTTATAAACAGGATTTCATAGCATCAGACTGGTACCCAAAGGTATGTTTTAGTCCACATTTATTGAAGCTTTCTGTGTGCTAGCAACTATCCTCAGTGCCTTAGCTGTATAGATTTACTTAGCTCATACAGCAATCCAATCCAATCAAGAAAGTACTTTTATTATTATAATTTGCAAACAAATAAACTAAAAGCAGAGACTGTGTAATGTATCCTGTCACATTGCTAGTAAATGCTGAAGTAAGCTTTGAACTCCAACAGTCTGAATCCATAGTCTTATTCTCAACCTTTATGTTGCTCCAATTTATGTGATATGATTCTGTCCCCTAAAGTCTTATGATTTAGTTGAACAAATAAATGTAGCACACATGAAAAACTAAAGATTAATTAGGGACAAACATATCTTAGCATTGACTATGAGGCAAAGGAGTTTAGAATATGTGGGAACTTCTAAGATAATAGGGAACAGGAGTAATTAGCTGCTTCATTATGGTTAAATTGCACACAGGAGATCTAAAAGAATTTAGCAGTTTCCATAGATATCCAGTTTATAGCCATAGATTAACTTAGTCATGGGTATTATCAGCTCATAATGGCTAATCAGTGCATACCTTGCCCTACTGGATAGGCCTTTGTAAAATCTCACTGCCTTTTAAGTCATTCATAATCACCCTTCAACAAATAGCAGTAAAGACCTCTACTAAGATTAACTTTCATTAACTCCTTATTTTCTAGTCCATGTTCACTGTCTTGTACACAATAAGCAAGATAGGGCATTGTGTGAATTTCAGTGAATTAAATAAATTCTTATTGAGTGCCAAAATTGAGAGTGATAATGTACTTAGCCCTGTGAGAGTGACTTCACCCCAAAATGTTGCAAATCCCCTGCCAGCTTGTGCTAATTAATTACCCTCCTTTGAAAATAAGACAGAGTCTAACTTCCTGATGAGGGAGTATTTTTACTTTCCTTATACAAGGATGATCTCCTGACTTCTACATCCCTGCTGTTAAATACTGCCTTTGCTGACAGCACTGGAAGTTTGTGCTGTGAGAATAGGCTCCCTAGAAATATTTTCCCAACTCAAAGAATCATTTGAATGATGGTGTCTTCTGTGCCCCACATCAGTGCTCAACATGGCCCACAGACCAAATCCAGCCCATTGCCTGTTTTTGTATGACCCATGAGCTAACAGTGGTTTTTCTGTATCTAAATGGTTGGAAAAACTCAAAAGAAAAATAATATTTTATGATATAGAGAAGTTATATAAAATTGACATTTTGGTGACCATAAAAATGTTTCAATGGAATGTGCTTACCCACCAACATATTCTCTATGGCTAATTTTGCATTCTACAACAGGAGAGTTTAGGATTTGTGACAGAGACCATATGTCCTGTAAGTGTGTCCTTTACAAAAAAAGTTTTCCAACCCCTACTCATTATACCTGAAAAACATAAGCCATGCACATTTTGAAATATATAAAAATTGTTTATTTATTTTTAAGTTTTGTCCTTGATGATAGATCATAGTGTTATGTGGCAGAGTCTGGTCAAAAGTAATGGAACATGAAGAAAAATCCACACAAAACCAATGGTGAAGGGAAGGAACCAGGGTTCAACTCAATGATTCAGAGAATAAGAAAGAAATAAACAGTCAACAAGCACAGAATGAGGAGACAAGAATTGAAAAAAAAATGAGAAGAGGCCTTGGGACCTCTGGGACTACTTTAAATGTGCCAACATCTGATTTATAGGGGTGCCAAAAGGAGAAGAGGAAAAGCAAAAAAATGAAAACTTGTGTGAAAAAATAATGAAGGAAAACTTCCCAAATTTGGTAAAGGAAATAGATTAGACATACCAATCTAGGAAGCACAGAAAGTCCCAAATAAGCTAGATCCAAAGAGGACCATACCAAGACATATCATAATTAAAATGCCAAAGGTTAAAGATAAAGAGAGAATCTTAAAAGCAGCAAGAGAAAAGAGTTACCTACAAAGGAGTTCCCATTAGACAATCAACTAATTTCTCAAAAGAAACTTTGTAAGCAAGAAGGGACTGGTGAGAAGTATTCAAAGTGCTAAAAAGCAAGGATCTACAGCCAAAGTTACTCTATCCAGTAAAGCTATCATTTAGAATGGGAGAGCAGACAGAATGCTTCCCAGACAAGGTAAAGCTAAAGGAGTTCATCATAGCTAAGACATTGTTATATAAAATATTAAAGGGACTTATCTAAGAAAAATAGTATCAAAATTATGAACATTAAAATGACAACAAACTCACAACTATCAACAATAGAACCTAAAAAATATCTAAAAACCAAAACAAACTAAGCAAACATCCAGGATAGAACCAAAATCATAGGTATGGAAATCAGTGAAAGGGTTATCAGCTGGGAGGAGTAAGGGGGAGAAATGGGGAGATGGTGCAGGGATTAGGAAACAACTGGTGGGTACAAAACAAGAAGAAGTTAAGAGTAATATAGGAAAGGATGAAATTGGGGAACATATGAACCACCCATGGACATGAACTAAGGGGGATGGGATTGAAGGAAGGAAGTGGGACATCAGTTGGGGGAGCAAAGGGAAAAGAAATTGGGACAACTATAACAGCATAATCAATACAATATACTTTTTAAAAATTGAGCATTTATTTTTGGACTATTCTATCCCTTTGATTTATATGCCAGTACCATATTGTTTTGGTTATTATTGCTTTGTAGTGTAGTGTGAGATCAAGGAGTCCAATTGAAAAATGGGCAGAGGACATGAAAAGACATTTCTCCAAAGCAGACAGATAGATTGCCAGCAGAAATATGAGAAGATGCTCAATATCACTAATCATCAGGGAAATGCAAATTTAAACCACAATGAAATACTATTTTACACCACTGAAAATGACTAATATTAAACTAGCAATAATACATGTTGATGAGGATGTGGGAAAAGGGAACCATTGTGCACTGTTGGTAGGACTGCAAATTGGTGCAGCTCTGAAAGAAAACAATATGTACATTTCTCAAAAAATTTAAAAGCAGATACTACACAATCTAGCAATTCCACTTCTGGGTATTCATCCAAAGAAAGTACAAATACAAATTCAAAAAGATATATCACTGCTATATTCATTGCAGCATTATATACAATAGCCAAGACACTGAGGTAAGCTAGGTGTCCATCAATACCTGAATGGATAAAGAAGATATGGTATGTATATACAATGGAATATTACACAACAATAAAAGAATGAACTAGAGTCATTTGTAGCACATGTATTGATCTAGAGTATATTAATTCTAAATGAAATAAATCAGGCAAAGAGAGTCGAATATCACATGGTTTCACTAAAATCTAAACCAACCAAATAAAACAAAAACAGACTCATAGAAACAGAGAAGAAGAAAGAGATTCTTATCAGAGGGAGAGGGTGGCGGGTGAATAAAAGGGGAAAGGAAAACATAATCAACAATATTGTAGTAAGTTTATATGGTGACATATGATTACAAAAATTAGTGGGGTGATCATGTTATAAACTATAAAAATAGTGAATTACTATATTGTATTCCTGAAAATAATATAACCAACATAGGATTTTATACCAATTATACTTAAATAAAATAAATTCAACACTGACCAGTGTGGCTTAGTTGGTTGGGTGTTGTCCTATAAAACAAAATGTCACCAGTTTGATTCCCAGACAGGACACATACCTGGTTTGGAGATTTTGTCCAGGTCAGGATGTGTACAAGACAACCAATCAATGTTTCTCCCACACATTGATGTTTCTCTCCCTTTCTTTCTCCATCCCTTCCCCTCTCTCTAGGAATAAATACAATTTTTAAAAAAGAAAACTTTAGGTTTGGTTAAGATGGAGGCATAGGTGCACATGTTTTGCCTCCCTGCACAGCCATGGGAAGGCTTAAAGCTGACCTCTAAGGAAAGAGCACCAAGAATTGATCATGCACTTCTGGGAAGTCATTGTAGCAACTATAGGCCAGAGGAACTGAGTGAGTTTGTAGGAGATTGTGGGAACACCTAGCCACTCTGGCCAGCAACCTGCCCTAGCCATTGCTGGTGGATTGGCCCACCCTGTGAGGCATCCCAGGCCTGCCCAGACTGACAGTGAATCACTTGGCCCCACTCCCCAAGGCACAGCACTTGCTGGGGGGAGTGCCCAGAGCTGCAGTACTGGGCTGAAATGGGAGTTCAACAGTGTGGAGGCTGCTCCTGGCAATCCACAGGGCCTGAGAGAAACAGACTGCATAGTGCTCAGGGTTCGCTCCCAGGGTGCCTGCACTAGGAAGTGGCTGGGGCAACAGTGGTGGCAGGCCCAAATGGGAGTCCAGCAGGCAGGGGTTGCTAGCTTAACCTGGAGCTCCAGTCTGAGTTCTGGCGGCAACCTGCCCACCGATCCTCACAGAAATAGACTGCATAGTGCTTGGCCCCTCCCACCAAGGTGCCTGCACACTCAGGAGCACCCCAGCAACAATGGTAGCAGGCCAAATGGGAGCCTAGCAGCAGGGACTGAGCACTCCAGTCTGAGCTCAAGTTGAGGAAACCTAGCAGTCTGCATCACAAAATCTTATAGGTCCCCTATCACAGGTCAGTAAAAGAAGTCAGGGAGTCATAGAAGATTAATATAAGAAACAAAAACAAGGAAGAAAAGACACCTAAAATGGGGACACCCCACTGAAAGGAAAGGAGGAATCCCCAGTAAAACTACTCAGTGAAATAGAGATAAGCAATCTGTCAGATATAGAATTCAAAGCAATGGTTATAAGAAAGCTCAATGAGCTCAAAGAAAACTACAAAGAACTTCAGGGGAACTATAAAGAACTCCAAGGAAACTACAAGAAACTTACAGAAACTTATACCAGCATTAAAAAGGACATAGAAACCATCAATAAGAATCAGGAGAAAATGAATAATACAATTTCTGAACTGAAGAACATAGTAGAAGGAAACAAGCAGATTTGAATTGGAGGACTACATGGAAAAAAATACCCAGACACTGCAACAAAATGAAAAAAGACTAAAAAAAGAATGAAGAGGTGCTAAGAGAGCTGCAGGATAACATGAGATGTAATAATATCCATATCATAGGGATATCAGAAAAAGAGGTAGAGGAGCAAGGAATAGAAACTATGTTTGAAAAAGTAATGACAGAAAACTTCCAGAATTTGGTGAGAGAAAAAATTACCCTAGTCCAAGAAGCACAGAGGGTCCCAATGAAGGTGAACCCAAATAGGCCTACACCAAGACACATCGTAATTAAAATGGCAACATTCAAAGATAAAGAGAGAATCCTAAGGGCAGCAAGAGACAAAGATCTAATAATATACAAGGGAGCTCCAATAAGGTTATCAACTGATTTCTCAACAGAAACACAAGCCAGAAGAGAATGGCAAAAAATACTCCAAGCAATGGAAAGCAAAGGCCTCCAACCAAAACTATTCCCAGCAAGGCTCTCATTCAAAATGGTCAGTGAAATAAGGAATTTCCAAGAAAAAAGAAAGCAAAAGAATACACCCCCACCAAACCATCATTGAAAGAGATGTTAAAGGGACTACTATCAGAAGAGGAAGACAAAGTGAGAGAGAAACACAGGTACAAAGAGAAAAAAATCACAATGAACACATACCTATCAATAATAACCTTGAATGTAAATGAATTAAATTCTCTAATTAAAAGATGTAGGGTAGCCAAAGGGATAAGAAAACATGACCCACATAGATGCTGTCTACAAAAGACCCACCTCAGAACAAGAGCTTTACACAGACTGAACGTAAAGGGATGGAAAAAAATATTTCAAGTAAATGGACACGAGAAAAATGCTGGGGTAGCAATACTCATATCAGACAAAATAGACTTCACCACAAAGGCCATCAAAAGAGACAAAAAGAACATTTCATTATACTTAAGGGAACAATCCATCAAGAAGACATAACCCTGCAAACATATATGCACCCAATATAGGAGCACCCAATTATATACAAAAGATCTTGGAGAACTGCAAGAAAAATATAGACAAAAATATACTCATAGTAGGGGATTTTAACATCCCACTGTCAACAATGGACAGATATTCCAAGCAAAGAAACACCAAAGATAGTATGGCATTGAACAATACTCTTAACTGTTATATACAGAACTTTTCATGTCAAAGAAGCAAAATACACATTCTTCTCAAATGCACATGGAAAATTCTCAGATAGACCACATCGTAGGACACAAAACAAGCCTCTGCAAATTAAAAAAAAAAAATTATATCAAGCATCTTCTCAGATCACAATAGTTTGAAGCTATAAACCAAACTCAAGGGGAAAAAAAACCAAAATATTTAAATTAATGGAGGCTGAATAACATGCTATTGCATAATAATTGGGTTAATACTGAGATCAAGGACAAAATCAAAAAGTTTCTGGAAACAAATGAAAATGAACACACAACCCAAAATCTATGGGATACAGCAAAGGCAGTCCTGAGAAGGAAATTTATAGCAATATAGGCCCACTTGAAAAGGTTTGAGGGCCCTGGCTGGTGGCACAGTGGATAAGGCGCCGACCTGCAAACGCAAATCGCTGGTTCGATTCCCAGCCAGGGCACATAACCAGGTTGCAAGCCAGATCTCCAGCCAGGTCCTTAGCTGGAGGCAGGTGAAAGGCAACCATACATTGATGTCTCTCCCTCTCTGCCTCCCTCCCTTTCCCTCTGTATAAAAATAATAAATAAAATCTTAAAAAAAAAAAGGTTTGAAGGAGCTCATATAAACAATCTAACTGCAAAGCTACAAGAACTAGAAGAACAACAACAAACAAAACCCAAAGTGAGTAGAAGGAAGGAAATAATCTAAAGCAGAACAAAATTAAATGACATAGAGACAAAAAGAACAATTCAAATGATCAATAAATCCAGGAGCTGGTTCTTTGAAAAGATAAACAAGATTGACAAGTCATTATCCAGACTCATCAAGAAAAAAAGAGAACTCAAATAAGTAAAATCAGAAATGACAAAGGAGTCACAACTGATATCACAGAAATACAAAGGATTGTAAGAAATTACTATCAACAGCTATATGACAAAAAATTTGACAACCTGAGTGAAATGGACAAATTTCTGGAATCATAGTCTTCCAAAACTGAATCAAGAAGAACCAGAAAGGCTGACTAGACCAATAACAACTAGTGAAATTGAAGCAGTAATCAAATAAGTCCCAGCATATAAAAGCCCTGGACCAGATGGCTGCACAGGTGAATTTTATCAAACATTTAGAAAAGAACTAATTCCTATCCTTCTCAACCTATTCCAAAAAATCCAACAAGAGAGAAGGCTTCCAAACTCTTTCTATGAGGCCAGTATTACGTTAATCTTAAAACCTGCTCAAGACACGAACAACAAAGAAAACTACAGGCCAACATCTCTGACGAACATAGAGGCCAAAATCCTCAACAAAATATTGACAAACCGGATCCAGCAATATATTTAAAAAAATCATACACCATGATCAAGTGGGTTTCATCCCAAGGATACAAGGATGGTACAACATTCACAAATCAATAAATGTAATACACCACATAAACAAAATGAAAGATAAAAACCATATGATCATATCAATAGATGCCAAAAAAAAGCATTTGAAAAAGTACAGAACCCATTTATGATAAAAGCACTCAGCAAGATGAGAATAAAGGGAACATATTTCAACATAATAAAGGCCATATATGAGAAACCTGCAGCCAACATCATATTCAATGGGCAAAAACTGTAAGTCTTTTCCTTAAGATCAGGATCAAGGCAAGGGGGTCCACTCTCTCCACTTCTATTTCACATAATTTTGGAAGGCCTAGCCACAGCAATCAGATAAGAAAAAGGAATCAAAGGCATCCAAATTGGAAAGGAAGAAGTAAAACTATCATTATTTGCAGATGATATAATAGAGTACATAGAAAACGCCATAGATGCCACCAAGAAACTGTTCAAAGTCATAAATGAATTTTCAGAATAGCCAATACAAAGTCAATATTCAGAAATCCAAGGCATTTTTATACACCAACAATGAAACATCAGAGAAAGAAACTAGAAAACAAATTCCATTTACTATAGCAACAAGAAAAATAAAGTACTTAGGGATAAACTTAACCAAGGAGGTAAAAGACCTGGACTCAGAAAACTACAGAACACTGAAGAAAGAAATTAAGGAAGATACAAATAAATGGAAGTATATACCTGTTCATGGATGGGAAGAACAAATAATCATAAAAATGTCCATACTATCCAAAGCCATCTATTGATTCAATGCAATCCCTATTAAAATACCAACATCACATTTCACAGACCTAGAACAAATTCTTTTTTTTTTAAAGATTTTATTTATTATTTCCAGAGAGAGGGGAAGGGAGAGCGGCAGAGAGGAAGAGAAACATCAATGTATGGTTGCCTTTCACCTGCCTCCAGCCAAGGACCTGGCTGGAGATGCGGCTTGCAACCTGGTTACATGTCCTGGCTGGGTAATTGAACCAGCAACCTTTGGGTTCGCAGGTCAGCACCTATCCACTGAGCCACCAGCCAGGTAGAACAAATTCTTTAAAAATTTATATGGAGTTAAAAACAATCCCGAACAACTATAGCAATCTTGAGAAAGAAGGACAAAGTAGGAGGAATTGCAATACCAGCTATAAACCATATTACAAAGCTGTTATTATAAAAACAGTCTAACACTGACATCAAGAACAGACATACCAATCTATGGAATAGAATAAAGAGCCCAGAAATGAATCCAGGACTCAATGGACAACTAATATTGGACAAAGGGGAAAGGAACATAAAATGAAGTGCAAATAGCCTCTTCAACAAATGGTGTTGGGACAATTGGATAGGAATATGCCATAAAATGAAACTAGACCACCAATTTACACCATACACCAGAATAAACTCAAGGTGGATTAACGACCTAAACATAAACCATGCCACCATAAAAGTCCTAAAGGAGAATATAGGCAGAAAAATGGCAGATATCCCATGTAGCAATATTTTTACTAATATCTCTCCCAGGGCAAAGGAAATAAATGAACAAATAAACAAATGAGACTACACCAAACTAAAACGCTTCTGCTCAGTTAAAGAAAACATCAGCAAAATTAAAAGGGAACCAACCATATAGGAAAACATATTTGCCAATGACACCTCAGATAAGGGATTGATCTCCAAAATATATAATGAACTTATAGGACTCAACACAAGGGAGACAGACAACCCAATTAAAAAATAGGCAAAAGACCTGAAAGACATTTCTCCAAGGAGGACTTACAAAGGGCCCATAGGCATGTGAAAGAATGCCCAACATCACTAGCCATCAGAGAGATGCAAATTAAAACCACAATGAGATACCACCTCACACCTATCAGAATGGCCATCATTAACAAATGAACAAACAAGTGCTGGCAAGGATGCGGAGAAAAGGGAACTCTAGTGCACTGCTGGTGGTACAGCCACTATAGAAAACAGTATGGAATTTCCTCAAAAAAACTAAAAATAGAACTGCCTTATGATCCAGCAATTCCATTGCTAAGATTATACTCCAAGAATCCTGAAACACCAATTCAGAAGAACCTGTGCATCTCTATGGTCATAACAGCACTATTTTCAATAGCCAAGTGCTAGAAACAGCCTAAGTGCCCATCAGTGGATGAATGGATCAAAAAACTTTGGGCATTTACACAATGGAATACTACACAGTAGAAAGAAGGAACTCCTACCTTTTATGACAGCATGGGTGGAACTGGAGAGTACAAGCCAGGCAGTAAAAGACAAATACTATATGATCTCACCCGATACAAGAGACTAATGAACAAAACAAACAAGCAAAATAGAATCAGAGGCATGAAAACAAGGAACAGACTTTCAGTGTGCAGCGGGGAGGAGGACGGGGGAGAAAGAGGCAAAGAAAGGGAAGAGTTTAGTCAAGGAACTAGTATAAATGACCCATGGACATGGAAAATATGTGGGATTGACTGTGGGAGAGGGGATAGGGAAGGTGGGGCAGGGGAGGGAATGGGAGAAAAATGGGGTAAATGTCATACAACAATAATAAATCAATTAAAAAAGAAGTTTATTTAGCCCATAATTGTCCAAATATTTTACCTCTGATTTTTTCACTTTATACCTATTAATATTCCTCCTATTACAAAAATTCTTCCAATTTATTTGGTTCCATTATGCTTCTGCTGGGTACTTTTCTTGCATGTGCCATTTTTTAAGTAATGTACATAACCTAAGTACACATTATTCAGGTAATATAGACAGGTAGGTTAGCTAAAAACAGCTAGAAACATTTCTGGAATTGAGGAAATTGTTTAATTCTCAACAGCTAGGAAAGAACTTAGCTCTCCAAGGAGAAAATGAAGCTCGATAAAGCTGAAAACAGAGCAAATATATCTACCCAGAATGAGAGGAAGATTTCCACTGGGAAAATGCTCTCATAACTAGAAATTAGCCTTCTCTTTCTGACAGCTAACTACTGTACTTTGAAACATTCCTTTTAGGATAACTGAAATAATTGTGGCTATTGCATCCTTCTTGTGGATAAATGGCATGTGGAGAGGTAAAGATATAGAGGAAGCAGGCTGAATGGTCCAGTCAAATTAAAAGCTGCCATCTAATTCAACACATTCTTAGCAATAGGAAGTTGTCAGGCTAGTTTTTTGAGAGGGAAATGGTGTTCCAAAGCATGAGTCTTACAATCAGGAGTTCTCCTATATTTAGTCATAATTGTCCTTTTTATGGGAATGAGGACTCAAATTTTTCATATGCAAATAAGTAGAACATTTTTCCTCATATACATGGTATCTCCTAAAAATGTGTTATTTCCTTTTGCTTGTTGAATATCTTATTGATTGTTGCAATAAAAGAACACCAAATTGTAAATCTATGCATTAATTATTCATTTTTGTTCCTGGTTTCCCCTTTTTGCCATTGCAGGAATGATTTTGTCCTCATTCTTTATTCTAAGACAATGCCACACAACTTGAATTTTTAAACTTCTAAATCCTGAAAGTAACTACTTCAATTTTAGCTTTTCCCACTGCAATAGTCAAATCAAGTTAAAAATGCACATAGATACAAGTAACTTTGACATCCAGATATCATTTGGCTATTAAACATTTATAGCACTGTTTTTCTAAGCATTGACTGTTTATCCACATACAAGGTACCAAGATTGAAACTCTGTTGAAAACAGATATTTTGAAATAATTAATTTTCTGCCACTGGCTTTATTCCTATTATAATCTCTGGTCCCTCCAAAGTTAACATGGGCTAGTCTCAAATGCAGAGCCAGCTGCCTTTCCTCTTCTCTTCCTGTAATATCATCCTGCCAATGTCTCATAATTACATGGTATCTTAGGTCCAGTTTAGTTTGCCCAAGTGCATTCTAAATTTTCTTTGCAGCCAGTGGCATTAGCTACAAAGTTCTATCAAAAAGTACCTAGGAGAACTAAAGCTTGAACCCAAACCCTAAAGCAATTTTTCCTTGCTTGTGATTGAGAGACCACAATGTCAGTTCCACAGGAACTTCCATTTGAGAAAGTAAAATTGAGCCTATAACCTCCACTGTCCTGAAGACCTAACTTTGTGACCAGCTTGCTCTCTGAGTGCTGTGTGGCCTAGAGAGGAAGTAGGTGTGTGTGTGTGTGTGTTTCTACATGAGCAATAAAGAGAAGATCCTTAATGTGCAGAATGCCATCACTGCTGGCTTACCAGAAAAAAGGTCCTGTTATCTGGCTCCATCACATTCATGCTTGTGTAAAATTATGAAATGTCTCCAACTATCAGAGAGAGTTTATTTTGCCTATTTCACTTTTTCTCTCCTCTAGCAATTGGAAAGTCTCAGAAGAAACTTTCTGGGTTATATTAAAGTCTCATTTGCCGCATGTATTTCTGTTGCTGTGACTTAAGAATCTCTCCATCAATGCAAGGTGATAAATGGAACTCTACTAAATATATTGCACAAGCCCACATCTCAGTCTGTGCCTTTGTGCTGCCTTTTATTTTCTTTAATCCTTCAAGTTCACATCCTTCCCCTCAAATAGGAAACCCAAGCAAAATTTAGCATAACATCTTTAAAAAGAGATAAACTTACAATACAGGGTAATTCTTTACAGATTTCTCCTATATGAACAAAGGTATGAATCTGGCCCAGAGTTTACTACAGATTCTTTATCTGTGATTTGGCTACAGGACGCTTGCTATTCACTTATGCAAATCTGCCTTTATAAATAAGAATATTGATTAGGTAAGTCATTTGCCTAAAATCCCATGATAGAGAAAGGACAAAGTAGGACTGGAAAGCAATTTTGTTGACTACCGTATATGTAATATTGATATCGCTGATCAAATTCATTCACTGGAAGTTAATAATGTACCTACCTTGCAAGCAAGCGAAGAATCAAACATGAAGAATTAGCACATTAATTTAGGAAAATGTCAGAATAATTTAGCTATTATTTTGGTGATAAATACTGTATACATATATATAGGAGCATAACATAAAATTGCTTGTACAATGTTATAATTTCTTGGCTCTTTAAGAGGTAGGTTAGTTCCTTAGACAAAGAGATGGCAAAGCCTTGCTGGAGGCGATGGAACTTAGCACACACCCTCTTTCAGCCCCAAATGATTCTCTGGCAATATTAAACTGCATTTTCACAATAAACAGCATAGGTTGCTTTGCAACAGCTCACTCAGCAGCACGACAGGTAATAAAGATAAAACCAGTGGTCCAATCACAAGTGACAACAGATGCTGTATTATTTCAAAGCAAATTTGTGGTGTTTTAGCATCTTTCCAGTGACAATTCTTGGTTTAATTTCCTGAATTCAAATACATCATATTGACAATTTCTCAAAATCTTATTCGAGTAGATAATCTTACTGAACACCAAATATTTTGGGGTTTTTTGCATTTGATGCTCTAGTTTAATGAAGTGTGACATATCATTTGGGCAATGTCAAGTCTGACAAATACAGAAGATAGTTTTTTATTCAATGGCAAATAAAGTGGCAGCAGTGTGACTATGTATTTGCAACATTGTTTCTCTGAATATGATTACTTGATTGGCTTACTCAGGGGTAGTAAGGTTTTTTTTAATATCCTGATTAGGATTATATAAAACATGAATTAATCTTCAATAAGGTATTAGAGTAGGCTCTGTGCAGAATTCATTAACAAAAATCCCACTGTGATAGTTTGAAAAAATAACACCCGCTCTTCCCACCTCCTTGACTGTGTAATTTCTGCCATGCAATTGTCCCGTACCCTCCATCCATGAATTGGTTTTTCATGTGGTTTGCTTTGGCCAATGCTTTGCACATAGAGTTTTGGAATGGATTCATGCCATCTAGGCTTGTCCTCTTGTCCTCTGTTATTTCCATAAGAAACTTGCATTCACTGGCCTAATGGCCCAGAAACATCAAAATCATGCTAAAAAGTTCTTGGTAAATAAGTACACACATAAATAAGCCTCTGTTCTGTCTATGCCATATTGATTCCTATCTTCTTTCCAGAACTTATTATATTCCCTCTGCAGTGACAGGTATATGAGTGAGCTGCTGAACTGCAGACAATTAAGCTGGCCCAGTCAGCTGCCACCTGACCCTCCCAATATGTGCATAACCCAGCAGAGGTGTCTATTCCCACTGATTCTAGAAACATAAACAATAAATGCTTATAGTATGCTATGACAGTTTTGTGCATACTCTTTACACAGCATAATTATGACAATAGCTGAATAATCTACCTGTGGATTTCTTTGTCCCTCTAGATCCCTTGAATATATATCATGGTTCCACTTGAAGACATCTTGCTGTCCAGCAAGAAGAGTGTTATTCAACACAGTCATATTTCCAGTACTGTGGGGGGGGGGGGGTGGGGGGCGGGGATACACAAGTAAAACAGAGTATGGTTCGTGTTCTCAAGAAATTTATAATCTCATTGAGAAAGAAAATTCACATATCCACAAGAGATCATTTTTTCTGTGTATCTTGATTAGAGGTTTATAGCAGTTTAACTGAAGTGCTTTAATCAAAATGTGCATGTTTGTGGTGCCAATCAAGACTAACTGAATCTAAAGCATCTAGGGACTGGGACCAGGGATATATATTTTGGAAAATCTCCTCAGATAATTTCAAAGTCCTCCCCTGGTTAAAAACCAATGGTGAGGGCTAAATAAAACACATATTGTACAGTATATGTACATAAGTGCAATGGAGTATAGAGAAGGATGAGGTCAACAGAATCTTGAGTTATCACAAAAGTCTTAAGATATGGGATTGGAACAAGTTCTTAAAGAATCAAAGAATTTGAATGGAGGTAGGATCCAAGCAGAGAGAATGTAATAAGCTCTGGGAAGAAGGTGAGCATTAATATGGCATTGATAGAACAGAGATTTACTTATTTATACACTTAGTCACCAAGAATTTCTTTAGCATTTACCATGTATGTGCCAAGCACTACTCTGAGTTCTTTACAATAATTAATTAACTATCATAGTAACATGAGATAGGCACTAACATCATTTCACTTCATAGTACAAGCTGACCAGAGTGGAAGAATTCCTATACTTTCTAGTGAATGATCTTGCATGGGATTAGTGTTGATAGAAAACTTTTGATTGTCTAGAATGATTTTTCTTTGCAAAGAAGCCTAGAGAGCAAAACCAATGTTGCTGTCAATTACCTTGAAACTAGACATTTTAATAATAATTTTTCTCAAGTGTATATGACTTGCAAAATAGAAGATAGAAAAAGGGTAAAAAGAGAGAATAAAATCATTTTATGTCAACTGTAGTTAGAATTTTTGCTTAATATAATCCAAGTAAAATAGCTTAATTATAATAAAAATAATCCCTCTTCCCAGAGAATATATTCATGCTTTATTCCATTTTAAAAGTATGAGGGTGTAGTCTTCTTTTAGGGAGTGAAAAAAATATCTGATGAATCTGTCCAGATAGGACAAAATTCCTAAGCAAGGTAATTATCTACAGAGAAACTATTGCAAGGATCGTCAAAGCTTTGCATTAAATTTGATGATATTCATTTAAGATTCAATATTAATCATTCAAATTTTACCAAAACTTTGTATATCACAAATATTTTGTAGGATGTATCTTTTCTTATTAATGTAATAAGAGGTATTATTTTCCTACAAATAAGTTCTGAAACATTCTAATGTCCTGCTTTTAATTTTGAAAATCTCTAGATATGAGTACATACTCTGTTATATAGTATTAAGAATTTTGCAAATCCAGACACATTTTATATGCACTTCTTTATTTCCACAGTATAGTCTAATGCTTACTCCAACTAATTGATATCTATTGGAAAATAAATATTTAATAAACATAGAACTATCAACTTAGTAGATACAAGACAATTTTAGAGTGCTGTAAAGATCATTTGTAAAGAACCACCCGATTCTAAGTAAAATTTAGACTGACCTAATCAGGTATCTTTCTAACTTTTTAATAAACATTTTAAGAAAAAAACAAAACAAAACAAAACTTTACATGAGTTGTCCCATTAATCTGTTCTCTGGGTTTTAAGGTTAGCTAACAAAAATGCTATGTTTAAGAGTAGATGGATTAAGTTTACGGTACCTCTTTCGGTAATTTGAGACTTTAATATTGTCAAAAACTAATCAAGATAAATCAACTAACTTATGTATTAGTAGTTGTCAGTTTGTTTTTCTGGAGGGAAATGTGAATATAGTTTTTAAAATTATTTGTATTGATTGATTGACCCCTATTTTCCTCTTTGGCCTCTTTGCTTACAGATCCATTCTTTACCCTTCTTCTGCTCTGTGTCACAAGAAGACTGACCACTGCAAACTATTTCCCAGGTCTGTGCATATTGGCATCAGGTAGGGTGTGGTCAAAGGGAAGTACCTGCAGTAGACTGGGGCTTGGGAAATAAATGAGAAGCAAGATATTTCCGCCCTCTCTCTCTTCCCAAGTAATAATTCTCATGATACCCATTACTGCAGCTTCTATCAGACAGGTATACCAGATGGCTTTGTAAACCACTTCATCTATTCATCTTATCTTTTAAAAATTATCTGTGGTAGCTGTTTCCTGCAACTGTTAATTTGGGAATTTTCTCTTTCCCTGGTTGGCTTTTTTAGCTCTTTAGTCATTTATGTTATATTAATTTTCTGTAGTAAATATCTTTTATTTGAAATACTTAATAAGTAGTTTCTGTTTTTCTGACTAGACTCTGATAGTTGAATATGATAAGAAAAAAGAATATTCAACTATCATAGTTGAATATGATAGTTGAAAAGAAATCAAATGTTTGACATTTATAAATTAAATGACTGTTGTTTGCAAAAGAAATTTTTCTCTAAGCTATTTTTCCCTGTGAGTCTGAATACTGAATATTTAATGAAAACTATTTAAATAAGTGTATCCATACAATATGGAATGAGAGTGTACTCATGAAGGTAGGGGTTGTAGAACAATTGCAGAAACAGATCTTATTCTGCTTTTAGTCCTGCCTGGCCCAAGGTCTATCACATGTGCTTCCACCATACACAGGATAAATACAAGTCACACATGCAACCCTCTCCCATAGGCACATTCAGGTTTATAAGCAATTCCATTTCTTCCTATTCCTCTCAAAAAGTATACCATAATGTATAATGAATAATAATTAATGAATTATAGGGGTAACCTTGGTTTTTGTAATTTATCTTAAAATTAAATCATTCACAACCTTTGATATTTTATTTTAATAAAATAGCTGCAGCAGAGCTAACAACTAATCAAAGACTCACTTTTATAACATAGCGTATAAAGAATTTTTGGCTTATGTTAATTGCAGTCACCAAGTAATTGTCAGAGTTATTACCTCATCTTGAATACACACATAATGTCTATGCGTTTTAAGCAGTATCATAAAAGTAAATTAAAGTGGACAATATATCCTAATGATCATGATCACATGTACTCTTAACAGTAATAATGTTTGGAAATGGAATGAACAATAAGGCTATCATGCTCTGCAAGCCATCAAAACTTTGTTTTTCTTTTGAGACCTGAAATGAATTAATCCTATCACCTGTTTAACTAAATTCCAAATTTATTAATTAGAATACCACAATAAATCAATGCAAAATTCCTGACTGTGTTTCCTTAAAAGGGACAAGTAAATTTTATAAAAGCAGGCTAATATACCTTAGTATGATCATGGGTATCTAATAAATTCTAAATTCTACAAGGCCAGGAAAGGAATTCAATTAATACTGCAACCAATTAGCTTAGTTATTAAAACAAATAAAGTCACCTCTATACATTAAATCTTTCATAAATAAGCATTACTATTGAGCCCAACATTAACCAAAGGCTATCACCAAGTCTAAAAAAGTGTTTATTATCACAAGTAAATCAGAAACACAGCAAGTGCATGGATCAACATAAGCACATCACAACCAACAGAAAATCATCTTGATTGCATGACCTGTTGAAAGTTATCTAAAATTTTTCTTTCTGTAATATAGCATTAAAGTAAAAATTTTTCATTGTTTTGTATTACTCCTTTAAGGTGAAAATTCCATTAAAGTAGAAATGTGTTAATCTTATTCATTTTGTGCCACAAATATCTTGTATCTGGCCCTTACAATATTCAATAAATATTTATTAAATGAATGAGTGAATAATACCATCTTTATTCTAATTCAAATGCCTCAGGTATTTAATGGTTATGATAAACTGCTGGTTTATTAAGAGTATCATTTTAAATTAGTATATATGGATAAAAATCAAGTCCTTGTTAGCAGAGACCATTAGAAGTTTGAATACACACAATTTCCCTCACTTGGAGAAAAATTTTTCCCTCCATTCAGCATATGTAATAGGGACAGTTAGACCTTCCAATTGTGGAAAAGAGGTGTTTTCCATTTGCTGGATCTCAGGATTTATATATTTTCAGCCTCCTTCTCAAGATTTTATTCCTTGTACCATGAAAAATTTACAGATGCCAATATTACAAAAACAAGTTGTAACAATTTCCATGGGTGTGGGGGACATCCCTTTGGCAACTTAAAATAAAAACCAAGAATCCATGTGGTGTGGCTAACCAAACTTTCCTGGAAACAGTCATCAGACATAATAGTTAATTGACTTGATTCCTGCCAGTTGCATTTTTTTCCCCCAGGAATACAGTCAAAAGTAATCCTTCAACAAAGATTCCCCAGTGACATCCCAACAATTAATCTGATTCCCTTCCTGTAAAATAAAAAACAAAAACAAACAAACAAACAAATAAAACCCAAACAAACAAACAAACAAAAAACCAAAGTGGAGAAATAGCAATCCCATAACCTTTAAGAGACTGGAGATATTACCAGGGTTGTTAAAATGTAACACTTTTTTTGAAACAAGACCAAATCCTAAACTTTGCACTTTTTCCATCCTAATAGTCACCTGACTGCTATTTGAATATTTGGTAAGGAACTACAGCCAAGCCAATCGCTTCACTTTCTCTTACTAATTCTTCTAATTAAGCATCCATGTAAGCTCAACAAAAAATTTCTGCAAACAACATTGTTATAGAATAGAGACCAGGGGGTAGGGTTTTTTTTGTTTGTTTGTTTGTTTGTTTTTTTAAGTATTAGAAGGCATTTACATGCTGCCCATCTTCCATTTGCAGCAAAAATGAATCCCCTGGCTGGATGTGAGTGTAACAGAATAAACACCATTTGAGGCTCTGCCAGAAGTACAAACAATTACCAATTCTATGGCCTGCTTTTCTTCCTCCTTTCTTTGCTACCATGAAAGAAACTAAGGCAGAAAGCAGGATGCATCCCGCTGGGCTCCCTGTGAGGACACCTCTCTTTCTATAATCAAACTCCACAGAAACAGGCTCTCGGCCTCTGGGAGATCAAACAGGAAGACACTGCTGTTCTGCACATAATAAATAAGCAGACATCAAAGATCTGTAGACATTTTATTAGGGAACTTTCTCAGTCTCTCCACACTGCAGACACTGCACTACTGACATGTTAATGCCTGAATTAAGTAAGCATACAGGCTCTTATATTTGTCTTTGGTCCTATGTTACAATGATACATACCTATCATTTGGACATTTTAAGGCAAGATTAAATATAATGACCCTTGCATGAACCTAGTCTTTGAACCAGGAACCTCATTCATCTAAGAGTGTTAAAATATTTTTATCATTTGTCACTTCTTCAAGAGTGAGGCTTAAGTAGAAATTGAGAAATCAGTAATGCCAAATCAAAAACTGATTTTGCACTGGGGAAATCAGGGCAAGTTTTTTCCTTGACCAAGAGTATTGTACTATTACCACAATGAAAAGAGTGCCAAGGTGGGAGAAGCAATTTTGCCTCATTCTTTCAACCAGTCATTTAAGCCTGAAAGATTGAATCAATGGGTAACCAAACTTCACAAGTGCAGAATAATACACTTCTATATAGGTAAATGTCTAATGAAAACTACTTGAATAAAAATATATTAAAAAGTTCAAAACTGTAAAATCATTCCATGGAAAGGAAAAGAAAAAGCCAGAAAATGAAGAACTTGAATAATTTATGTAATTTGGTCAAACATTATTGCTCCAATTTCAACTTTGCTCTTTTGGGGCCAATTTCACCTGCCAGATTCTCTTGTCTCTTTCTCTCCATGGCAGTCATCTTCACTCTGAAGGCTCTTGATCTCATATAACATAAATTATATCGTGTTTCTAGAAACAAGAAGAACTTGAAGAATGACACATACCAGGGGAGAGACTGTTAAAAAAGAAGAAAATCTCGATCCTAAAATTTCTAGTCTTAATTATCTAATTGTTTCTTAGAAGTCTTATGATTTTTCCCCTCCTAATTTCTCTAGTTATCTGTTATAAGTCACTACCCACCTGGCCTACAGGTCTAACATCAATTAGAAAACAATAGAGAATATAGATCCCAGTCCTATTCAACTTGCCAATGTCACATGCAAGTGCACTGTTACTTCCATAATTTCAACATCCTGTGACTCCCACAGGAGCTACTTGTGTGATATTACTTCAAGTGAATGTGGATAATGATATGTAACAATGTCCAAACAAGGCTTTGTGCTTGAGAGGTGCAGAGAAGGCAAGTTGTTTGAATTTACCACTATTCGATCAGTTGTGCTGCTATGTGGTTAGCCATATCGTTTGTGATTAAGAGCCAGACTATGAATTCAGAATGCCTTAATCCAAATTCTGCCTTTAACTCACTGGCTGTACAACCTTGGACTGTTTACCTCCCTAATGAGCAGATTCTTCATTTGTAACGGGAATCACAATAGTACCTACCTCACTGGGTTGTCAAGAATATAAATGAGATGATATATGTAGAGAGTTTAGCTATATCAAGAATATACTAAACTCTCAATAAATGTGAACTACTGTTATTTTTCTATAATATATTGAGAATATATTTAATGTATATTAAGAAATGACTGAAAGTGAGAATATGTTTTACATAGTTTATATATACCTATGTGCAGAAGTTATATTCTTTATATAATAAATTCCTTGATGAGCTTATTATTTTAAATCAAATTTTGTTTCTGTTACTTGAAAGGTTTATTTTTATTCTGAACTCTTGATATCTGTTATTGCAATGTTTTCTGGCATTTATAGATTATATTTGAATTGCTCTAAGACAAAATCTAGAACCTTCAAATAGCCAACTGAGATAAATGAATCTTCAAATCTTTTCTTTAAAAAAGATTCTATTTTATTTTCAGAGAGAAGGGGAGGGAGAGCAGCAGAAAGGGGAGAGACATCCATGTATGGTTGCCTTCGCTTGCCTCCAGCTATGGACCTGGCTGGAGAGATGGCTTGCAACCTGGTTATGTGCCCTGGCTGAGGAATCAAACGAGCGACCTTTGGGTTTGCAGGCAGGCACCTTATCCACTGTGCCATCAGCCAGGGATAATCTTTAAAAAAAAAAAAAAAGAAGAAGAAGAAGAAAAACATGTTCCCTTTGGCTCTTAGCAGTCATGATGAGTATCCCTAAGATATAAAGCATGATGACATTTCTCAGGCACTAAATCAGACATTGTCAAATGAAGCCAGCTAAATCCATTAGATCTATGTAAAGATTTTCCTACATAGTATGTGAATGCTGATTTTCCCCTTGGAAAACTCCTTAGAAATTTCAAAAGATTGAGTGGCTCAAGAGTCCTCCCTCTAGCCAATGCCTTGTTTTATCTGGTCAGCCAACCTTTCACTCACACAAGAGTGATCACCAATAAGTCTTAGATTATAATTATTCACAAGTACCTCATAGGCCCGGCTACCCCTTTCATATCATCACATTCTTTGAAGTTTTGTAAGAGCCCATCTTTAATTTAGATGACAGATTTTACTCTGTGGTTTCTGAACAAAACTCAGGAAAAGAATGGTTTCGTTTACTTAGAGCCATTTCTTCCTTATTTTGCAGGTGGCATTGAAACAATAGTATTTTAAACTCCAAAGTCAAGGGCAGGGAAGCAATCCCACTTGCCTCTATGGTTATAATTCAGAATCTGACTCATTTGAGAAACAAAAAGACTTAAGAGTAGTGGGTCCTACTGTCAGATACAACATCACCAACAATAAAATCAATCAGACTGATAGGGCCCAAAGTATAGATACAAAGCAATCAACTAACTAATATGTAAACAAAGAGAATTTCCTATAATGAAAAAAGCAAACTTCAATAAATAAAGGATCCTCTCCATTCCCTCTCTCTGAAAATAATAAATAAAATCTTTAAAAAAATAAGTAAATAAATAAGGGAGATGTTAATGGATATATGTAAGATTGGTTGAGTGCAAAGGTAGAATGTTTTTGTTTCTATATGTGCAGTTTTCTATCCAAACAATTTCCTAGACCTTGACTCTGAATCTGGAGTATTTTTCTAGAGGCTAACTGGGCTTGTAGGTCTCAGCTTACATATTACTTCTTTAAAGTAGCTTTGCTGCCCTTTCCAAATTAAATTAGATTCTGTGTTATAGGTTACCAAATAATATTTGTTATTTTTTTATAATACCCATTACACTTTAAATTAATTATTTATGCAATTATCTGCTCAATCTCTAGCCTTTCTGTTGAATTTAACATCGCAGGAGATGGAATAATGTTTATTTTGTTCTCTGACATATAGGAGAAGACCAATATTTATTTACTGAATAATCGGTGTTTGAAGAAAGAATATCAAAATTGACATATCTAAGGACTTAGAATATTAGACCTAGATCAAACTTTAAACTGCAACGGATCCAACCTGTATTACATTTTTGGAATATTCTTTCATAGTGCTTACTTGAAGATCACCTGATTGCTCTTTAAACAATTTCAATGGTCAGTAATTTTTGAGATGTGATATTCTACTATTCACTAGTTATTAGAAATTACTCCATAAAGTACTTCCTATGACTTCTACCTATGTATCCATTTCAGGCTCAGAAACAATCCAGAATAAAATCCATTCCCTCTGGTACACAAGAGGACTTAATTATGGCTACTTTGCCATAATGTGTTCCAATACATCTTCCTTCATCTAAATTGAAATCCTTGGTTCTTCTCAATGTTCTGCATTTAATCTGGTTGATTTTTCTCATAGTCATTATTCCTTTACTCAGCCTTTGTTTCAACTTCGGTAGATTCCACAGCACTCCAAATATGTCATGACCCAGGCAAAGTATAGTGGAACTATCTTCTTACTTGTTCTGGATTCCATCATTTTATTATTGTAGCTTGAGTTTGCATTGCTAGTTGTATCCTACTATCCCTATAAAAAAAAAACAACAACAAATTCTATTGGGCTCAGGAGTTGCTTGGTAAAGCTGTGATATCTCTTGTGAATCTAAAAGATTTTTGTTTTGTTTTTGTTTTTTGGGGGCCATATTTGTATCAGTACTCTATTTAAATTTCAATGCCTTGGGAAAGATTATGTGACATAGGATAAGTGGCAGTATCTTAAGGTTTACCTCATAACAGGCTTAAAAATATGTACTTTCCCCACCTTTAGTTCCTTTATGTGTGGTTATTATCATTTGCCTCAAAACCCCACCAAACTGAACCAGGTCTTTTTGTGATTTTGGTGATCACTTCAAATGGTTGAGTCCTAAAGAATTGCATTGTCTGAAAAGGGTAGCATGAAGTTGTTATTTCAGTGGTGACATATTTCCTAGATTTTTAAAAACCAATTTTAAGAAGGAAGAATGCAAGGTTGTAAGCCAGGTCTCCAGCCAGGCTTATAGCTGGTGGCAGGTAAAAGGCAACTATATATTGATGTCTCTCTCCCTCTCTGCCTCTCTCCCTTCCCCGCTCTCTAAAAATAATAAATAAAATCTTTAAAAAAAAAAAGAAGAAGAAGGAAGAATGCATTGAGTCTCTGAGTCCTTGTGTCTACAGTTCCTACAACCAGAATTAGTCCGGAAGTGTCTCTGCCTTATAACACCCAGAAAAGGATACATCACCCCACCCTGCTGCTCCCCTAAAGGCCTTACAGCTGTGAGCACAAAGGAGGAATCCTACCGCATTCATGGTTCACTTCCTGTTTCTTACTAGATTATAAATTACTTATGTGAATTGCTCTAGAGAAATATATCACCTTTTCTCTGAGCTATAAAATGTCCATTGTTCCCATGCTTGCAGCTACTCTGATGCTATTTTTACTGGATTCATATGGCTTAATTCTTTTTCTTTTCTTTTCTATGAGGAACTAAACATGTAACACTCTTTTATTTATTTGTTTACTACATTTGTTATTTGTTCATTTTTAATATCAACATTATATATATTTATATAAGTATATCTAATTGTAAAAGTCAAATACATTTATAAGTAACAAAAGAAAAAGTTGTCTTCTGCTCAGTTTCTTGTACTTCCAAGTAATCATTTTTATCTCTTTTCAATCGTTTCTTCTGATATCCACCTCTTAAAAATAAAAATTATATCATTACATCTCCATTTTCCATTTTTTAATATATCTAACTTCTAATAATGCAAGATGATTTCACTGTTATATAAACCTCCACTTCTTTCTTTCTCCCCCTCTTACTCTCTCACCATCTTCTCAATCCAGTTATATCATTATTTTTATCAAAATAATATTTCATATGATAACACTATAACTATAAATTGTATTAAGAACTTAGATATTCTCTCCTCTCTAATTTGGCCTTGCTGAGGATATTTTCTTGAGACTTTTTTCACCATTATCCTGAAGTTATCTTCATCTTCCCTCTGTTTGACCCCTGAGCCTCAGATCCCATGATATACTATTCCTTAGTGCAATTTGCTTTGTTGCTAACACATTTTAGTGGTTTCCTGAAGATGCAGGTTGCACAGGGAGTACATTTTTGAAACATTGTATGTCTGAAAACATTTTCCACCTTCACACTTGATTGATAGTTTAGTTGAGTACAGTTTTCTAAGTTGGAAATTATTTTCCCTCAGGATTGTATACATTTCTTTACTGTTTCTAGATCTTAATGTTTCAATTAAAAAGATGAAAAGTTGTTGATACTTGAACTATGTGGTAAGATTCTCCGCTTTCCTCCTTCCTCTTCCTCCTCCTCCTTCTTCTCTTCTTCTTCCTCTTCCTCTTCTTCCTCTTCCTCTCTCTCTCTCATTTTCTTCATCCCTGCTGCTCTGAAATTTCACGATCCATTTCTCCAGTGTTGATGTTATTTCCACAGATTTTTTTCTAGCCTCTTCATGAACTGTTTCATTTTAAAATTTGGTAGTTTGTTGCTTACAAGAGTTTTTTCTTGTTGAAGGGATGCACATTTGATAAAATATCCTGTTGTAGAATTAAATGCAATGAATTTAATTTATCTTACTAAACTTCAGCCTTTTACATTAGGAACTTCTGCTGTCTGATTTTTCCCTGGCCAGGAATGTATATTTATAAGGGAGGTCCTAAAATTCTGTTTGAAGAAGAAAAAAAAGCTATGGATGGATGATTCTTACCATGAATGATAAAGGGAGTACCATGCTAGTTCACTGGGAAAGTCCTAACAATAGTTTATGTAAATGTTTTATCTGGAGCCATTTCAGTTTTTTGAACTCAGGATAGAAACTCTCCAGGTTACATCTAAATGGTACTGGGATCAGCATTCTGAGAGCCAAGAAGAAACAGAGCCAGAGGCTCCTCAGTACAGAGCACGGACTTTCACTCAATTTTCTTGTTTCTGATTGAGGGCCACACCCTGTGCTTAGTGTTGCTTGCACCCTACATTAACTTCACCAGAAATAGAAACTTCATTTCCTCTACTGGAGTGAGACTTGGAATTTAGCCTATGAAGGCTTAGTGATCTGACAGTTTAGCTGTTGCTTAGATAGAACTCTACATCAGTCTTCCTTACTTTTGCTTCATTGACTAAGCCCAATTTAGAAGTATCTATATCCCAAACTCCTAAGACTTTTGGGGGTTATGTAGATGTCAAGGGAAAGAAGTCCCTTGTCTATCTATGGCTGGGTCTTCCAATGGGGTCAGCCTAGGGGTCAGCTTTGAACTCAGCCTTGGAGTTAATCTTATCTCGTGAACCTCCCCAGCACCGGGCTCTGGAGGTAACCATTTAGCAACTTAGAGCAGGCTGATGGCACTCCCTACGTGTAACTCTTTGACACAGAGCCTCCGTTGTCCCAATGTGTATATAAGGTGCCCTTGCTATAAGCTGAGTGTGCGCACTGCTGTTGTGGGAGAGTGGAAAAACTGTGTGTGGAAACGACAGCATTCTCCAGCTCCCGGCTGCTGCGGAAGCAGGAGAGTGGGTGTGGAAACGCCTGTACTCTCTGTAGTCATTAACCTTGCTGCTGCCAATAAAGCACGCAAACCCTCCTAAAGACTCTGGGCAAGTTCTTCATCACCCATAGACAAGAGCCCTCTTCACTATCATCATTTGGTGGTTGGTGGTCTCAGACCCAATAAAATCAGACCCGATAGTAAATAAATGAATTGTCTTAGTTTTTTAGATGCCCAAATCAAATTTTTTCTCAAGTGTAATTAATTAAATATCACTCATCTAGTTTTCCATTTTCTAAATGAGTATCTATATATAGTTATATATATAATTTTGTCTCAATTGCAGCACACTAATACTAAAAAGCTAAACAGTTATTGTTCATCTAAAATTAAAATTTAATTAGGTATTCTAATTAATTCTAATTCTAATTAGATATTTTATCCAGCAATCCAAGTATGGTGGAAAGCAGGGTAAAGAAGTAGTTTTTTTCAGTATTTAAAATATTTATTATTAACAATTTAGTGTTTTTAATATAAAAAGGTGATAGCATTATATGACAAGATGTAATTATAAGATAATTACAAAATTATACAAAGTTCTTTAATTTGCTTTATAAGATTTTTAATTTGGTCTTGTTACACTTAAAATATTATCAAAATTAGCCAAAATGTCATTTTCAGAAAGCATCACTTTTAAGGGAAGTACTCATTACATAATGCAAGAATTACATTTATGTACCACAAACAACATAAAAGAATTTTTAAATTATTTTTCATTGTTTATATTATTGTAGTTGTTCCAATCTTCTCCCTTCTCCCCCATACCCCCATTCTAGCCCCCACTACCAGTTAATTCCCACATCATTCATTGTCCATGTCCATGGGTCCTTCATGTATGCTCTTTGACTAATCCCTTCACCTTCTTTCAAATAGTCCCGCCTCCCTTCTCCCATCTTACAGCTGTCAGTCCATTCCATGATTCTAAGCTTCTGGTTCTATTTTGCTCATTAGTTTATTTTGTTCATTAGATTTATCTTAGAAGTATTCAGAATGCTAAAATTCTTACCTTACAATAAGCAGACCCAATAGAGGGTCTCTACATTTGATAGAACAAGAAACCAATATTTTAAATATAATATTTAGATTTTCAAAAGTAGCTAATAAAATTACTAATCCAGAACATTTTTAGATGAAGAGAGAATAAGATGTGGGAGTTAATATGAATAAAATCTTCAGCTATTATGGCAGAACATCATTGGACCTATGCCAATACCTAAAGCTGAGAAAGAAGAAAAGCAGCTCAACATTAAAGCAATCACCAGAAGACCTAAACACAGGATTGACTGAATATGGTTGCCACTGCATGCTGGGAAGCTAGCTGCAAAGACCTATGGAGGAGAAGATTATGAATTTTCACTACTAGCTAGACCTGTAGTTTTGCTTTTAAACACATGTTTAATTTAAATTAAAATTTTAAATTTGTTTTAATAAATACCTTAATTGAATAGTTGTACTACTAGTATAGTGTTTATTATTATAAAGTAGCAAAAGTATCGTGCTTATAAGTCTCTATGACCTTGATTTATGAACACTTTCACACATATCTTTAAATTTTGAGACGAGTTTAAGTCTCAAGGACAAAAATCAACTGGAGAAATTATATTTTATCTTTTCCCAGTTAGAAGAGACTTATTTAACAGGGAAAAGGTTTCATATGAAGTCAGACTCCCAACAGGTGATAATAATCTTACTTTCATGAAAGAGCAGTCAAGGAAAACACATTCATTTGTCTACTTCTAATGCTTGCCACAGTTACTGTCAGATATCTGAGCAAAGTTCCCTTTTTAAAAAAATGATTAAATAGGTAATTGTTTCATTAGTCTTAATCTTGGGGTTTACTATAATCTAGGTTTCATGAATAAGCATACTAATTTCTCTGATTAATTTCCTTCTAGCACTAATTTCAGTTAATAAGAATGATAAAGGAAATATAAACATTCCTATAATTACTAACTAAAGTTATAAATATAAAAATATGTAATTTCCAAAACAGAAAAGGATGAAAAATAATAGAGGAGCATAAATCTAATACATTTCCATAACAGTATCAAACAAACTTGATATATAATGTGTGGTTAATGGATCTATTTCAAGTCAAACTGGTTGACCTCACACATTTATAAAAATTCCATTGTAGCCTTCATGTTCAATACTGTAAGGTTTCAGCCCTGGCTGGTGTGGCTCAGTGGATTGGCACTGGCCTGAGATCCCAGGGGTCACTGGTTCGATTCCCCAGTTAGGGCACATAACCAGGTTGCAAGCCAGGTCTCCAGCCAGATCCTTAGCTGGAGGCAGGTGAAAGGCGAGCATACATTGATCATTGATGCTTCTCTCCCTTTCTTCCTCCCTCCCTGCCCTTATACCTGAAAGTAATGAATAAAGTCATATATATATTGACACTGTAAGGTCTCTGATGGAGTTTTTCTGGTAATAAAATAAAATTACTCCAAACCTGCTATACATCTGGTCACCTGATCTTGTAAATAAATGGTCCTCCTACAGACAAAAAATTATTCTTTTATGGTCACCCAAATCTATGGTGAAAGTCATGTTTACAAAATGAATTGAAACAATTTCCACAAAGCACACATAAAATCCAATCTAGTTACATATTGAATACTTACTCTTCTCAGTTATATTTACAAAGATATACCTCAGTGAAAAAAGGGAAATGAAAGTAAAGCTGTAGCTCCAACCAGAGCCAGGGTTTGCATGAATTATTTATGCCTAAGGGTTTATTTTCTACTTAGGATTCATAATATATTGCACTTTATTTTATAACAGAAAGAGAAATTATGGCTCAATTTACTAAAATAATTATAATCATAATCACATCTGCTCTTGTCAAATATCTCCAGAGTGCACTGTATATATTTCCTTTACTAGATTTCTTCTTTTATGAGTTAATTAAACAATTTCATAGCATTATTGTACAACTATTCTGCATGGCACATTGTTTGTGCAAAACATTCCCTTGAATAGCTCTATTCCTTAAACAGATGTCCATGTAAATTTTTTCACGGGTTTTATTTGAAGAACAATTTGCACACTTATCCTACTATGCTATCACCTTTCTTTGGATCTTGAAGCAGTTTATCCCTATCTTACGGAAAGCCTAATACTGTAAACAATTTTAAAGAAAGAAAAAAGCTCATCAGCAAATGTCTCAGGCCCATCATAAGAATGTTAGAGCGAATTATCCTCTAGTGATGTCAGCTCAAAGTTACCCTGATATCAGAGTACAAAGTTAATAGCAACTTTTTCTCCGAGGTATGGAAAAATAAAACTGCATGATGACATCTCTCTACTCTACTCCTTTTGTTTTTATGAATTTTTACTTACACTTCCAAGCAGATTGGAGTTGTTATAAATAAAATAAAATGACAATAGACTAAAGAGAAAGAAATGGATGCAAGCCCCTTTTCAGTTTTTTTATTGCAAGACAACTGAATCAGCCATTCTTCAAGACATATTTTCCTGAACAATACATATTGTTATGAATTGGCTGATCCTACCTAACACTTTTTTAAAACGGAGATGCTATCTACCACGTTTTTTGAGGAGGAAATGTCCTTCCCTGCTTGACTCAAATCAAGTTTTACATGGATTTAGTCTCTGACCAGGTTTGTTTTATGCAGCTCAATAAATTTATCTCCTCTCATTGTCTCTGTGTTGGAGAGCTATTGCAAAGAGTCAGCTGTATTCACCAGGGAAAATGTTGCATCTCATGTGAAGAAGGGCTATGTTGTAAACAATTTCACTGCAGTGAAGACAGAATCACATTCTTACTCTCATTTAGATAAATCATGGCAAGAAAGATGTTTCGCCCTTGCTTTTGAACTATGGATTTATGAATTACGAGCATCTACCCACCACTTGGAAAGTATAATGTGAATTCACTTTGATGAAAATATACTGTGTTGAGAAAAATAAGGAACCAGTATGTTTTAAAAGCTATCCTTCTATTCCTTTTTATTGTATTTCTTTTTCTTTTAATCTGAATTTGGTTCTACTTGAACAAAAAAAAAAAAAACCCTGAGAAGTGGAGGTGTTAATTACTAGAATTTAAATTATGCTCACAAAAGAGCACTTCATTATTAGGTTTGAAAATATGCAAAGTGACAATTATTGGGAAGTTTTTGGACAACTGAACCATGATGCCCCAGCCTCCTAAACTAATAATGCAGCAGAGTTCAATGTTTCTTTACGTAGGCCTTCTAAGATGTCTTTGAACAAAACTATCCTCTAGGAACATTATTTTAGAACAAGCTGATAGGAGATGCCATTTGGGGAAAGAAGAGTTCTGGGATGATTAAGATCCTGGATGCACTGGGAGGACATTTCTCACTGTCATGTGAATGGTATGTACTTCCAGTGAGTGATGGTGGAATGGGACATAAAGAACAGATTGCCAGAAGCAGAGCTCGTCAGTCATTGTAAAAAGAGCCCATGTAGGCACTGTTTAGAGAGGCAGTAATTTGGAAACCACTTAAAATGTTCTGGAGAAGGTGTTTTGTTGTTTTTTTTTTAAATGGACTTTAATATATTTATGCAATGCTCTTTGGACATTAAAAATTAGAATGTAAGTGGATAAGATACTAGCCTGCGAACCCAAAGTCGCTGGCTTGATTCCCCAGCCAGGGCACATAACCAGGTTGTAGGCCAGGTCTCCAGCCAAGTCCAAAGCTGGAGGCAGGTGAAAGGCAACCATACATTGATGTCTCTCTCTCTCTCTCTCTCTCTCTCTCTCACCCCCTCCCGCTCTCCTTTGCCCTCCCTCTAAAAATAATAAATAAAATCTTTTTTATTTTTAAAAAATTAGAGTATATTTTTACTTATTAGCATTGAAGAATAATGATCATTATCATGTAAATTCTTAAGAGAAAGAAATAGGTAAAAATCAATATACATATTATGGACTTACCTATTTCTGCATTTATTATGAACACCTGCTGTCTAGACTAAGTAATTTGGTTCTTATAGCAATTATTTTATTTTATCTATCTATCTATTTATTTTCTCCATTGCTTGATGCTAAACATGGCTTGTTTGACATTACAGCGGTCATAAGGGGAGTCTGAAGAAACATCTCATGAACACAAAAGCTAAACTTAGAGGTCCAGTATTAAACTATGTTATGATATTTTTTTGTGTGTGTTTCATCTGAATTTCCTTGAAATATAAACATCTACCCAGAAAGATGCACTAATCATTATTGATTATCTTTATGAATTTTCAGTTACCTAAGTAACCATCACTCACATCAAGAAAAAACATTTCCAGCCCCACTCCTGCCTCCTCCTAGGCACTACTACCTCCATCCAAGCTTAGCCACTATCTGATTTAGTCAGACTTAGTCTGGCTTCTTTTCCTCAGCCCTGTCTTTGTAATATTCATCTATGTTTTTTCATTTAATTATAGTAAATTTATTATCAGAGTTACATAGTATATAACTTTTAATAAATATGGCCTGCAAACCCAAAGGTTGCTGGTTCAATTCCCCAGCCAGGGCACATAACCAGCTTGCAAGCCAGGTCTCCAACCAGGTCCGTAGCTGGTGGCAGTAAAAGGCAACCATACATTGATGTTTCTCTCCCTCTCTGCCTCCCTCTGTACCTCTCTCTCTAAAAATAATAAAGTTTTAAAAATAAATAAATAAATAAAGTGCTATGGACATAGTCATGATATTGAAGAATACCTGTTAATATGTTAATTTACTTTTAGATAACTAGCATGAGCCCCGTTTAAAAAATGGAATATATATATTGGGATATATATATAAATATACACACACAAACATACACACACATATAGATAATGAGGATTTATATATTGCAATTTAAGTGCCATTGAGTGGGCTTCAACTCCCTGTGACTCTACGAATGAAAGATGTTCCAAGATCCTGTCCTCAGTAGCCCTGCTCAGCTCCTGTAGACCCATGTTTTTGGCTAGTTTTATGAAATCAATTCATCTCACATTTGTTCTTTTCTTCCTATTACCTTCTATTTTCCCCAACATTACCATCTTTTCCAAAGAACCTGCCTTCTCTGGCCCTGGCTAGGGTGGCTCAGTGGACTGAGTGCCGACCTGCAAACCAACGGGTTCCTGGTTCAATCCCCAGTCAGGGCAGATGCCTGGGTTGCCAGCCAGGTTCCAAGTTGGGTGTGTGCAAGAGGCAACCACACATAGATGTTTCTCTATTCTTCCCTCCATTCCTTCCCCTCTCTCTAAAAACTAATAACTAAAATATTAAGAAAAAACCCTGTCTTATGATGCACAATGTGCCCAAGGTAGGGGAGCTTCAGTTTTGTCAATTTTGCCTCCAGTGATGATTCAGGCTTAATTTTCTCTAGGGCTCCATTTGTTCATCTTTCTCTCCAACCATATTTCAAAGAGATCATTTTTTTTTTCTATCAGCCATTTTTATTGTCCAGTTTTTATATCCACACAAGGGAATTCAGGGGTATGGATGATTTTAACCTTGGTCTCTAATAACAAATATTTGTTCATAGTGATTTTATATTACAGTTATTATAGTTAATACAGGGTGCATGTGATAAACTGGCAAAATTTTAGTGAATCAAACAACATACCATAGAAGTTTTATATTTTGAAATAACTTTATTCTTATAAGTAAATACATAAACATAGTCGTTATTTTTTTAATTGTTAAAAAAGTCTCCATTTGTTTCAATAATAGACTTGATTTGACTTTGGAATCTTGAGCAAGCTTTATTAACTTTCCTTTATCCATGGACATCATAATGTTTTCAATCTTAGCTTTAACAGCCTCTTTATTGGAGGGAGGTTGTTTATTAACTTCTCTCTCAAAAAATGCTGCATACATAATAGTGTAAAGGATTTGCATCTGGTGGACTAGGCAGCCAGATTCCCTTTGACCAGAATTCAGGAACATTGACACTGAGGAATTCTTGCACCTTTTTGGCATTATATCTGGTGCACCATCTTGCTGGAAGAGAAAATGATGTCCATTTGCAACTTGCTTCATCCACAGTACAGCTACTTCTCTCAAAATGTCAAGGTAAACATCAGCAGTCATCAAGCCTTGTGGAAACAAATGTGGGGTCATGATATCTCCTTCATTGTTAACAACACCTAATGCCATCACAGTAGCAGGAAATTTCATTTTCATGACATTTGGGCCTTCATTAAGATTCTCACAGAGCCTCCTGTTGTTTCTTCAGTTCGCTATTTGGTCCTGCTGAGAATTCTTTGCACTGGGGAAGAAAATCAGAGGGTTTTTTTCTTTGGGATTTTTCAATGTTGTTAGCAGTTTCCTTGCTTTTTCAAAGCTCCTTTCCTTTGTCTGCTGTGTCATAAACTGGCCTCTTCTAAGAACATATGATCTGTATCTAATATCTTCAGCAATAATCTTATGAACTGTTGCATCCGACATCTGCAGTTCTCTTGCTACGGAGACATTGACTTTCCTGGATCTTCATTGATGACCTCCTGGATTCTGTGTACAAATCTGGACTTGTGCAATCCTTGTGTGTATCTTATGCATTTTCCTTGTTGGTTTGGTGACATCAGGATCGGCATCATACACCTTCTTCACATTGTCAACTGTATATAAAGGGATGTTATTGAAGTGCTCAATTTCCTTAGCAGTTAGACCTGCATGCAGCCCAGAAATTATAGTTGTTCTAACATCGCATTTCTTCAACATAATGGTTGCTCTCAGAATGTAATACTTTATATCTGAAACAATCATGTTAAACCGTAACCTAAGAAACATAGCTTTTCAACCATAATTGATATTTCTCTCCCTCTCTGCCTCTTTTCCTTCCTCTCTCTCTGAAAAATGAATAAAATCTAAAAAAAAAACCACAGTTTTTCAAAATTAATAAGCACATGAAATAAGGAGATGCAAAGTTTTTGCCAATGTATCATGTGTACCCTGTATATACATTATATAATGTATTTTTATTGCTGTATTATATTACCTGATTTTTAAAGAATATTTATATCTATGTTTGTATTTATATCTATGTATCAATACAAATTTTCTTTGTATTGTCCTGGTAAGGGTTTGGTATGAAGGTTATGCTAGAGTCATAAAATGTGTTAAGAAGTATTCCTCTTCTTTACTCTGGAATGACTTTTTGCAAGCTCATTCTTATTGTAAATATTGAGAAAGTTTATGAGGAAGCCATTTGGTCTCAGAGTTTTCTTGTGGGAAGTGTTTATAATAATATACTTAACTTCCTCAAAAGATATCTGATCATTTAGATTGCATCACCTTTGGTAAATGGTAAATGGCTTTCATGATAGTTTTCTATTTCATCTATATGATAGATACTTAAACTTTTCTTCATATTGTCTCTTAAATGTTTTAGTATTTATGTCAACAGTGACTTACTTTATTTTTGACATTGTCAATGTTTTGTTTTCTCTGGATAGGATTTGTCCATTTTATTAGTATTTTTAGTAAGTCAAATTTGGTTTGTTAATTTTCTCTATCTTATATTTGTTTTTTATTTTATTGATTTTTTATCTTAATTTTAGACTTCTTTCTACTTTCTTGGGCTTGGCTCTTCCCTTTTCCTGTGCTATTGAGATGGAAGTTTACAGCATGTCTTCAGCCTTCAGCCTTCCTTTAAATAAAAAGATAAATACTGCTTTTGTTTTCATATAATTAGTATTTATTTTATATTTTAACTACAAAAATTATAATAAGTGCCATACAGTTTTTTTTTTTTTTTTTTTAAGAGAGTGAGTGGGGAAGAGAAACATTATTTGTTGCTTTTGTTGCTCCACTTATTTATGCATTCATTGATTGCTTTATTTTTTTAAATTTAATTTTATTGTTGTTGTATTACATCCATCTCCTTTTCACTCCCATCTGTCCCCTGATTGCTTTCTTGTATGTGCCCTGACTGGGGATCAAACCTGCAACCTTGGTGAATCAGTACAAGACCCTAGTGAACTGAGCTACCTGTCCAGGGCCATATAGCTGACATTTCACTGAGCTAAACAACAAGGGTTTACTGAGTACCTGCCACATACCAGTAGCTAAGGACATGTTATAGAATGTGACACATACCTTATATCAGGCCAGAGGAATTTTGTCTATGCATGGCTGGACCTTCCCTCTGGGTCAGCTGGGGAATCAGCTTTGAGGTGAATCTTATCCCAGGGCCCTGGAACATTGAGCCCCAACAGTAACCAACAGCAATTGATGTCACCTTGGGGTATACAGCCTCTTTGTTGCAATGTGTATATAAGACATCCTTACTGTAAGTTAGCATGCACTACTGTTGTGGGAGGGTGCATGAACCGTGCATGAAATGCCTACACCCTCTGTGCCTGGCTGTGAGTTCATTAGCCTGCTGCCTGCATAAGGCATGCAAACCCTCCTGAAGGCTCTGCATAAGTCCTTGTTTGGCACCAGACCAGAGGCCTCCCTGCTATCAGAACTTGCTGGTCCTGGACCTGAGGCCATGCACCCCAACAAACAGTATGGTCAACAGCAAGGCAAGGTACTAGGACCTGACACCTTACTCTCATGGAACTTAAATATTAATGAGGGCTTACAGGTAATAATCATATAAACCAACAAATATATGAGATGATGCTAGATATCCAAATGTTTATTGAGCATCTGTTATTTGCCAACCATTATTATGATTTTAGTTCACACAGAGGCAATTTATTACAGAAAACAATAATTTGAGGAGTCCTATTCATAGGTGGTGACCACAGTGACCCCCTCTTCTTGCTGTTGAAAGAGATAAGGAGTGGCATTCTCAATCTGTCTAATCTTCATTCCCTAGGGGATAAGGGTGTTAAAAGCTGACTGGGCTCCCTGTCCAGTGGTCTTGGTCCTATTTTGTCCTGTGGCCCAGAGTTTGATGTGGAAGACAGTGATACTCAGCTCCTTCAACCTCTGGGCACATCCTAAGTAGCCAACATGGCAGCACATGGAGAGGACTCATTTCAGCCTCCCTTTATCTTCATCCTACTGTCATACAACAGATGGTTTACTTGCCAGAAAGGCCAGTGGCATGGACAAAAGTGTCATTGAAAGATGCAAAGATGTTCCAGGCATCAACTACATTTTTTTCAAACACCTAAGGTCTGAAGATAATGGATAAGGACCTATTCTCCTTTTGTTTCCCCTTATGAGGTACCACTGTTGCAAATCTTCTCCAGACTCTGCCACCAGAGAGTGAAAAACCTTACTTGCCAACAATTGTTAAATGGTTGTGATTTTTCTTCCAAAATTAAGAAGAACTAGAATGAACACTAGGGTTCACTAGGGTGACAAAAGAAAAAAAATATCAACAATTACGTTAGAAGGCATTATTATCTTGTTTTACAAAAGAGACAGCTAAGATTCATAAAGATCAATTAAACCAGTCTATAACCAACAGATAGATCATGTCTCCAAATACCATTCTTTCAAATGAGGGGGAGTAGAGTGTGCAACCCCAAAATATGATTTTGGGGCTATTGATTATATTACTCTGGTTATTTTTTAAAAAGAAGAATCAAGAAAATCCTTTGATCTTCACTCTAACTTCCTAAAAGTTTAGATTGGGGGTCTGCTCTCAGAAGAGAGCTATCATCACAGATAACTAAAGTTCAATATGAACTATTATGTAATAAACAGGGGGGAACCCAGCAAAACCGATTTGATCAAAGTCTTTTCTGAGTCCCATTGTTAAAGATGGCAAAGCAGACATTACCTTACCAAAAAATGTGTTTTTTCTATCTCTGTATAAACTGCCCTCCTCCTCTTTGAAGTGCTTAACCACAACTCTCTTTCTCCTTAGCTCCCAATGGCCTATACGAGGACTGTCCAGAAAGTATCCAGCCATGTAATAGAAAAAGTGACGTTTAATAAAGAAGATACAAGAAACATTGCACATAGGACAATGACACCTCAGTCCTCTTCAAAGTAGACACCTTGGGACCTCACACAATTCTCACAACTACAGCACAATGATCTTTCTTCTTTGGTAGCAGAAGCTGCAGAACAAATTTTGCCCTAACACATTTCATGCCAAGATCCTGCATCAAAATCTCAGACACGGTGATTTTTGGAATCCCCAGAATAGCTTCTAGTTCTCACATTGTCAGTTGCTGATCTTTATTGAATGCAGCCCATACACGTTCAACATTCTCAGGTGTTCTGCTTGTTGCAGGCCTTCCAGAATGTGGATCACCTTTCAACAGATCCTCAACCATCTTTGAAGTGTTTGTGGCACACTGTATTCATTGCATCATCTCCGAAAACCTTCGGGATCATTTAAATAATTTCGTTGGAGGAATGTTCAAGCTTAATGCAAAATTTAATGCAGATTCATTGCTCTACTTGCACAGTCATTTTGAATGCTACAGTCACACAGTACACATGCTCACTCAACAGCATCTATAGCCCCTACTGACTAGTACAGTGAAGTTATCACACACGTACATTCCAGTCTACTCTCCTTGACTTTCAGGTCACATGATGTAGCACAAACCATTCTCATTATATTAACAATAGCTGGAATTTCTCCAGACAGACCTCATAAGCTTTAACTGCCTGATTTGTCCCCAGCCCTATAGTCTTATGGAAGGAACCTCTGTATAGTGTGTACATACTTAATTAAATTTGGTTATTTTCGCTGTTGATGTGTCTCATGTAAATTTGTAAATTTGATTATTAGATCAGACAAAAGAACTAAAGGGAAAAAAGAAAATCACCACCACCATCAAAACTAATCTTTCAGAGAGCAAGGTATTCTATTAAGGTTTGTCCATCCTATTAAATTCTATGACTCAAAGATAGTTATAAACAGCATATATCACCAGGTGTTTCCAATGGAACTTTTAACAATTCAATTGGTCTTTGGTAGTGAGATCAACACTTGAGGTTTGATTTGCAGAATCAAAATGATAGAATGTAATAACTTAGGGGCATTCAGAGATGATTTTAATATTTGTATTAATAGATTGGTCACAGGCAGGATAGGAGACAAAAGTGCAAATGATTAGTGTAAAGCTGTAAGAAAAAACAAAGGAAACACAGAGCACATGCCTTACAGAGAATTTACATTATATAAACATGCATTTCGCTCAGCCTCAAAACTCAAAATGTTGTCAAACATCCCTTTTCCTTTTTATCTCTATGGTTGCTTGTTTTAAGTTTCTTTTTATGCATTCCCCAAGAAAAGCCTCACAAATAAACAAAAGACACTGTCCGGGCTCCATCTCCACACCAGCTCCTAGCAGGAATCCCAACTGCTCTGTTGTTTGTTTCCCTTTGCTTCACCGCTCCAGGCAGACAGCAGACAGTCTGCCCAGCTTTGCTTTCGGCAGAAGAGACTACAGAAAGAAATGCCAAACTGTTTGTTCAAAAGATTTTCTGCAAATACTTCAGGGCCAGTGAATTTCAAAACCTGTGACTTTTGCTTTAAAATGAAGGGCCAGGATGAATACCAAATTGGATGCTGGAAGGTTGGGAGAGAGTCACAATGACTGAAGAGAGACTGTGTTTCTGCAGCCTCCTGAGATGTTCTGAAATGGGGGAGAGGGAGACCTCAGCTACAAAGACCATCTGTGAAAAACAGACTTGGTGCTTCTTTAGCATACACATACTCATCTCTGTCAGGTTTCTAATCCAGAGGTAGACTGACCTCATCTGACAAATCCCACCAATGGCCAAAGTTCAGCTCCCACTCTCACCATTTTAGACTGTGTGGTGAATATATCAACATGACAGAAGAATTAGGTCTAATTAACACTCTTCTATTACCCCCACAGATAGCAAACCTGGTGTGGTAGAAAATGGGTTCACACTTCCTTATCATATTAGGGTAAAAAAAGTGTTCCCACTTAGCTAAAATCAATTAATATGGCAGCAAATGAATGCACTTACACTTCTAAAGGTACAGTCAGAAAACGTCTAACATAAAGAAGCTGCTGGGGTTTCAGAAAACAGTGAACAGAGGTTGGGCTGAGCAGATTTTATGAATGACATTAAGAATCTGATGGACATTTATTTCAGAAGGAGAAGATACCCTGCATTCCAGGACTTGCAAGATTACAATTGTGATTATTAATTAAAATTAGGGGGAGAACATCTAGTTAATCAACAGTAGCCATATAGGTCTTAGGCAGTTATTTGCAATCACATATACAAAAGCACAAACATTTACAAATAAAAGAGAGGCTTTAGACCGCTCATTAGCAGGCTCCTTATGAGTTAGTTACATTTTCTGTAAAGTTTTCACAGCTAGTAACCAAACTTTTCCTTTAGGACTATGCTCAGTTCAAACCTTGGGACAAAAAGTGGTACTTACAAATAAGCCAGGATGGGGGTCTGCAAAATCCCCTCTCCAACTGTGGTGTTTTGATTCCAAGAATACTGGGCAAGTTAGGTGGTTTGAGAGAACCATTTATTGACAACATAATAATTGTTAACAGAGAAATGCCCAGATTGTGATAATTGGTTAAATGTGACCTTAAATTACTATCATTTCACATACCATGGCCTCCTTCTATTCTAGATCAAGGTTTTTGTTTGTTTTAATGGGCATCTGAGCAGGTTAAACAACCAAAGTTAACAGCTCCTCTAAATTACAGCTCACTCTCATGCCATCACCTTCATCATGGATCCTGCCTGAGTCCTCTCTGTGTCAGTGGACACAACGGGTATCCCAACCCGCTCTCCCCAGCGTGGGATGGGGTGTTTGTTTACTTCAGGAAGTGTCTGGAGGCCTCTGCTGGTGTTTAGGAAAATATCAGCTGAGACAGAACAATCATCTTAAAAGGATTCTAAACAGATAAACCTCCTTTCCATGTGATATATCTAACCCTTCATTTCCATAAATTGTTGGCAATCTTTCATTATTATAAACAATGGTAAGCTGATTATTATCACTTCCCAATGTCACCTTTTCTAAGTACACTGTGTGACCGTGGCATACACTGTGTTTTCTTCTCTGGCAAATGGCATCTTACCCAGCTCGTCCTTGCTGCACTAACTCATCCGCCTGGAGATTGTTTTTTTGCCCTCTGTCAGCTTGTATCATGTCTGAACTCCCTGTTCACCAGGGGATTATGGAAGATTTCCCATCAAACCAGCTGTTTGCTATTTTTTTTTTTTTTTCTTTTTCAGTAATGGCAAGACAGCTTTGTTATAAATTAACACCGTCCACATCAGGATGGGGTAGTGGGAGAGAATTAGCTTCTGTTTCATATCTCTTGTATTTTGTGTCTGGTAAAACTGAAAAACACACAGAACATGGTGAGGAGCTGCCAGCAGGAGAAATGGATAGGAGACAATAAAATCTGGAGCAGATAGACAGTGATTATCAAATTATTTCTAAAGCACGCAGGAAGAAAGGAACTGATTGCCATTAAGTGTGACCTTGCTGTGTGATATATCTTTTAGTAATTTCCTCAAAAATACCCATAATATGAGCATTTTCTTTCCACATTCAATAGCTTATGAAAGTCATTTTTAATACTTATAATAAATAACTCCAGGATTCTTCCAGCAATGGAAGAAGAGTACAGAGAAAAAAGAATCAAGTAACATGATCAGTAACATTATTGGCAATGCAGGCATCTGTGTATTTCAAAATTGAGCCCAGGCACACTCTTGAATACAGACAAGGAGATCATTTCTGTGGGTTAAACTGCAACATATCTAAGGTTTGGTTTCCCAACAGCATATCCTGAGACTAGGATTTTTCTGCGAGTGGTTCTTTTGTTTGTTTTCAATGGTTTTTAAGAGGCATCTCTATTTATTTTTTCAAGATTTTATTCATTATCTTTAGAGAGAAAGGCAGGGAAAAAGGAAGAAAGGGAGAGAAACATCAATGTCTAGTTGCCTTTCACCTGCCTCCAGCTATGGACCTGGCTGGAGACCTGGCTTGCAACCTGGTTATGTGCCCTGGCTGGGAATCAAAGCAGCGGCCTTTGATTTCATAGGCCAGCACTTACCCATTGAGCCACCAGCCAGGACTGCAAGTGGATTTTAAGGGTGTACTCTCAGGAGAGACCAGCAGACATGAAGGGAGCAAGCTAAGAAGCAGAGAGCTAAGGAAGGAATTGGGTTCTGGTACAACCAGCATCAGTTAGGTTCCAAAGGATTGAAGCTGGCTGCTATTTCCCTTCTAGAGTCAAGGCAGCGGGTATTTGGTACCCCTACCAGTGAAGAAATGACTCAGAGACTCTCACACCCTTCTGGTTGAAGTGGCTTCAGTTGCCCGAAGAATTTCAAGTGTAAGTCATTATCAGTAGTAACTATAGCAGCCTTCAAAGGGCTCCCCCAGGTACTGAAAGAGACTTCCAGAGTCTGTTACACTGTGATGCTTCATGACATGTGTTGAGAAACTGTGCTCCCTCTCATAGCAACCAGAGCTTTGTGATTGTGAGGTATACTTTAAAGCTCAAAGGTGCTTTAGGCAATAAAAATATGTATAGAGATAAAAGATAAATTGTAATTTTCTTGACTATTCCACCAATCATATCTATAATTCAATTTTTCTATGACAATGGATAAAAAATTAATCTTACCAATGATTAAAATAACAATAGGGTTTACTTTTAATAATGAAAATAATATATAAAGTCTTCTTTAACTATAGAAATACAAAATTCTATCTAAGGCTCTACTATTGGCAAGAGGTGGGATTTTAAGCTGTAGATAATATTTGGGATAGTTCTTACTCTTTCTCAAGGATTTCAGACTATTCTAATTTCATTCTAATTTTGCCACCTTTTTCTATAAAAAATCAAGATATTCATTTTTATAAAATTTTAGGGTTTATGACATTTTAATTAAGTAGAAAAATAACCCTGAGATTTCACTTGCATCTCTGAAGTTATGATAAGCAGATTATGCTAACTCATAGATGTAGCAAAAAGACATTCCTTTTATAGTCACTTTAATATCTACCATAGTTAGGCATTTATCATTTTAATTCTGCAAAAGATTTCCAAATAGCCTTCATACTATCTTAATTGTTGTATGAATCAGCCACTGTTCAGAGCATAATCTCCATCTGTACTGAACATTCTTCTAAATTGTCACTAGGCTATCTTGACTTTAGATTAAAACAAGATCTTGGGTTGTAAGTTTGAATATGCCTAGGACTTAGTATGAGTTCTGTTATCAATTAGCTGTATGATCTTGGATATGTCACTTAATCTCTCCAAGTTGCAACTTCATCTTCTATTTTTTAAAAATGGTGTAGATGATACCATCTAGAAGTATTGCTATGATTAAATAAAGTGCATATTTGATAAAGACAGCACATATAACACCCCATGTTATGCTCAAATACCATTAAAAGACAGAAAATGCATTTTGTCAAGATCCAAAAATAACTTGAAAACAAGTTTAATCGGCAAACCCAAAATTGTGAACGCCTTTTGAAAAACAGAAAGCTGTAGGGCTTAGTTATCTAAAAAAGTTCAGACTGAGGAAACACCAGGGTGTTAGCGGACAAAAAGAGTTAGTGGATGGAACAAAGAGAGGTTCCAAGGAAAAGTTTCTTCTCTCTGCCTTACTTGAAATACTTGAGAAAGGTCATGGGGTGCAGTTTCAATAGCAGATTATGTGTGATAGTGCTCTAACTCAAGTTACACTGTACTATATTTCATCACCTTACATGAGAGCATTTTAGATCCCCTTAAATATTTGACACACTTTTAAGGCATAGAAAAGAGATAGAAAACAGTTATTGAGGGATTAAAACTTTTCAAATAAGGTTGCTTCTGAAAAGAGTAGCCTTGAATACATGAATGCTATTGAAACTATGTGAAAATTTAAAAATTCACATTATTATTCTTTTTATGTGCAAAAAAATTTAATTTGAAACCTATTAATGTTATATTTTATCAGATAATCTTATACCCATTTTTAATTTTTCTAATACATATTGTTTCTAATGATCACTTGATTTATATATCAAATTTAAAGCATTACTGCATTGAAGGATCTAGAAAATTACATCATGTGGAACTAGTCCAAGGGAAAGCAAAATTTCCTTGTGGGACCAGACCTAGTCAAAGAATCAATATTTGCATTCTTTTGTTTTGTAAACCATATTTCTTTTAATAATAAAGACTTATTTCATCTTTTTCTATCCTCCTTGGAGATACTAAACATTTAATCATTTTCTATTAAAATATTTCACTTGTCTAAAGATGAAAATTATCACCATTTGCATAAATAAAGCTAAACAAGTAGAAGGAGGAAAAGGTAGAAACAATTTTAGGTATTCCATGTTTGCATTCTTTTTTTTAAAGATTGTATTTATTATTTTTCAGAGAGAGGGGAAAGGAGAGAGGCAGAGAGGGAGAGAAACATCAATGTATTGTTGCCTTTCACCTGCCCCCAGCTATGGATCTGGCTGAAAACCTGCCTTACAACCTGGTTATTTTGCCCTGGCTGGGAATCCAACCATCGACCTTTGGGTTCTCAGGCTAGTGCCCTGGCTGAGGAATTGAACCAGTGACCTTTGGGTTCTCAGTCTGGTGCCTTATCCACTGTGCCACCAGCGAGGGCCCATGTTTGCATTCTTCATAGTTATGACTTACACTTGACCATAGGAAAGAAAAATATCTTGGAAATTGATGTGGAATTGATCTAGTTTAAAATTTTTCTACAAAAATTTTAGTCTTTTATTTCAGTTTTTATTAAATGAACTACTTGAATATTCATTATTAAAGAGTTTATTGCAATCTAATGCTGTAACATTTAATTACTTTCATTTTTGGGCCACCATAAATGAAAAGATTATAATTCAAATTTATACTAATTTATTCTTGACCTTGAAGTTAATTACTAACCACCAGAGGCTTTAATTATTGTTGGCAATGTGTGGACATATAAAAAGAAGACCTGCTGAAACAGAGATAGAAACAAGGTTTGTGGGCACTGAGGGCTAGAATGGTTAGCAAATATGTAACCAAGTAATATCTAAAGAAAACCCTGATACTAAAACCTGGCAACTAATAAACTCCTACAGACCAATATTTCTAATGAAAATGCAAACCCAACCCAACAAATCTAAAAAGTATGATACATGATGACTAGCTGGGGTTTTGCCAGGAATACGAGGACAAACATTCAAATATTAATCAAAATACTTTAGCAAGTTAACAAAGAAATAAAACATAATTATCTCAACAAACTAGAAATGGAAAGAAACTTCTTAAATGTAATTCAGAGAATTTATGAAAACTCAGCAGCCGACTTTTTATTAAGTGGTAAGATTATTGTGAACAAAAAGGGGCTATGTGATAAACTTGATAAGCCCAGCAGGAGACATGGTAACCTGACAAGCGAAGTGACCGAAAATAACCTCGGGTTGACCTGATCACAAAGTCCTAACTAGGCAGCCATGGCGGTAGTCACATCCAGGCCTATCTATGGCTTAGATCTCCTAAGATTTAAAAACAGGCTTATAAAAAGATACCATTGGTGACTCTCAGTTCTGACCAAGATAAATTAGCCCCTTTCCTCCCAGATCATCCCTTCTACAATCCCTGTAACACAAACAATAATCACAGCTGGGCTCTGAAAGCTGAAAAGAAGGCAGACTATGTCTGGTCTCTGGAAATTGAAATGAGTTCCCTGTTTCCTTACTTCCTTCTACATACCCCAGACAGGGCCTGGCAGAAGCCTCTAATCAGAACTGCTAATGGGTACAAACTCCCTTTAAAATATTCTCCAGAGAAGCCCTACCACCCCTAGCCAAAATAGCAAAAAGGGCATGGTCTACAGGTACAGAAAACATTTTTGGCAACATCTACCCTACTTAAGCCAAACACCAATGGAAAGTCAACCCCTCACACAGACTCCCACAATTTTAATTGTGTGGTAGGCAGTTAGGCAGACCTAAGCAGAATAGGAACGATGGGCCAGGCACAAAGGCCACTGGAGTGGAAAGCCCTGAGCAGGTAGCAAAAGGCAAAACTGGGCTGCGACTTCACTCCCTTAGAGAAGGGACAAGGGCTGGAGGCAAGCCTCATATGAATCAGGCCAGGATGAGAGACAATAGGACAGGTCCCAAGAAGGAAGTAGTTAGCTCCCAACAGCTGGAAAAGTGCCTTTGCCCCATCCCAGGGCAGCTAGCTCTTCCAGCCACCTGCTTGGTTCTTTTCTTTCAAGAGTACTTTGCTTGCTGAATAAATGTTCTTTTGATTCGAGTTTCTTGGTTCTGAATTCACTTCTTAGCCAAACTCAAGGACCAAAACATCTGGTGCCATTTGCCGTCAAGAGTTGGACCAAGAAGGAAGTTGCTTTCACTTCCCCGACCACTTTACCTCCCTCATCCCCTGTGCATGGACATCACATCATGAGGCTCCAATCTTCCCACCCAGTGGTGCCAGCAGGGCCAAGCAATAAGCAATTCTCCATCTCCACCCCCACCCCGACCTGGCTACAGCAGGAAAATTCCAATTCCCCTGTCCAGTTAGCGTTAGCACAGCTGAGTGGGGGAGTTGACCTTACCTATCCTGCCTAGTAAAAGCTGATAATACTTTGAATGCTCTAGTCAGGTGGTATCAGTAGAGTCCAGAAATAAGCTGAGCCTCACTCCTACCTGTAGCAAAGAGACTTAATGAGGCAATGAGAAGTGGGGCTTATCACCACTCGGCTTCACAACCTCACCCCAGTGTCACTAGAGCCAAACAGAGCACACACTGGAATCACCGTGAAAGGAAGTGATGGAAAAAGGGTGGCATTAGCTGGCAATTCACTTACCTCCTCTCTTCCCCTAAAGGCTGACACAGTTGGGTCCTCTGAGAGGAAAAACTTGGTCTGAGCCAATGTTGTACTTGCATCCCACCTATCTGCCTTAAAACAGTGTGAATCAATGGTCCCCATTTCCACAGTGGAAAACTGAATATAGCTGTCCAGAATGTATCCAGCCACAAAATATGAAAAATAAAGACATTGAAGAAGATACAAGAAACAAGAAACAATTTACATGGGACAATGACACCTCAGTCCCCTTCAAAGTAGGCATCTTGGGACCTCATGCAGTTCTCCCAATTGCCATCAGGTGCTCTGTTGTATTTTCCTGAATCTCATCATGGTCTGAAATCTCTTCCCTTTCCAAAGTTTTTGGAAAAGCCAGAAGTCTCAGGGTGCCAAATCTGGGCTGTAGAGGGGAGCTGAGTCACTTGGGTAATTTGATGTTTTAGAAAAAACTCTGCACAATGTGATGCATGAGCAGGCAGGTTGCCGTGAGGAGGCTGCCGGTCACCAGCTACCCACAGCTGTAGACTTCTGAATCATTCAGATAGTTTCTGTGGAGGAATGTTCAAGCTTAACACAAAATTTGATGCAGATTCATTGCTCCACTCACTCAGTCATTTTGAACGGACAGCCACACAGTACACATGCTCACTCAACAGCGTTTACTGTGAAGTCGTCATTTTTCATACATGTGTGTTCCAGTCCACTCTCCTTGGCTGCTAGGTTACATGATGTAGCACAAACCGTTTTCACAATATTAAGAATGAATGGACTTTTTCCAGACCTTGTACATACCCAACCAGCCCTTTTGCTACACCTTAACAGTAGGAGTGCCTGCTTTAAAAAAAAAAAGGTAAATAGAATCAAAAGTTTCATAAAATAACATACAAAATGTCCAGGACACCCAAATGTTACTTGTACTCCCAAGAATCAGAAAACAACCTCAACTTGAATGAGAAAAGACAATCAACAGATGCCAAGATGAGATGAATCAGATGTTAGAGTTATCTGACATGTGTTTTAGTGTCAGCATCATAAAAATACTTCAAAAGCATTTAGGAATTCTTATGAAATAAATAAAAATAGAAAAGCTCAACAACAACAAAATAGGAGTTGTAAGAAAGAACCACTGTTGCGGCACTAGAGTTGCAGCAATGGTGGTGGTAAGAAGTGACCAGATGTGAGGTTTGTCTACAGACAGAGACAAAAGGATTTTCAGATGTATTGGACATGGAGTATGAGAAGAAGAGAAATCAAGGATGACTCTAAGGTTTTGGCATAAGCATGGGAAAGAACTCGGCCATGCTGCTAGGAGTGCACAGGCTGAGGACTTTGTCTGAGCTGAGTTGCTAACTGTTTCAGGCCCTTTCCAGAAATGGCCCACACTTTCGGCAAACACCCAGGAAACAGATCTACTATTTGGATCCTCCTCTCTATAACACCAAACACAATTAGCTATGGTATCTACAACTATATTTTCAATTCCTTTGAATCAACAGCAGCAGCAGCAGCAACATGAAGGCTTGAAAATTGTTAAAACCAAAGATATTGTATATAAGAACAAAACAAATGCCATTTCATAGAAGATACTATGCCCTGTTAACTCAACTGCTGAGTTATAAAAGCAAACAGGCCAAATAAGCCAGGCCTGAACCATCTGGCAATCTCTTAAGAGCTTTAATCCTCAGAACTCCAGAGTTTTCTCTGACACATACTTAATTACATTTTACAGTAAAAGATATGGCCCTGGCTGGGTAGCTCACTTGGTTAGAGAATCATACCAATATACCAAGGTTGCAGGAAGCAACCAACGAATTCATAAATAAGTGGCACAACAAACCAATGTTTTTTCCTCTTTCTCCCCCTCCATTCCTCTATCTAAAAATAATCAATTAAAACATTAATTCATAAAAGATATGAATGACTCAACACTGTTGATGCCTTTTTAAGAATAATGAAGTTTGATTGAGTGACGTGTTGCAGCAGGTATGTGTGTGTGTGTTTTGTGATTTGTTAGGAAAAATAATGCCTGGAATGTTAAACTCTACGCTGTTAATGAAGGTGACCTCTGGGGAAGAGAGCAAAGGTGACAGGCAGAGTAAAAGATAGGAAGGTGGGGTGACATCTTTCTGAGCTATATCTCTAATTCATTTGAATTATTTTATATTATTTTTGCACATTTCTGGGCAATATACAAAAGGTGAAAATACTTGTAGGACTTTCTACATTGGCGGGGGGGCTGGCTTTCTCTGTAAATCCAACATTTTTCTAAATCATTTCCTTACAGATATTCCCACAGGAATTTCCTTCAGTTGCACACTTCTATAGAGGTTAAATGACCAAAATCCATGCAAACATGCACTACTTTTCCCTCTTACTTTTTACCTAGTAAATATTACCTCCCAAAATAATGAATGCAAAAAGGCAGTTGGAATTTGAGAAGGTTAAAATAGCACTTAAATCTCTTTATGCAGTAAAAATAGAGTATGTCCAATAAAGAAACTGAGTCATTCATGAACAACCACAAAGTAACCCTGTTGTAATATTTTTACCTAAGTCAAACTACACTTATAATGTAATAATGCTTTGTGTTATATCACCAAATAGTCTCTTCACATGCCTTGTTTTATTTATTTATTTTTTCATAAGATTTTATTCATTATTTTTATAGAAGGGCAGGGAGGGAGGAAGAAAGGGAGAGAAACATCAATGTATGATTGCCTTTCACCTGCCTCCAGCTATGGACCTGGCTGGAGACCTGGCTTGCAACCTGGTTCTGTGCCCTAACTGGGAATCAAACCAATGACCCCTGGGTTTGCAAACCGGCACCAATCCACTAAGCTACCACCATCCAGAACCCATCATTTAAAAATGTTTACTAATATCACCTCTCTCTCCCTATTTACCTCCAAGGAGCATGCCTCACAGCCTGATCTGGATTGAGAAAAGATCTTTCCTTTGCTAAGATTAAAGCTCTATAAACAAAATATCTTGATTTATGTTTCTATCTGATGACAAACTATGTATATAGTCCTGTGTTTGCTAAATAAAATGATCTCATAATTGACCTGCTGAGCATAAGTAGTCAGCTTAATGCACACAGCCTATGAATCTTCATATTATTTTTTATACCAAACTGTGTATCATGGGAAAAACTGGATGGAGATAAGAATCATGACTCTGTAGCCTACTTTGAGGACTTCAACAGTCACTTAACATCCTTGAGTGTCAGTTTTCTTGTCTATAAAGTAAGGATTAAAATTGTCACTTCACTAAGTTATCTTTGGAGTTTAACAATCTCTAAAGAACTTGCAAAACTTCTTACTCAGTGCCAAGCACATAAGAAGCCCACAATAAGTGCTAATTAGTTCTAAAATATGATCCAGAAGGAAATATAGTATGTGGGATATCAGATCAGACTTTAGAACCGCAAATAAAACTAAGACTGATCTTCCATGTAGAAAGAGTAGAGTTGGCAGCTACTTTGATAAAATGGATGTGCAAATTATTTTTATCTACCTCTTGGCCTCCTTAAGAAGTATTTCCTGCCCTGGCTGGTAGCACAATGGATAAAGTGCTGGACTACGAACCCAAAGGTCACTGGTTCGACTCCCAGTCAGGGCACATAACCAGGCCTCCAGCCAGGTCTCCAGCCAGGTCAGTAGCTGGAGGCAGGTGAAAAGCAGTCATACATTGATGTCTCTCTCCTTCTCTGCCTCTCTCCTTCCCCTCTCTCTGGAAATAATAAATAAAATCTTAAAAAAAAAAAAAGTATTTCCTTCAGTTTGGTGAAGTCAATGTGTCCTCTGGTAAAGGTGATCTATTAGGTAACATACAAACAGAAACTAGGTTTCTCTTCATAATAAACCCAGCCCCACTTGCTTTAACCCAGCTGAAATAAGAACAATATCAGCAGGAACAAACACTGCCGTCGAAGGAGGAGTTGGAAAGCATACTGAAACTGGGGGAAGAGAAACAAAGGCAATGTGGGCTCACTGATCAGATTCACTTAAGGACCACTGGTGTTTATGTTGTAACACCTGTGAGTTTGCATGCAGGGAATTCCACAAGCAAGGAAGCTTACTTTGGATTTGAAGGCATCCCCAGTCCTGGCTCTCAGCCCAGCAAAGATTGACAAAGTGGACTTGGCAAACCATGAGTTCAAGTGAAGGTACAAGCAGGTGCACTGTGCTTAGATGCTGTTCTGGAAATTGGACCGGGTTTGCCAAACTTCATCAGTTTGCATGTTGGAACTGCTTGGCCTTGCACAACCTCAATTCAAAATCATGATTAATGGGCCTGTTTCTGCAGTGAAAAGAAAAAAATGTTGAGAGAATCAACTATGTCTTAGAGGAAGAATTAACTTCTTCTTGAAATTAGCTCTCCAGCTGGACAGTAGCGAGCAGTTGTGTACACAGGATCCATATAGTGTAGCATGAATGCACACTAAATTTTTACCTTATGATTTGTCACCTCAGATTTTTTTTTTTGAGGTGATTCTGATATCATTCCCAACATTCCCATTAGGGTAACACAGACACAGATGTTAAGATTTATTTCACTTGGAGAAAACAGAAAAAGATGAAATCAAAGCAAACACATTTGATGTCTGCCCCCACATAAGAATAACAAGGACTGGCTTTATATGACACTCTGAAACACAGAAACACAAACAACAAAAAGAAAAGCAAAATTATGAAATGATGGTTTTCAGACACTAACAAAATGATTATCTTTGAGAGAGGAAGGCATAAGGAAGGAGTGCTTTGATTACCCATTTACTCCCTGGAAAGTTTCCAAGCTGTAGGGGAGGCAGAGGCCGAAAAAGTCATCTGGGTTGAGACAAGAGAGTTGGGAGTTCAGAGAGATGGAAACCCTGTCATTTCTAGTGCATACAGAGAAGAGCACTGGAAAGGGAAGGCTGCAGAAAGAGAGAGAGAGACAGAGAGAGAGAGAGAGACAGAGACAGAGAGAGACAGAGACAGAGAGACAGAGACAGAGAGACAGAGAGAGAGAGAGCAAGCTCCAGGCATCCGAAGAAGGTCCTTCTTAAGTCTTGAACTAAGTATAACCAGTGCAGGCCTGAAAGGAAGCTACTGCCAAACAGGGAAAGAACCACCCAAAAGGAGAAAGAGGAAGTCTTCTAAGCTCCCAAGGGGATAGGCTTGCTTGCCTCCCAGTCTATTCCCACCAGTCAGAATTGGAAAACCTTTCAATCCCTAGTGGAGTACTCAGAAGGGTGTTGACTCAGTATTTGGGCAAAATTCAACTTCAATTAAAGGCTACTCTGGTTCTGCCTAGGAAAACTTAAACATAAGCTTTGAACCTAGCAACTTATCTGTGTTCTAGAATAAAGTTAAAAAATATTTGCATGAATCCAAAACTATCTAGTTCTCAAAAAGGAAACTGATGGCCAATACAAAATTACCAGGCATTCAAAGCAGGAAAACACCACCCATAGTGAGGAGAAAGAACAATCCATTGAAACTGACCAAGCAATGACCCCAATGATAAAATTAGTAATTAAGGGTATTAAAATATTTATTGTAACTTGTTTTTCTATGTTAAAGAAGTCAACAAAAAACTGGATGTTATAGCAACATGGAAGATTTTTTAAAAAGAAAAGAAAGACCCAAACTATTTTCCCAGTCAACATAGTGGCCTAGGTAAACATGGCTCATCTTCCTGCATAACCTCATCAAAGTTACAACTAAAATATAGAACAACCATCACTCAGAGTCATCAGAAATCAAGTTGAATGGAAGCCTGACCACTATAAAATTAAGAAACCACATCCATCCAGACTGGTAGCGGGGTCAGAGACATAGAATGGCTGGTCCCACAGGCATGTGTGGTGGATAAAAATTCAGGAGGGGTATCTCAGGAGCCAGGAGTCCCAGCCCCATACCAGCCCCCCACCCCTGTCCAGCTCAGGAGCCAGGTGTCAGGATAATATATTCCCACAACTTCTGTCCACAAAAACCAATGGGGATTGAGTTGATAGGAAAAACCGCTGAGCCCCAGGTGGCTCCTCTTAAAGAACTCTCACATGGACTCACCTATCAGACTTCCTCTGAAAGCCTGAAAGGCACTAGTGCCCTACAGGGAGGCACTGAAGTGTCTGGCTTCAAGGCAGAAGCTGGGGACAGCTGTCTCTCAGACAGAAAGTCAGGCAGAGGCCATTTTCCCTTTGCCAAGTCAACCCCCCACAAAGACACAGAGCTGGCAGATAAGTGCCATAGCTGAGACACCATCAACCTGGCTAACACTGTTTGCATTGCCCTGGAGATCCCCTGAGGTTCTGTGCCACCCAAATTATGGGCCCACCCACATGGTTGACCATGTCTTTTCCATATGAATAGCTGGCCTCAGCTCAGGCTCCACAATCTCTTAAATCCTCTCACACATGCAACAGCTGCCTCAGCAAGTCTCCACACTCCATGCGCCTTGCTAAGCTATCCAGGCCTGGCACTAGCAGCAGCCGCCAGCCTAGTTCACAGCTTGGCTTCACCGGGGAATCTCCCAGCCCAGCACAAGTAGTGGCATCTCTGATCGCTTTATACTCAGCTGGGCATTTCATGAGAATGCACACAAACTATAGGTCATTTTGAGTAGAAATGACATCTTCACAATATCAAATCTTTATAATGGCAGATATATTGCTAGGTTTATTAAGGTCTTTCATTTTTATAATTGATGTTTTACAGTTTTCTTTGTAGTAACATTGCACATACTTAAGTCATTTCTAGATCATATTTTAAATTTTATTATAAATGACATCTTTCTTAAAAATGTATTTTCTAATTGTTAACACAATTCAATAGTTAACTTACATTCGGCAAGTAGCTAGATTAATTTATTATTTCTAACAATAGCTTGTTGACTTTTTTAGATTTCTATGTATGCAATCATGTCATCTGGTAATAATGACAGTTATATTTCCAATTTTTAATCCTTAAATATTTATTTTTTGTTTATTTATACATTGAACAGGATTCCCATGCATACATCACTTTGTAACTCCTTATAACAGAGAGAAGACTTTTAACTACAACATTAAGTATATGTTCGCAATAGGTTTTATAAAGATACTAAATTAAAAGATGAGTTCTTCTAATTTCAATTTGCTAAAAAACTTTTTTCATGAATAAATTATATATTTTATTAGAACCTGTTTTGCACCATATATGTGGTCACATTACTTTTCTTCTTTACTGTTAATATGCTGATTTACATTTTTTTAAAATAAAACAATGCAACTTGGTAGATTATATCTTTTGATAGTTCCTGCATATTTCTTGCTAATGTTATAGTAGGATTTTCATCTACATTCAGAAGTGAGATTTACCTGTAATTTTTCTTCTTTATTGTATCATAACCACATTTTGTTCTCAAAGTTAAGCTGGCTTCATAAAACAGGTTGTGAGATGTCTTTTTTTCACAGTTTTAGTAAGTTATAATTTTCTAGGAATATGTACAGGTACATTTCATTATATTTTAAGTATATTGGCATCTAATTGTTCTTAATAATTTTATATTTTATTTTTAATGTATACAGAATATTTAGTAATGTTCATTTTTTATTCCTGATATTGGTTGTTTGTGCCTATTATTTTTCTAGAATTTTTTTTTAATTTTATTGTTGTTGTATTACATCCATCCCCTTTTTGCTCCCCTCTTTCCCACCCCCCACCCACCCTAGAATTTTTTATCATTCCTTTTTCCTAGATTTTTTCTAAATATAGGATGTTATTAGTCTTCTAAATGAGTCAGTTTATTCTTTGTAAACGTTCTCTAATGTATGTTTGTGTGTATACTAACTTCTGCTCTTTACTATTTTTTTCTTCATATTTCCTTAGACTTAATTTGCTATTCATGTCTAAATTTTAGCAATAGATGCTTAGCTTGTTGATTTGTAGGGTTTTTTTTTTTTCTTTTTAAAGGTATCCATTTAGACTATCACTTTCTCTTTATGCTTTATCTGCATCTCACAAAATTATTGCTTAATTAAGAAGATTCATAATTTCCATTTGTAATCTTTCCTTGATCCATGAGTCATTTAAACAATCTAATTTTATCTGTGTGATTTGTTAGTTATTGAGAGTGGTTTGATGGTATGTTTGCTATTTCTCCTTTTATCTGTACCAGCATTTATTTTATATATTTAAGGCTATATTTTTAACTATATACTATATTTGTTACATATTGATGAGGTTACACATTTATTACCCTATATCATGATATTCTTTCTAGAAATGCTTTTAGTCTATATCGTCTGATGACAATTCAAATAGTTTTTATTCAGCTAATAATCTTTGCTATTTCTTTCTCAATAGATTTAACTTATCTGCATTCTTTTATTTAAGAGGCATCTCTTACAAATAGCTTATAGATGGGGGTGTTATTTTATTTGTATCTAACTAGCAGTCTTTGTTATTTTAATTGGATTGTTGAGCTCATTTCCTTTATAGTCACTAATAAAATAGTTTAAATCTACTATCACAGCACTTTCTCTTTTTCCATCTTTTGTAACATTTTTCTCTCCTTTATTTCCTTTGTTTAAATTGTTTTAAAATTATTTCCTCTCTTGACCCCCTCCAAATACTTAGTTTACTATTATTTTAGCAATGACCCAAGGGATTATAATATACATTCACTACTTAATAGAGGATAATTTTGCCTGGTACTTTTGCCCTATTCCTGGGCAATACAAACTAAAAAGCATACTTCATTATCATTTATCTACTTCTCAACAATCTATTTTAAAATGTATATGCATTTTAAATAACCAAGACATTATTATCATTATTTTATAAACAGTCAGAATTTAGATAGTGTTTTATACAGACAACAGTCATTTAGATTTGCCCACATAAATATCAAATGTTTTACTCATTTTTTTTTTTTCTCTTCTACTTCTAAACTGCTATCTAGGATCATGTTTCTTCTACCTGAAAAATAAGCTTTAATATTTCCTTTAATGTTGGTCTGCCACTGATCAATTTTCTTACTGCTGCATTCTAAAATATATTTATTTCACTTTAGTCCATAAAGAAATATTTTTGCTTCTGCACATAAAAGCCTAGGTTGTTATGTATTTCCTTTCATCAATGTAAAAGATATTTCATTGTATTTTGGCTTCCATTGTTTCTGTTCAGTACTTTGTTGGGAGTGATAATGTGGGTTTTTTTTTTTTTTTTTTTTTTTTTTTTTTTTTTTTTTTTTTTTTTTTTTTTTTTTTTTTTTTTTTTTTTTTTTTTTTTTTTTTTTTTTTTTTTTTTTTTTTTTTTTTTTTTTTTTTTTTTTTTTTTTTTTTTTTTTTTTTTTTTTAAGGTAATTTGTGTTTATTTCTTTAAGATGTTTTCCTGGTTTCCAGAACTTATACTCTGATATACTTAGGTATATTTTCTTTTTAAAATTTAAATTCTGTGGTTCACAGAACTTCTCAGCTTAGGTCCTCAAGAAAGCAGACAATGTGACATGAATTAAAATGCCATTAATTTGAGAAGTACAAAACTAGGGCAGTATGGATATGGAAAAAGGGAAATGATGCAAGAAAATATAGAAGAAATATAATGAATTATGTTACCATATTGGTGATTACAGCAAGCTGCCAAGAGACATAATAGGCTCCTCAGTAGCTGAGTTTCCTTTCTGGCATTATAACTTCTTTATGAGGATTGCAAACATAAACCACACCTAGAAATATTCAATGAAAGAAAGAACAGGAGAGATTTATCTTCCCAGCTACTTCCTATTTCTTATTGTTTTAAGTCCAATTCATGAGCAGCCAGTTCTCCAGCACTAGTAAATTATATTATCTGGCTCCTTGGTGTCCATTCAGGAAACCAGATAGTGCCTAGAAATACAATATGTAGAGTTCAAACTAAGGATTGATATCTTTAATTCATTTCGGAAAATTCTCAAGCATTACTTCAAATACCGCTTCTGCAATAATCTCTCTTTTTCTATGATTCCAATTTGATACACATGAGACCATCTTACTGTGTACCTTATATCTTTGTTCCTCTTTTATTTTCCATATTCTTTTGCCTTTCTGTATTTAATTCTATATATTTTATTCTGGTCTATCCTCCAGTTAATTGTGGTTTTTGCTTTTTTGGTTTTTTTCAGCTTCATCTGTTTTTATTCCCACATGTTGAGTTTACAATTTCAGATATTTTGTTTTTCAGTTTTACAACCTGTTTTGGAATTTAAGAGTCTCCAAAATCCAGTCTGTTCTTTTATCATCCCCTTGAATCCAATAAGATCATTGTAAGTGTGACAGTTGATTGTTCTATTATTTGAAGCCATGTGTCTCTTTCTGTTGCCTAATTTTTTTTCGATTTTTCTTTCTTATTGTCTTATCATTTCATATGACTTGTAGTTTTAATTTAGGGTTGTGCATTGCACAGAAAAATTGTGAAAATGCAAGACATATAGTGATATTATCTTTTCACAAAAAGAATTTGCCTCTGGAATGTATCTAGAGGCACAATCTGAAAGGAACAATTTTCAAAGAGGAAAAGGCTAGAAAATAACCTTGTAAAATAGAGAGTGGTAGAAGTAAGCTATTCTGAGCATGTATTATATTCCTGGCTCTTTATATGCTTTATTTCTTCTAATCATACAACACTCCTTTAAATATTTTATATTCTCATTTAAAGTGAGAAAGCAAAGAATCAAAATGCTAACAATTTAATCAAAAACATACCTCTAGTTATAACAGAGAAGGAATTCAAATTCTTTTCTGTGATGTGTTCTGTATGTTTCACATCGTGCTAGAGCCTCCTCAGTATGACTAACCCTCTTTCAATATGATTGAAAGAAATCTAGTTGTAATCAGAATTGCTTAAGACTTAAGTAGAAACTCTTCTAAATTGTCATTGCATAACAGAAAACAACCTAGGGGAAAAAACCAAAAAAAACTGGAGAGCAAATAAGAAAAAAGAACACACAAAACCAATACTCTGTCATAAGAAAAACAAAACCACAGCCTGATTGAATGAACATTTACTCTGGGACTGATTTCTTTAATGTGTTATATAGTAAAGTCCCACCATTCAACTGCATCCTGTTAAGAACTCTCGAAAGCCTACCTACTTGTATGCTTTGGGCAGCTTTGTTCCAGCAGAGACTCTCTACCTAGATGTTTCCTACTAGATCCAGGGCTCTACAGCTAAAATTACAGGGGAATTTACAGGACCACATTCCTACATTCCCCTCTCATGTGGTAGGCAGGAGGAGAAAGAGTTTCACTATCCATTTTTTTTAAATGATTTAAACTTGTTCAAGACTTTAGTTTTATATTGGACAATTACAAAGAATTTTGGAAATGTTCGTTGAATTGCATTAAATGAAATTTAAGTTCAAAGGAATCCCTTCCCCTTAGAGAAGTTTCAAAATATTTATTTGATCCTATTAGACTATGAGTCACTATATTTAATAGGCTGCTAGGTTAGGTATTTTATTTGGCCTTAATTGAACATCCTAAGAATAAGCTGTTGAGCTCAGTAATTACTACCTTGTTGTGCTACCTTGTTTGAATGCTCTGAATTTCTCACAACAAACAGAACTAAAAGTCTGAATGATGCTCTATCTGCTGGCCTTTGATTTTCAGAGTTCATATTTTGAAGGTTTGAATAGTTTCCAAGAAAATCACTGAGTTTGAGATTTCAATTATTGACCATGGAGGCGTTCCAGGGTAATAATATTCATGACTGTCAGAAACTAAATGAAAGAATTCAAATGATAGTAAAAGCACAAAGGCACTAAATGAAGGGGAATCCAAGTTTGAGAAAAGCCTGGAACTTCATAATATGAAGAGCAAGTGCATCATTGATCCTGATTCCCATTTCTTACATGGATTGTAGATTGATCTCACATACTTTGTGAGTTAAGGTAAAAACAAGGAAGACTTGAAATGTCTAAACGTAGATTCTTCTGGCCTCTTTTCCCAGCAGCTTAACTTCTGAGGCTAATGGCTAAGGAAATGCCAGGGGGTCAATAAATAAAAGCTTGTAAAAGGAACTAAAGCTGAATACAGAACAGAGGAGAACCATGTCTCCCAGTGAAAAATATCCAAGTGTTGTCTTCAAGAAAGCACTGAATCTACTCCACTATCTTACCTCTTCTCAGGCATGACATTACCAACCATGTCAAAGAGGAGGGAGATGTGTAAAAAAGTAGAAGAAACAACCACTAAAAAATAATAAGCCATTCCTGTCTTTCCTGTGTAACTACCACACAAATTGCACACTGCTGCATTCCCAATACCTAAAAGATAATATCACACCATCTTTAGAAAGAGAAAAAAAATTTTAAATAAACAAGAGCAAGGGAGTTGTAATTCTATTGTGTAATACTTCTCTTATAATTCTATAGAGTATTTCATGTATACATAAATTTATGTAAAAGTCAGTGGGGAAAAACACAATAGCAAAGGATCTTCTAAACAAATATTCATAGCAGCTTTATTCATAATATCCCAAACTGAAAACAACCCATATGCCTTTCAATAGGTAAATGAATGACCATATGATGTACATTCATATTATGGAATACTACATAGCAAGTGAGCTTGAGAGAGAAAACTATTGATACTTGCAATGACATGAATGAATCTTAAAATCGCTATACTGAGTAAAACAAGCCCCAAGCAAAAAACATAAATGAGGTACAAATGAGATATTATTTACATGAAATTTTAGGGGGAAAATCTAAAATGAAGGAATGAATAAGTGGCTGTTTGAGTTTAGGGGTTTGGGGGATGTGGTGGCTATTAACTATAAAGGAACATAAGAGAACTTGAAGAATAAGGGCTGATAGAGATATAACATATATTATTGTAGTTGTGGTTATAAAAATATACATATTTGTCAAAATTCATTGAACTTAACATCTCAAGAAGATATATTTATTTTATGAAATTGTACCTCAATAAAGTGTTTTAATGCAATACATTTAACTCAGAAAAATGCCTAAAAATTGAATAAACTTTTGAGAATCTATATATATAATTAAAAATAGGTAAAATATAAGATATAGTCAAAATATTGGTCATATAAAGTTGCTATTATGTTGTTATCCAAAAATAAGAGAAACCCCTTCTGGTTGCCAGACTGCATGGATGACAGTTGTTGTTAGGCATAAAATGGAATTACAGATCAGACCTCAAAGAGATAGTTATTAGTCAGAGATGTTTGTTCATTTTCTACTAAAGGTATTATTAAACAACAATCAGATATTATATATACATTAATTACTCAGCCTTCTTTTTTCAAAGTATTAAAAATATGGGTAGCAATAAGCATTCATCCCACTTTCCATCTTAAAGAGGTGAACCAATCTACCCATGAGGTTATTGCTTTTTTTGTTAACAGAAACAAACAGAAACAAAAATAACTGATAGAAATGAAATCTTAAAAGAAATTATTTCTTTTCAATTGGAACATTGGGAGGCAAGTTTCTCCTGTTTTCTAATGAAGATATACAATATAGCAAGCATGCCAAAATTATCTTCACATACTAAAAAATAAAGACTGTAGAAAATCTCAATCTTTCATCTGCTCCCTAGTTTAAATTTAAATAAATTTTCTTGTAGGCATAGAACAGACTAGACCTTGTTGTACTGTGCTATTTCATGTAATCAAGAGTTAAACAGTAACTAACATTAATTGAACATGATTTTATATCCACTGAAGTTTTTTAATATGCACAATTCTATTACTCTTACTATTTCACAAATGAAGAAACTGGGATACAAGAGGTGGAGTGAAATAACTTATGTGAGGTTTCACAGTTGACTGTTGGTGGAGGTGATTAAACTGAGGTAGCCTGACTCGAATTTCCCCATTTTTAACCACCACACTACACTACATTGTCATTTTGTAAAATGCACAAGGCTTGACCTACCATTCAAGGATGTCTACCATTTGTCTTTTATTTTATTTGTTTGTTTTTGCAGACTCATATACTCTCCTGACTCAAAATGCATAGTGTTCATAGTCATAGTGCCAACATAAATGTCTCCCAGAACAGAGGGCTCAACTTCAGTAAAAATCCCCAGATACCACTCTGGAAGGGATCATGTTCTTTTACCTGATTTTTAAGAGGTTCCAGAGAAAGATACATTCTATATGCATGGTTGTTTTCTCTTTCATTCCTTACAATCATTAATAAAAAGATAGAGTATGAAAGTGCTAAGTGCAATACTTTCATATGCTAATTTAATTATTACAGTATCTAATTAAATAATTATTGTATCTATTGACCATTCTAGATAAAGAGGTTTTGGAAAGCTGAATTAAGTTGTTGAAGTCAAGCAACTAATAAGTGGCAGAACTCAGCATTAAATCAAGTTCTACCTGATTCCAAGGCCCACACCTCTAGTCACTAATCTGCAAAGATTTAACAACATAAGGATTTTAGGAGAAAGTGAAGAACACTGGATGGCTGATTCTGTAATTCATTTCCTTTTTTTCTACTTCAAAGAGCAAAAATATCTGAAGTAATTATTAACTCTTTTTATTTGAACAAATCCTGGATTATTTGGTTATTTGGAAAATGCTAATATTAGATATCTTATTCCAGAACTCTTCCTACCCCAAAATCAAGTACAAACAAATATCTAAAAAACATGCAGCCCATACTTGAGAACATTTTCCAAAGACATTCTTATATGCCACAGATGTGGAGTGATATGTTATATCTTTCCACCCTCGCAAACCCTCCATTGTCACTCATATAATATTAGAGGAATTTCATAAAAATTAAATGAAAAAAAATACAACTGAATTTGACTCTAAATACTCAACCTCAACAAGGTCCTCGCGCTGTCAGATTGCTTTATTTCCACCATGATTTCTCATATATATCAAGAAAATGACTCCTATACTTTATATAGTATTACATGTTCAAAAAAATAGTGTTAAGCAAATAAATGTTGACTTGACCACATCCTAAAGATTCATGGATTTAAAATTAGAAAAAATTACATCCATTGGGACCATAAAATAGAAACAGTTGATCCTAGTAAAATCTAGGCTTTGAGATGGCTAAGGTAATTCATACTTTCAAATTTTTGAAAATGTTTACTTTATCCTTCCATAATAACATTTGTATAAAGCTTTTTTAGTTTCAATTTCTGGCAATCTATGTTATATTCAAGATCTGAATCAATAACTATTTCAGGGAAGATAAATCAAATGAATAGCCTAGAATGAACAAACTAGAACACCAACAGGCACAATAAATAGTCTCAAGAAAATCCTACTCTTTCTAGCCAAATAACTGAAAACGAGGCAGCTTAGCAATATGGACAATTTCATACACTAAACATCTCACTCAAAACACATACCACAGGAAAACCTGAATCCCAACTGCATCTCCAACAACACAGGCTAAGTGTGGAACCTAGACTGTCACTGCACAGAGCTATAACTAGTGATGCTTCCAGCTCCCATTATTGTAATGTCAGAGAAGGCCAATTGGTAATCAGGGATTTTCATTCCTACCAACTAGTAATAAGTCCCGTTACATTCATGGTGTCAGTAGAAGTGGTGGGGGAGATCTTGTACTTCTAATTTCTCCATTCAGTAATGAGGTAGTTGCCCCACTGGGGTGATGCCAGAGGAAGCCTGATGAATGATCAGGAATTCTACCACCACCCAGGTATAAAGAAGCCAACCCTCCTTCTGGACCCATCCCTTCAATCGCCTCCACCCCTAGTCCAGTGTCATTGTTATAGAAACCACAGGTAAGCAATAAAAAAGAGCCTGCTAGGGTGTCAAAAGATATTGAATGATGAACTGGGCTTCTACTGCACCATGCAATAATGAGGCAACACCCTCCACTCCTCACCAGCCCAGTAGTAAAGGGGACCAACTCAAACAGATCTAACTACTATCCAGAGTCTTACCAAACATGCAGGCACACTTAAAAATTACTTCGTGTAAGAAGAACCAGACATATCTTAATCTGAATAAGAAAAGGCAGTCAATAGACACCAATACCCAGATAATACTAGCAGCTGGAATTATCTGACCAAAAGTTTAAAACAGCCATCATAAAAATACTTTAATAAGTAATTTAGAACATAATTGAAACAAATGAAAAAAACACATCTTGGCGAAAAAAAGAAAGCTTATGAACTTCCAGACAAGATGGAGGCATAATTAGACACATTGCATCTCCCTCCACAACTAAGAAGAAATACAACTATCTGAAGACAACAGACAGCCAGAAGTTCCAAAAATTCAAGCTGCATGCGAGCCCAACAAACAAAGAAATAAAGAAGAAATACTCACCAGAAAGGTAGGGGGTGCAGAGCCAGGGCAGAGAGAACATGTGGTGGTGGCAGCAATGGTGACAGTAACTGTGCTGGCTAGTGGAAAGCGCAGTCACACATTAAAAAAGGTAGGGAGGGACACCTGGGGAGTCTCCCAGCAGCAGATCATATTGCATGGCTCATGGTTCCAGTGCCAGGAGGGAAATAAAGCCTCATTGCTTCTGACTGTGAAAATCAGTGGGGGATGGAGTGGAGGAAGAAACTGCAGGTATATCAGCAGAGTCCATTTGTTTAGAGGCCCAAAGTCCTAGAACATCTGCAAACTCACCCACTCTAGGAACCATTAAGCAACAGGTAGAGGGGTGTCAGTCTTATACAAGTAGTAGAAAAAGTGCCTGGAAAAGGGGCAAGTGCTGAGCAAGACCCCTCTCAGACCCCTCCTCCCATACAGCACCACAATGTGGTGAAACCAGTCGCCATGCGCTGACGAATACGTAAGGCTCCACCCCTTACAAACAGGTGCAACAGCTCAACCTAATACACAGAGGCAAACACAAGAGCCTGTTAAGTTGAGGAGACAGAGAAGTATGGCCCAAAAAAGAAATAGATCATGGTTTCAGGGGGAGAACTAAACAGTGAGGAGATAGCTGATCAAATAGACAAGGAGCTAGTCAACCTAATAGACGCATAGTTCAAAACACCAATAATAAAGATGCTCACAGACTTGACAGATATGCTTGAGTATGGCAAATGCATAAGGGAAGAAGTGAAGGCTATGCTAAGTGAAACAAAGGAGAATCCACACAAAATCAAAGGTGAAGGGAAGGAAATGGGTTCAAATAAATGATTTGTAACATTGGAAAAAATAGTCAACTAGTACAGAATGAAAACAAAAATTGAAAATGATGAGGAAAAACTTGGGAACCTCTGGGGTGACTTTAAACATGCCAACATTTGAATCATAGGGGTGCCAGAAGGAGAAGAGGAAGAGCAAGAAATTGAAAACTTATGTGAAAACATAATGATGGAGAATTTCCCAAATTTGGTGAAGGAAATACCCAAGTTCAGGAAGCACAGAGAGTTCCAAACAAGCTAGACCTGAAGAGGATCACAACAAGACACATAATGAAAATGTCAAAGGTTAAAGCTAAAGAAAGTAAAAATAGCAAGAGAAAAGAAGAGGGTTACCTACAAAGGGGTTGCTATAAGGCTATCAGCTGCAAAGAAACTTTACAGGCAAGAAGGGACTGGAAAAAAAAAAAATTAAAGTAATGAAAAGCAAGGATCTACAACCAAGATTACTCTATCCAGCAAAGCTATCATTTAGAATGGAAGGGCAGATAAAGTGCTTCCCAGACAAAGTAAAACTAAAGGAGTTCATCATCACCAAGACATTATTATATGAAATGTTAAAGGGACTTATTTAAGAAAAAGGAGATCAAAACTGTGAACATTAAAATGACAACAAACTCACAACTATCAACAACAGAGTCTATAAAAAATAAAACAAAAACAAACTAAGCAGACAACCAGAGTAGGATCAGAATCATAGGTATGGGGTTCATTTGGAGGGTTATCAGCTAGAAGGGGGAAGGAGAAAATGGGGAAATAGTGCAGGGATTAAGAAACAAAATTGTTAGGTACAAAATAGACATAGGGGAGTTAAAAATAACAGGAAAAAGTGAAACCAAAGAACTCACATGCATGACCCATGGACATGAACTAAGGAAGGTGGGATTGCAGGAGGGAAAGGGGTTACTGCATCAAGGGGAGCAAAGGGAAAAGAAATTGGGACAAATGTAACAGCATAATTAATAAAATATACTTTAAAAAATAGAGATCCTCTACAAATAAATAGAAGATGAAGAAAACTCAACAACCAAATTAAAAGCTCAATAGATGAGCTTAATAGCAGAATGGAAAAAAACAAAGGAAGGTGGTGAACTTGAAAAATAATACAATAGAAATTACCCAATCTGAACAAAAGAGAAAAATAGACTTAAAACAACTAATTATTAGAGATTCAGAAACTTATAGGAAAATAACAAAATACCAAATACGTGTTATAGCAGTCCCAGAAGTAGGGAAGAAAGAGCATATGACTAAAAAGGTATTTGAAAAAATAATGTATGTACATTGGAAAAATCATGACTTTCAACCTGAACCATGACCTTACACAGAAATTAACTCAAAATAAGCCATGGATTTCAATCGAAAATGTAAAACTGGGAAACTTTTACAATGTAAAAATAGTCTTCCGGACCTTTAGAGAGGCATTCTTAGGTATGATAGCAAAAGCACCATTCATAAAGAAAAAAGTTGATAAAGTAGACTTGACTGAAACTAAAACTTTGCTCTGGAAAGACCTACTAAAATATATGTAAAGGCAAGTTAAAGACTCAGAGAAATTACTTGCAAACTACAGATCTCATAAAGAACTATATCTAGATCAAATTTTTAAATTCTGAAAATGTTGAAAGTAAAAAAGGCAAATATTCAATTAGAAAATTAGAAAGTGAGCAAAAGACATGATGAGGTATTTCAGTAAAGAGGATATACAGATAGCAAATAAGCACGTGAAAAGATGTTCAACAATAACTCTTAGGGAAATGCAAATAAGACCATAGTGAACAATCATTATACATCTATTAGGATAACTAAAAAAAATTTCAGTGATAATTTCAAATTTGGTGAGTATACAGAAATACGGGATCTCTGTTAATGGGATGTAAAATAATAAACTACTCTAAAAATAGATGAGCCATTTCTTTAAAATTAAACATTTATTTACCATCTGACCTAGCAATGGCATGGCTGGGCATTTATCCCAGAAAAATAAAAACTTACGTCCACACAAAAACATGTATACAAATGTTTATATCAGCTTTATTTGTGAGATTTAAAACCTGTAAACAACTGAAATGTCCTGTAATAGGTACTGGCTAAACAACCTGTAGTACATCCATACCATGGAATATTGCTCAGCAATTAAAAGGAAACAACTTACAACATGGATGAGCCTTAAGGATATTATGCCACATCAAATAAACCAGTCACAAAAAGGCAAATACGGTATCATTTGACTTACACGAGGTACCTAAAGTGGTCAAATTCATAGAAACAGAAAGCAGAGTGGTGGCAGGGAAGGGAATAAGGGGAATTTTTGCTTAATGAGTATATAGAGTTTCAGATTTGCAAGATGAAAGTTTAGAAGATCTATTTCACAATAATTAGAATATACATTACTTAACTGTACACTTTAAAATCATGACAATAATAAGCTTTATGTTGTTTGTTTTTAGTACAATAAAAAAGAAAACAAAAAAAGGAAAGAACTACTGATACATGCAGCAATTTAAGTTAATTTCTAGGACATTATACTAAATGAAAAAAAGCCATCCTCAGTCATATACTACATGATTCCAGTTATATAACATTTCAAAATTTTAATAATTATTAAGGTAAAGATGAGATAAATAGTTGCCTGGGATTAGAAATATAGGAGAAGGGGATTGACTGTAAAAGATAACATGAAGGAGGGCTTTGTAGTGATGGAATAGTTCTGTATCTTTATTGGATTAGTGGTTCTGATGGGGGAACTCAAGTTGGAAAATTTTCATCTTAGGTAATAGTTAATAAGCCTAGTACTTAATACATGTAAAAAAATATTTCAGAGCCCTGGCTGGTATGGCTCAGTGGATTGGCACCAGCCTGCGAACCCAAAGGTCGCTGGTTTGGTTCCCAGTCAGGGGACATAGCCAGGTCTGTAGCTGGAGGCAGGTGAAAGACAATCATACATTGGTGCTTCTCTCCCTTTCTTCCTCACTCTCTGCCCTTCTCTTTGAAAATAATACATAAAATCTTTAAAAAATATATTTCAGGACATTGAAGGTACAGCCCATACTGGACCCAGGAGACCCCAGGCAATTTTACCTTTGAGCTCCAGGAGAACTGCAAGAAATCAAGATGATATTTGAGCCATTGTGTTCAAGGGAGAGACATCCAGCCACCCAGGACACAAATGAAGAAAATCACCCAGGACATGGGACACGGGACCCAGATAGAAATTCACTGATCAACAGGGGAAAGGATGTTAGAGAAACTGCCAAACTGCAGCTTTTATCTGATTAACCACTTTCCTGATTTCCCTTACCTACACTTGTTTTTCCTCCTTATAAAAAAGGCTGCTTGAAAGGAAATGTAAGGTAGTCTTTAGGGTACATAACCCACCATTTTATCAGATCACCATCTGAATAAAGTGCCCATAAAGATTCAATCCCTGTCTCTACTTACTAGGTCTGGCGGTGACAGGAAAAATGAATGCTGGCTTTCCTGATTTCAGTTCCATGAATCTACACATGTATCCGAATGCCACACGTTGTACCAATGCCAATTTCATTGAACTGATATTGTAAAGAAGTTATTGTGTTTGAGGTTTTGTTTATTTCAGTAACAAATTCCATAAACTTAATAGCCTAAAATAATGCAAATTTATTATCTTACAGTTCTATAGGTTGGATGTCTGGGCACAGCTAATTCTTTGCTCCTGGTTTCATGGAGCAAACCATGGCAGGGTTGCATTTCTTTCCAGAGATTCTGGATTTAACGCACTTTCAAGACTATCAAAGTTATCAGTGGAATTCATTCCATGTGGTTGTAAAAAGTCTTTGTTTCCTTGATGGCTGTTGGCTAGAGTCATTCTTAACTTCCAAAGGTTGCCTCCATTTCTTGACCCATAGACTCCTTTATTCCTTTTCAAAGCCAGCAGTGGCGGGTCTGCTCTCCTCACTCTTTGAGTCTTTGACCTCTTTCTCCTCATTTTTCCCTTCCACCACATCTCTCTGATTCCACTTGAAGAAATCTCTCTGTTCTTAAGGGCTCAAGTGATCAGTTTGTGCCCACCTAGACAATTCATAATAATATCTCTATTTTAAGATCTATAAACTTTATAACATCTGCACAGTTCCTACAGAAGTACCTAGATTAGTTTTTAAATGATTAGGGATGGGACTCTTGAGAGATATCTTTAAGATTCTGCTTATCACAATTATGCAAAATGTAGCAACTGAAGGAAATTTAATAAAGGTTTCATGGGATCTCTCTAAACCATTTTTGCAACTTCTTTTATGATTGTAATGATTTCAAAATTTAAAGCTTTCCAAAATGCACAGAAGAAAAATAAAGTCAATATATATTTTCTATCAAAAAGTATTTACTACCCCAGAAGACCTACACTAAAAGAAATACTAAGAAAAATCTTTCAAGTAGAAGGAACATTTTTTTCAGTTGGAGACATGCAACTTTAGGAAACAAAGAACACTGAAAATTGTAAATGTGTGAGAAAAATCTCACACATTTAATATTGACTTTATAATACAATAAAAATAACATGTTAGGTGTATATGAAGAATGGAAATGCACATCAAGAATTGCATGAAAAGGAAAAAAAAGACAAATGGAGTTCAAGTGTTTTAACATCCTTACACTGTTAGAAAGTTTTAAAGTACTTAATTACAGATAATGCTAACAGAAACTAAAAATTCATATTATAATCTCTAGTGTAACCAAAAATGAATGATAAAAATGTATTTATGTTAAGAAGCCAGTAGGGTGAAAGAACTAAGAAAATAAAAGAAAATACTACATTGATCCAAAAGGTGACTAGAAAGGAGAAACCAATGATGACTATTAAATGGGACAAAGAGAAACTTCAAGTATACTAACAAACACATTAAATGTAAACAAATCAATTAACCTAATTAAAAAATAAAATTGTAAGAATAGACTTTCTTTGAAAACTATATACTGTGGGCCCTGGCTGGTGGCACAGTGGATAAGGTGCTGGCCTGCGAACCCAAAGGTTGCTGGTTCGATTCCCAGCCAGGGCACATAACCAGGTTTCAAGCCAGGTCTCTAGCTAGGTCAGTAGCTGGAGGCAGGTGAAAGGTAACCATACATTGATGTCTCCCTCCCTCTTTGCCTTTCTCTCTTCCCTCTCTCTAAAAAGTAATAAATAAAATCTTTAAAAAACAAAACCATACACTGTAATATGACCCTACCAAAAAATAAGAAGCCATAAAATAGGTATGTTAAATAAAAGAGTTTAAGAAAGATGATAAGGAGAGACATTACATGATGATGAAAGTGTCAACCATACTAAAAATGTAATAATAATGTGTATGCACTAATGGCCTAACACCAAAATAGATTAAATAAAAACTGGTAGAATTAATAAACAAACTTGATGAATATATAAGTATAATTGGAGATTTTAGTTAACCATTCCTCATTAATTCCTCATAAATCAGACTAAAATAAATCAGGAAGTATATAAAATATTTGAATAATACTTCTAAGAAACCTGGTCTAATTGACATATGTGTATAATACTACACACATTTAAGAATATGTATCTCAGGGCCTGTCAGGTCCCAGCAACTTGCTATCCTGTTCGTAACACCAGTTGTCATGTCCCATGGACTCTGGTGCAGGACCAGCAAGTGTTGATGGTGCAGAGGGCTCTGGTCTGGTGGCAAAGAAGGATTCTTTAGGAGGGTTTGCATGCTTTATTATAGCGGCAGCAGGCTAATGACCACATGGCCGGGCAGCCAAGGGTGTTGGCATCCTCATGCTCAGTTATCCCACCCTTGTCACAGCTGCACTTAGGTTAATGACCAAAGAGAGTCCAGGCATCTCTACACCCACTCTCCTGCTTCCACACTCCCGGTGCTAGAGTATCGGCATTGCCATGCATGGTTTGTCCACTCTCCCACAACAGTAGTGCGGGTGCTAAGCTTCCAGCAAGAGCAGTCTTATATACACATTGGAACAAAGGAGGCTCTATATACATTAGAACAAAGTGGCTATATGCCCAAAGGTTACATCAGTCTGCTCAGAGTTGCTAAATTGGTTACCCTTGGAGCTCAGTGTTCTGGGGCTCTGGGATAAGACTAAGTCGAAGGCTATCTCCCCAGCTGACTCACAGGAAGGTCCAGCCATGCATAGACAGAGAAATTCCTCTGGCCTGACAATGCCCATGGAATATTTACAAATGTTTTTTGCTTATAGACCACGCAGCTAGTCTTAACAAATTGCATAGTACTGACATTACACAGAAAATGTTCTCTTACCACAGAGGAATTAAGGCTGAAATCAATAAAACTTTTTAAAAAGGTAACTAGAAAACGACTAAATGTTTGGAAACTGAGCAATACATTTGAAAAGAACCCATGGGTCAAAGAAAGAAATTCCAATGGAAATTAGAAAATGCTTTAAAGTTAAAATAACTTAAACACGGCATATCAAAATTTGCAGGGTACAGCAAAAAATTATGCTTGGAGAAAAATTTATAGCTTTATATGTATATATTAGGAAAAAAATGTAGGACTAAAGATCCAATTACATTTTTCAAGAAGTTAGAAAAAGCAGAGTAAATGTTAACCTGCACTTTTTTATTTGCAAATGTTTCAAATCCTTAAGTTTTCAAACCAAAGCTCTCCAAATCCATGTATCCTTTTGAGAGACATTAAGGTTGTTTGGGTTTAGAATGAAGGGTGCTTCTTGGAGGAATTCACCATTAGCCAATTTAGAGGATTTAATTAGAAGCCTCCATTTGTATTTTAAATTGTTGCTGCTGTATTGCGAATATGTTAACAGCCTCTGTATCTTAAAGGAGCTTTAATGTAGATAAATTTTTCTAGTTTGAAATATTACTATAAGTGTGTTTTTAAAGCTCTTAGAAATCTTGTCGTTAAAAAGGAACAATAAAAAAGCAAATGTTTGGTTTTTCAAACATTTACATTGTTCAGAATAAGACAGAGAAAAGAAAAACTAAAATGTGAACTGAACCACAAAATTGGAGTGTTTATTTTTCTCTTTTCAATTTTAAAACAAGCCAGACTCAAAAGAATAACAGATAAGGGTGGCTGAATAACTGGTTTCCTAACTCATGAACAGTAGTTCTAAAAATATGCTAACTGCCTGAAGAAAGACGTAAGAAGCTTTTAAATAAAATAAGCAACTAGTATTCCTCAAATAAACTTGATAACAATGAGGAGGTAGATATCAAATTTGATCCAAATTCTGGTGAGTAAATTTCTTATTATTCATTCACCAATCCATTTGCTCAACCATCCATTAATCCAAAAGATCTTTGTCAACTCTTTGCCAGGCACTATGTTAAGTGCAGGCGATGGTGTAAAATGGAAGTGATGACATTAGGGGGTTGGGGGTCAGGGGAGGCAGAGGCAAGGAAGGGGAACAGTTTAGATAAGAACCTACTATAAAGGAACCATGGACATGGACAACAGGTGGGATTGACTTTGGGGGGAACGGGTGGGTGTGGAGGGGAACAGAGGGGAGCAAAAAGGGGATGGATGTAATACAACAACAATAAAATTTTTAAAAATAGTCATACACATAAATAGGTAAGCACAAACTGGGGTTCTGTCTTATGAGAGATAGGCATGGGGTGTTTATGAGCATGTAATAGTCTTGAGAGTCAAGAAAGTTTTCCCCTAGAAAGTATAATATAGCTCTAATATGTAAGATAAAACGCACGTGCCATGGTCCATTCTCTGTGTTACTACTGTCACTGTGTTCCCTCCCAGGTGGTCTCACAGGACATTGACAGCTGAGTAAGAGAGGGTCAGAGAAACAGGTCTTATGAGGACCCAAGCTGCCAAATATCCATCTCTATATTCATTTTGTATGTTAGTCCCACAAATCTTCAATAAAGCTATAACACACTTGGTATACTTGAATTTTGTGGAAGCTGATGATGAGGCAAAATTCTGTGAGACCTGAAAAAGGGTTAGCCTGTGTGCAGAAGACAGGTCCTGGCTTTAATAATAGAGCTAACATACACTGAACATGCCAGACAAAAGGCAAAGTTTCAAACTTGTTAGTTCTGCTAACCCTCACACTCCTACGAAATAACTTGGTGCAAACAGCAAACCTGAGGCTCAGAGAATGGAGGTAACTGACCTCACTCAAAACCTCAGAAGCAGTAATGTAGGGGCAAAGGCTCTGAACAGGCTTGTCTGACTATAGAATTAGAACCTGAAGGTTAAAGTCAGAGCTCCCCAGCACTGGCCGCTGGGGTTATGGATGCACTGTTTGGTTGGGTAGGGCCTTGCCTGACCAGAGTGTCTCTCATGTTTCCAGACCATGACTTTGCTCATAGTATTAACACTCTTTTTTTTCTTGTCAGAGTCACCAGCCAACCCAGGGCCTCTGTTCCTCAGTTGTCTCTGCAACTTCCACAGCTGTCCAGTGCTCCCCAGTAGGTAGAAACCCCCTGGAGTGGCATTGATTCCTTCCATGATGTAGGGAGGCCAAAGAGCATTGGATTTCAGCATCTAAGTCCTGTATCTCAGAGAACTGGAGTTGAATTTTTTCCCCACCTGACACTATGGGATCTTGAGCTAGTTAACCCATCTGTACCTCTGCTTTATTATTAACTTTTTAATTTTTGAAAATTTTTTATTTATTATTTTTCAGAGAGAGGGGATGGGGGAAAGAGGCAGAGAGGGAGAGAAACACCAAAGTATGGTTGCCTTTCACCTGCCTCCAGCTACAGACCTGGCTGGAGACCTGGCTTGCAACCTGGTTATTGTGCTCTGGCTGGGGAATTGAACCAGCAACCTTAGGTTTCGCAGGCCAGTGCCTTATCTACTGTGTCACCAGCCAGAGCTTGTACCTCTGTTTTAGAGTAGTACCTAGCTCCTCGGGGTTTTCTGGTTATTAAATAAGATAGGATATGTAAAGTGCTTTACACAATTCCTGGCACAGAGTAAAAAGTACAAAACTTGACTTCCCCCACTCCTATTTGTCCTCTATACCCTGTCTGCTTTAAACAGGCTGCACACTTGCTGGTTATTTATTTTGCCTTGTGCTTCTCCTCTGCTGTAGGTGGAGTTTCTAAGAAGCAAAACCTATTACAAGAATTTGAGTGCAAGTCTACAAGTACAGTCACACCACATGACAATGTTCCTATCTGTGATGGCCTACACATATGATAGCAGTTATCATAATCTTTTATATCATTATAAAAGATTTATATTCTTACTGTCCTTTCTTATGTTTAATACAAAAATACCATTGTGTTACAGTTGCCTACAGTATTTAGCACAGTAACACACTGTACAGGTTTGTAGTCTATACCATAAAGACCAGGTGTTCAGTAGGCTGTAGCATCTAGTTTATGTAAGTGCACTCTATGATTTGGACAATGACGAAATTGCCTAATGAAGCATTTCTCAGAATGTATCCCCATCATTAAGCATCACATTAAGCACCCATTAGGAGAGTAGAGAAGTGAGGCAGGAAATGGAAAAAATTTTAAAAATCCAAAGTAGCGTAACTTAATGAGCATCAACCACTCTGGGGAACTGAGAACCAGTCCTGTCGGATATCTCCAGGAGATGGTGAAGAACACCCCTTGGAGTTGTCCTACTATTTGTCACAGATTGAAGCTGCTCCCAGGGATATCAACTCCCTGGTCCACCAGTTTGCCCTCACTGAGCATGCCCCACGGCCAAAGAAAGCTCCTAGGAGAACTGCTTTGTATACACTGGATAAGTATGTGCCCAGAGGATTTGGAGGGAGCACCTTTAGCATCTGCCACAGCCATTCTCATGCCTTTGATATTGCACTTATTTCATTTTGTAATTCCCTTCTTCCCGTTTCACTTCAGAAAAAGCTGACTCAGATATTCTCCCTCTCCACAAAGACTTTCCTAATTGCTCCATATAATGTGGCCTTTTCAGATTATTGTTTTACATCATAAATTATAGTCTGCCTTGGATTATGTCTATTCACAGATAGGTTTCAATAATTGACTCTTGAGATTCATAGTCCCCATGTCCCTTTTTTGTTTTTCTTGCAGTGCCTAACACAGTACTTTGCCCATAGTAAAAGCTCAATAAATATTTGTTGCATTAAATTGTGTTGCATATTGAAAATGATTTGGCATAGAATGTAATCACCTTCTCAACAGTGCAAGTGCAGCACTTCAGCCTCTTGGGAGGTGTTTGCTGGAACAACTCTTCTCCTTCTTTAATGAGTTTTGATCTTACATCACTCTTAAATACTTTGGAGTTTCAAGAGACAAATATATCTTCATGTAATTTAAATGACAATCAGCAGGCTATTTTTTTCCTTATTAATATACAGAAAGCTGATGGTCACAGCAGGCAGCTGATGAGGCTAATCTGTCAATGTCCTGATAATTCCCTGCCTGATTGCTCCTGGTCCAGGAGGCTGCATAATCACAGAACCACCAAGCGATTTGATCATGACCAGAATGGATTATCGATTGTCCTCCTGTGAGCTGGGTGTTGGCACTGGATGAGGTTAACATGGTACCTCAAGGAAGTCCCTCAGAAAGAAAGCAGCATGGAGATTTCCAAATATTACAGAAAAGAACTCCAGGAAGCTGCTGAAAGATGCAACCCAAGGAGTAGTTGGAGTAACGAAAAGAGAGCTGATGTGATTAGTTATCATACTTTGTTCATTGGAACTACAGGCAAAGGCATTCAATCCTGAAGGATGACTCGGCTCTATTATGGCTTCTGCTTCCATCTTCTCTTCTAAAAGTCTGAATTATCTGTTAACCAAGTGTTAACAAAAATATTCCCCAAACAAAAAGGAGATCATTGTTTACCTTGTGGTGTAGAGAAATAAACAGGTGGCAAGACCTTAGCAGTGATTAAAGGACACTTAATATAATAACTTTACTTCATATATTTAACAAGGACTTTCTTTTCTTCAGTGTTTTCTTTTAAATTTATTTTTCAATTACAGTTTACATTCAGTATTACACTATATTGGTTTTCAAATGTACAGTAAAGTGGTTAGAAAATCATGTAATTTACAAACTAGTCCCCCTGCTGCTGCTGCAAGAACTTGCCTGGCCCCATACTTCTTTATCTCGGTATTATTCACTATATTCCCTGTGCCATAATCTACATCTCTGTGGCTATTCCACAAGTACCAATTTGTACTGCTTAATCCTTTACCTTTGTCACCCAGTCCCCAGCCCATCTCCCTTCTGACAGCTGTCAGTCTGTTCTCTGTATCTATGGGTCTCTTTCCATTTTGTTTGATTTTCATTAGATTCCACATATAAATAAAAGCATATAATATGTGCCCTTCTCTGACTGGCTTATTTCATGTGGCATAATACCCTCTAGGTCCATTCATACTGTTGCAAAAAGTAAGATTTCCTTCCTTTTTTACAATCATGAAGTATTCCATTGTGTAAAAGTACCACAGTTTTTTATCCACTCATCACTGATGGATACTTGCATTGTTTCCAAATCTTGGTTATTGTAAATAACACTGCCATGAACATAGGAGCATATATATTCTTTCAAATTAGTGTTCCAGGTTTCAGAAGTAGAATCGCTAGGTCATAAGGCAGTTCTATTTTTAATTTTTTGAGAAATCTCCATACTGGTTCCCATAGTGGTTATAGTAATCTGCATTTCCACCAACAGTGCACAAGGGTTTCCCTTCTCCACATCTTTGTCAACACTTGTCGTTTGCTGATTTATTGGTGATAGCCGATCTGACATGTGTGAGGTGGTATCTCATTGTGGTTTCAATTTGCAATTCTCTAATGATTAGTAATGTTGAGCAACTTTTCATATGCCTATTGGCCATCTGTATGTCCTCCTCAGAGAAGTGTCTATTCAGATCTTCTGACCACTTTTTAATTGGGTTGTTCTTTTTCTGGTGTTAACTTGTCTGAGTTCTTCATAATTTTGAATATTAATCCCTTATTAGATATGTCATTAGCAAATATCTTCTCCCATTTAGTAGGTTGTTTCTTAATTTTATTGATAGCTCCCTTTGTTGTACAAAAGGAAACTTTTTAGTTTGCTGTAGCTTCATTTGTATATTTTTTTTTCTTTTGTTTCTCTTGTCCGAGGACATATGGCAGAAAAAATATTGCTGCAAGAAATTTCTAAGATTTTACTGCCAATGTTTTCTCCTATGAGTTTCATAGTTTTGAGTCTTATATTTTAAGTCCTTAATCCATTTTGCATTTGTTTAAATGGTGTAAGAAAATGATCTAGTTTCTTTTTTTTTTTTTTTCATTTCTTTGTCCAATTTTCTTAACACTGTTTATTGAATAGACTGTCTTGACCCCATTGTATATTCTTGCCTCCTTTGGCAAACATTAACTAATCATACAAGCATGGCTTTATTTCCGGCTCTCTATTATTTTTCATTAAGCTATATGTCTATTTTTATACCAATACCATGCTATTTTGATTACTACAGCCTTATAGTATAGCTTGATATCAGGTAGATGATACCTCTAACTTTGTTGTCTTTCTCAAGATTATTGAGGCTATTTGGGGTCTTTTGTGACTCCATAAAATTTTTTGGATTATTTTTCTAGTTCTGTGCAATGCACCAGACAATGACTTTTAATAAACAAAACCCTGCATATATGTTAAAAGTTTATCTTTTATTTTGACAGCACTTTTCGATAAATAATTTTTGCACAGGTAGTTTGACTTAAGTTGCCTATTCCCAAATTTTGGCATATATGCCTACCTTGCTCTAAATCATTGCCTTCTCTGTTCATTTTTTTGGAATCAATATTGCTTTTCATTTAAAAGCCAGAAGAAACCTGGCTACTGGTTTATGACATTTTGCAACTGATTTATGACATCTGGAAAAGAAGAGAGTAGAAGGAAAGCAAAGGGGCAAAGGGATGTTTGTGTTTGGTACTATTGGGTTGAGCTACCATCAGAGCTTTCTGAGCTTGGTTTAGTGTTGAGTTCTAATTTTTCTCTTCTGAAGTGCAATCGCAAGTTCTTTGTAGATTCAGTCTCTAAGAATCTCCCATGTTCTCTTCTTTTGTTAAAGAGGAACACATCTCTACTCTTCTGTCTCAGCCTCTAAGAATCCAGCAGTACTATCACCTTCTCTCTGCCTAAATTCATTCATTTATTCTTCCAGATAGTCTTTTTTGTTAAGACCTCTTTCAAAAGAAGGTCAGGAAAAACTTCCACATTCTCTGATTCAACTAATTCTTTAAGTACAATTATTTCTTAAACAGTAGCCATCTCTGCCATCACAGGCCACTTAAGCTATCCTCTCACTTTACATGTGTTTCACAAAGAAAGCAGACTCAAGTCCACTGTATCTCCCCATGAATTCATTAAGCTCTTCTAATGATTTGGCCAAATACTTAGAATTGCCTATTACTTACCCACTGTATTGGCTTGACCAAACTTTGGTCAGGTTTCTCTCCTCCCTAAAGGCTCCTAAAACCTGGTTTGACCCCAAATCTGAGCAAGCACTAAAGCATTAAGGAACAAAACATCCCTCTTCACAGCTTATTCTGAGGATTGGCTGAACATCACACGAAGAAACATTTTCTCTTAAACTTCCCAGATCATGCTGTTTGCTCACCCCTCCACTTTCCTGGCTCCCCACAGAATTTCTCTTGGTCCGTTTTACTTCTCCCTATAAAAGAACACCCTTTTTAAAAAATGTTGATATTGAGACCCTTACAGATTCTGAGGTCAGAATGTTCTCCCTATTGCAATAGTTTCTAAATAGTCTCTCCTTATTTAAGTCTGAGCTTGTTTTTATTTGACACCTTTAAATCTCTCTTGAATGGAGGTTAAGAAAGAAGTACTCTTTGGGTACTTTCTCCTTTTAGAGGAAGAAGGAAGACCCAAAAGCTCACCAGTAATGCTCTCTAACTGCTTCTCTGAAAATCCCTCCAGTTATGCTCTCAATGTGGGTAAAATGTTAAGGTTTTTGTTTGTTGTTGGTGGTTGTTGTTTGTTTGTTTTTTTGACACAACTTTGTTAATTCTGGCTATACTCTAGCACCTCATTTGGAGTATGATATTTAAGATTTCTCAGTTTTATTTTAAAATCCTATTACAATTATAAATACATTTGTTAAGAAAGAAAAGCTTTTTCTTTAACCTCTTAGGATGTGATTGGGGGCCTGCAAATTAAACTAGTTAAAGACAGATTAATAGGATAAAATGCACTATATCTACATGCATAGGAGTTCACAGAAATAAAGTAAAACTCAAAGAAACAGTTAGATTCAAGGGTTTGTATATCCTCTCAACAAAGTAAAGAGGGTTTGGCTTCAAGGAATGCTAAATTGTGGGGAAGTTACAAGTCAACACATAAGGGAACAAATGGAAGATAAGGTCTATTTCATGCCAGCTGAATTTAGTGTCTACTCCCCATCGTCAATGATGAGTTACTCTGCTCTCCTAGGTATGGGGGTGGGTAAAAGGAGGGGGATTTCTTCCTCAAAGTGAAATCTATACCTTGATTTTAGGCATGTAAGAGAACTCTCCCTGTATCTATCTTCAGCTCAAAATAACCCTTATGCAAAAGTGGCATATTGTAGGGTAGTAGATGAGTATTCAAATCCCCCCTCACAATCAATGTATACTTTTGTCAAGGGCCACTCTAAAAGATATTTCAAATATAGTGTGTGCATCACTGATTTTCAAGAGTAGATATGATATATAGTTTTCATTTAATATATTGGGACCAATGGATTGTTATGATTTTACAACTATGAGCTTTACAGTTTGGGGACACCACATAAAGGCAAACATTAGATGTAAAAAATTATTTGAGAAAAAAATGAGGGAATTTCCCAGTTAAATCTTGGGAAAGTAGAGCATGTGAATGTAAATTTCCCCATCATGTTTGACAGTGAACAATATTACATTTTCAGTTAAGTAATGTGTGCTTGTTGGCTAATGTCTTCTTCAAGATTAAAATGTCCCACCTAGTGAGACAAAGAGTGGGCCCTGCACATCAGAGTGAGGAGCCTGCAGTTATGCCAAATGGGAAGAAAGGCTGTGGATGGTTCCCAGCAGGGGAGCCTCATAATCTGACTTACACTTTTAAAAGTCCCCTCTTGGATGTTAGGTGTGGAAAGAAAGAGAAAAAGTTAAGAGCAGCAGTTAGGAATCCAGTCTAGATAGAAGATGATAGTTGTTTGGACACAATTGTTGCTACCAATCACCTTGGAATAAATCTCTTGGAAACCAGGCTGAAGACATTGTAAAGGCATGAAATACATTTTCCACCAGAGTGCATCCTCAATCAGAGTGCGTGTTTCTTTGCCTTCACAAAACACATCCTCATTCATCTTCTGCACTTACCACATTTCACTTCCTCCCTAGCTGGGTCATTTTGATCTCTCTTTTGCCCTCCGCAGAATATTAATCTTGGCAATCCAGAAGATGTAGACTTCAGGTACAAATTCTGCAAAGAATTGGGGGATGAAATGTCAATCATCCTTGTAACCCAGGATAAGTTAGGCTAATAATACTACAGCTTCCTGCATTATTTGGTATCAACTCTCCCTGGGTTCAAATTCTAAGTCCCCTATTCATTCACTGAGATGTTGGACAAGTTGCTGAAATTCTTTGTGCATTGATTTCCTTATATATAAAACAGGTTTTACATATGATTTATAGATGATTGTTACAAAGAGTAAATGAGCTGGCATTTACTGAGTACTTAGAACTCTATCTAACATACAATAACTGCTGCCTGGATGTTTTCTACCATCATTGCTACCTACCTTTCAGAGCTGTGTGAGGAAGAGATGATGCCTATAAAACATGCAGTACAGGGGCTCATACATTTACCCAGTCTAATTAATGTTCAGCTATTATTACTCTGCTCAAGAATGACACATAACTCAGCAATGAGCCAGTGTTTATTTTTTGCCTCTCTTGCTGTTTCTAATTTCTTTTTCAGCCCCTGTGAGGTCACCTGCATCTGTGCCCGTGTCTGTGATGAGTATATTTAACCTCAGGGCCAAGAGAGAAGATATTAGAAGAGAGGCAGAAGCCCCTGGCTCATTTCCCAGCTTTTCTGCTTCTATTAAAAAAATGTTAGTACTTCTCATAAGAACTAGGTACCTTATTTTTGAGACTACAGCTGAGGTAAATTAGTTGAATAGTTCATTAATTTTGGCACTCTTACATGAAATGAAAGCAGTTTTGGAAAGTGTGTTTTGTCTAATTTAATTGCTAAATGAGAACATTGGGACTTGACTACATTTTTCAATTCAGCAATTCTTGTAATTGTCTTTTGTAGGTTCATGTTTTATATAAGCTTACAAAGATACTTTTTAAATATCTATTCTATGATACATAGATATTAATAGTGTTCAAGGAACATCTTGGGGTGGATGTGGTGGGAGGCTATAGGGACAGTGTTGCTGGAAGATGAGAAAAAAAAAATAAGAGAATTAGAGAAAAAGAGGGAAAATACTATCTAAATAAGAAAGAATGTGTGAAAGAAAGAACAACAGCAAAAAGAAGCACCATTATCATCAGCCTGTTCCATTTTGATATCTGATCACATGTATCCCAACTTCATTTTTATCATCTCAGTGTTTACATTGCTACTGACACTCCTGACTTCTTTATGCCTCTGAAGGAATCTCTCCAATTATGTGAGTTGTTTGCAGATATTTAAAAGTATTTGGCAGCCAAGGTTATGTTGCCTGACAGCAAACACATGTTTAGTCATACAATGAGGAGTATATATGTCAAGTCAGTTTAGAATGAAATATTTTCTCTTCCTTTTTGTTTCCACCAATTTGTTAGGGCAAAATTGGCATTTGTATCCAGGTTGAAATGTATACTGAGCCCCTTCTTTTGCTCTACAAAAATTACAGAACCACTTCTCCTGTTCACATCCACATACATTTGCTACTCCAGCTTAAATTACATGGTGATGTGTAGTCAATTTACCTGGACGAGGGTAAGATTCATTCCTCTATTGCTGGCTGTGCAAAATCATGAGAAGATCAAGAGGGAGGATGGAAAAAGCCCAGAGAGGGCAGACTTTTATGAAATTATGTAGGATCATTTAGTCAAAAGTGGGTTCCTTACTCCAAATAATTATCTAGATGACCTGACTAGTTGGGAAATTAATGTTTATTAAGCCACACAATGTATATAAAATACTTCACACAATTATTTTATCCATTTTTTCTACAACATTGTAAAGTAAGTGTCAATAGCCCAGTGTTATAGATAGGAAAACTGAGGTCTGGGGAAGTGAAATAACCAACCAAGGGGTGGTGCCTGTTGGTATATTTATAAAATGAAATTCTCAAGGCAGGTGTGAGCCTAAGCTGTTTAAGATGATTCCTTGTATCATCCTTCTATACAAGTGATATCAGCGATGTGATTCCTGGCGCCAAGCATAGGCTGCAGGCAACTTGAGCGTGTTTTTCAGGCAATATTACTCAGGCCAGTGGAATGTATTCCAGAGAAAATGACATCACAGATGCTCCTGTGTGTCATACACTTTGGCTATTTAAGGGTTTGTAACAGAATCCCACATCAACAGGATTTTGGATGCATGTGGCAAAACAAATCTAATCTTGGCTAGACCCTAAAACTCCCTGTCTGGTGAGGAGATGGAGGAATTTTCCCAAAGGACCCTGGTGCCAGACTGTTGCCCTGTGTTAGGAATCCTTGAGGATTCTCTTGATCTAGTAAGTGTTCATGTCCTTCTAAGTTGGAACACCCCAGTTGGTGAAAGAGAGATCTCTCACCAGTATCTATATTCCTCTCTTATTCCATCTCCATATCTCCATCTTTCTCTCTCTCTCCCTCCCCATCTCTTTCTCCTCACCCCCACCCCCCACACACACACTTCATTCCCTCAAATCTCTTTTTAGAGTTTTTTCCCTTCCTTATAGCTTCTCTCAAGAGACTTTATGGAAGCTGAGACAGCTTCATATCCACAGAAATATGTTTGTTTATCCCAGTGATGGGTGGGCATGCCTGGCATTTACCAACACTTTTGGCATACAGGATAAGAGATGCTAAATACTCCCCCAATGTGGGGCATTTTTCACAAACATAAATTATCCCTCCCAGAAGTTAACAGTCCCCAAGAAGGAGCACTGCCCTAGAGGCTCCCTACCTTTTTTTTCTTTCATCTCCCATCTCAATGCTCTTGCCTCAACAGCTCATTTCAGCAAGTGCCTTGTGGAAGAAGATGAGAAATAGGTTAATATGGCCTCTTACAAATATAATCTACTGTTCTGGGTTCTCACCTTTTCAGACCCCTGTTTTCCTATTTTCTTGACTTGCTGGGAACTCTTTTTTGCTCAACATGCTGAACAATCACTGGCAACTACTCAGAAGGCCACTGCTTGAAAATGTCAGTCCTTGGGGTTAATTTCTGTTGCCAAAAACAGCAGTTGTTGAAGTCTGCTACATATTGCTAGCTCATCCATAAGGGTTCCTCCTTTTTTCCAATATGGAAAACATTTGTTCTGCCAAAGCCATGCCTACCCCCAGCATAGAAGTTGACAGGATTCCATTTGCTTCTAGCAGGGGGAGAACTGACCCCTGTAAATTACATTCTTTAATAATGGCTTGGCCTAGAGAAATCTGGCATTATCCCAAATCTTTCTCTCTTCAGAATCACATAGACTAGATGAGAGAGAGAGGAAGGGAAAAGAGGAATCAGGAATGGCTTTGGAGAATTTGACTTGAGCAACTGTTTTAATACGATGATCCTTATTAAGATAAAAAAAAAAAATCTGGGGAAAATATCTGGAGAAAGGAACATTTGGAGTTAAGCTTTGACCTTCAATTTGAGGATCCTCCTGGGTATCTAAAGGGACATGTTAAGATAGCAGATAAGTAGGAGTTAAGATTCCAGGGAGTGGCCAGGGTTGGAGATACACATTTGGGAGATAGAGAGTCTCAAATCCAGGAAATTAGCAGTGATAATATAAAGAGTTTGAATGTAGAAACAAGAAAAGGCATCTCAGGACTGGTTAGCTCCAATGTTTAGAACCACCAAGTATGCAATCGTTAACAGATTCTGAGTCTGGTGACTAGTACTACCAGCAGGCTGCCTAGTTAGGAGGCTGAAATGAATGGCTGGAGTGTCAATTTTACTTATCCCATTGTTTTTCTCCAATTATGAAACAAAGAGTGAGATGTGCATGGTGGAAGATTTTTCATTTCTCTCTTATTCTTTTCTATGTTGTTCAAATTCTTTATAATGAGCATACAATCATTCTATAATGAGAAAAACACAATACATATTTTAAGTAGTAATAGCCTAGGCATTATACACAGTGCATTTCAAAGTAATCATAAACCTATGCACATTCCCCTATATTACAATGTGAACATACAGTCTAAGGGCAGACATTTCTTCTGTAATAGTCAAAGAATTATACCTATAAACTTTTAAGTTTTTTAAAAATCTAGAATAATGATGCCTTGTTAAAGTAGTAAGTCCAACATATCATTATGGCACTTTGGACATAATAGAACCATGTTTATTGAATAAATAAAAAGTCACAGCTTAAAGTCACCCTACAGCAGCCTACCAGTTAGCATTAGTAGTTTACAATCATATTCCTTATGCCTTTGTATGTTTTCCGACCCCCCAAATGGAGAGGGATAGCAAAAATGCAATCAGGGAAATAATTCTTGGCCACAACTCACATTCCAAAGGAAAAAATAACAACAACAAAATACCCCAACCAAAACCATCAAACCACATCCTGGTAAAAACCTTTAATGTGTTGCTGGGGCATCATCTGGTCTCCATCATTACCAGCTGTGACTTGAACACCCGGGAAAAGCCAGACTTCAGCAATAGAAACTAAAATAAAAAGCCTAACAAGGCTTTGAAGTTGAATGTGTTTAGCAGCGTTTTGTAACTGAGGTGGTGATGAGAGAATTAAAAGAAGGGACAGACAAGGTCAATATAATAGAAAGAGTTGCTAGTTCTTATTTATTAAAAATCTAAGGAAGGTCTTCAAATCCAGATAGAAATGGCAACTTTCAGGTCTGTCACCAAAGACTTCAGTTTTTCAGCAGGTAGATGTGAATTAAAAGCCCACTTTGAGGAAATTACACGTGAGTGCTTGGGGAGATGGGGACAACATAACTGAAGCACTTAATATCAAACGCAGAGAAATGACTAAACACTCTGAAAATATCAGCAATCTTAATTCAAATACCAAATTACCACAGCTGCAGTAGATGGTTCCTAGAGCACATTCCACAGAACAACAGTTCCTAGGGATGTAAATGTGTCATCAAATAAGTTAATCAGGATAAGCTTCTTACAGCTGAACTTTAAGACATGCTGGGAGCCTCCCAGAGGAGTATAATAAAAGCAATATTTCTGTCAGTTCTTCATTTCTGAAACCCTTTACCCAAAGCATCATGGAAGAGCTGTGTTCCAAAGAACGCACTTGCTAAATCCTTCATAGTAGAGATTAGGATTCACATAGGATTAATCAGGAAAGAACTTCATGGAAGTTGTAGCAGAGTTTCTAGGGAGAGAGACAAAGAAGAGTTGATAGGGAAGTGAGAGGAAGACATGTTACATACAAAGACTCAGAGGCAAACTTGTTTGCCAAGCTTGAGAACCATCTTCATTCATGGAAGAGCCATGGATTCCAAACTAGGCTTGGTTGAATAAGATTTCTGTAAGAACACTGCAGGAAGCAAATCGGGTAACTGGAAAAATCAACCAGCACCTTGAATTACAATTATTATAAGAAGATAGCAGGTGATCTTGAAGAATATACTATTCTTATAGATAAAATATCACCAAAGAAAATAGCTAAGTTGGTTTTCTAAATTATTATTCTGAATAATTCAAAAGTTGCCACAAGTTTATAATGACCTAAATATTTCAAAGCTGTATACAGTACTTAATTAGGCTTTTATCAATTTCTGTGTGTTACAAGTTTTACTTGTCTCTTGGCTGTATGCTTTACAAGACAAGTTAGCAGTACTATTTAATGCATGTACTCTTTCCAGAATCCAGAAGTATGAACCTTAAGGCAGAAATCCTGCCAATTATAATCCTATCCTCACAAGACATCATCAAGATGCTGATTCATACTGACTAAATAAGCTGCATATTAATTACTTATCTCAGTGTCAGCGTGTTCATTATATATTGCTCTTTCCAAAGGAGAAAAAGAGGAGAAGATCCTGATGCTTTCAGGGCATTTAATTAAAATGCACAATGCAGCAAAAATAAGTTACTTTTGCCTTTTAAATGAATTGTGTAGAAAAAAACTTGTGAAAATTATAATGGAATTGAAGGCTTCATCATTTGGAGCCAAAACTACATTTTTAGCCTGCTTTCTGAAATGCTTCTGGTGGTTCCAATCAATATAAGTCACACTAGGGTATCTCTATGGCCTATGCTTCTAGTTACTCCCTGCCAGCCTCCTGATATTAGCATGACAGGCTTTACTAATATTTAAGGCAACAAAGATGACCTGATATAGCAGAAACTCATCTTGGACTTGGGCTATGTTCACCTGCTACAAGTCTAATGTTAAGAAATTATATTATGCATATTTAATTAAATAGTGCCGTGTACAGCATCCAGCTGGTCAGAAGCACTTAAATGGTAGCTGTTAGGGTGATGATGATCTTGACAAGAATGAAGATCGGGATAAGGATAAAGTTGATACTACTGCTTTCTGGTGACTTGGAGGGACAGTACTCACCAAAGATTCTCAGCTTGGTGCCAGGAAGTCCCTTGGAACCATAACTTGAGCCACACTGGTTTTTGGAGCTAAGGTGTACCTGAGTGTTGCTAGAAGACCTGATTGCCAAATGGCTTTTGTATATAGGCTGAGAAGTCTATGTGTAGGGAACTTATACTGAGGGAAGAAGTGAAGACAATGAGCTGATCCAACAGCAAAAGCTTACTTATTATCACATTGGAGTAGGGATCCTGGATGATCATGATAAACACAGAACTGTCCCTGTCCCAGACTCCTGAACATGTGTGTCAAGAAAGGAAGATGGAGCTGTAATTATTAATTAAAATAATTATTTCTACTAAGTTATAGAATACATCTGTGGTGATCCTACCCTATCAGAACATCAGGCAAAGGGAAGAAAACTTATTTCCTCCCTCAGCTCCTGACCCCCATTCCCCTGGCAGAGACCCCAGGAGGTTTGGTAAGATGGAAGCTCAAGTCTTCCTTGGTGAATCAGTCCTCTGCCAACTGTGTTGAGTAGAGCAACAGGAGGGACTGAAATGGCCACTGAAGAAGCATGGAGAAGGAGTCCCCAAGGCCAGGAGACACCATGCACAGAAGAGCAATAGAAGGACCACACTGCTCAATGCTGCTACATATGTCAAGGACAAAACCACATGCAAGCACATTTAAGGCACAACACAGAGTCCCAGAAATATTGGTGTGTGGGCTGGCAGGGAGGCTGAATATCCCTTGCCAATCAGTAGGGAGGGCCAGCAAACCTGGTGCAATTTGAGCTATTACTCTAAGTGTGACCATATGTGTTATTCTAGCTGATGTGTTTTGGGAGAAATGTGTGGCATATATGAATCTGGAGAGGGGTCCCCTTGTCTATTTTCTAAAATAAAGGAGAGGTCTGCAAATTGCTATTGTAGGAGAAAATTTGGGGTACTCAGAACAGCTAATCAAATATACCAAGTTTCTCTTTATCATTTTTCAAAAATGGAAGCAAAGCATGGGGGCAGGGGGATGATTAAGCTAGGCAATAAAAGTAGGTTGGAAAGAATGGAAGCAGAGGGGGAGAGAGGCAGCCAATGGGTCTAAGCATCTGCCATGTATTAGGCTTTTGGATGGATTGTTTTCATGGCCATGGTTCTTCAGTAATTGTCAAAAGATGAATGAGTCAAATATTAACACCACCATTATACAGCAAATAGCTAGCTGAGTTTCAGAGATATGAAGTAACTTGTCCAAGATCATAAAGCTTCTAAGTGTTAGAACAGGTCTATGTGACATCAAAACCCATACCTGCCCTGCCCCCTCCCCCATGTATGATTAAGTCAACCTGCAGGGGTGCAGAGAGAGAACATTAAAATTCATATTTCTATTTCTTTTTGGTCTATGCTTGTCAGTAGGACCAACTCAGTCTAGATCAGGTAGTGATGCAATATACAGCGCCCACAAGGTTTTCGGAAGAAAGGCTGACAGAGCGGTGACAGTAGCCTCCTCACTCATTTGCTAGTTTTTAGTGTATCATAAGGTGTTGTAGTTTATGGGACCCAGATAAGTCACTTCACTGTTTTTAACTAATATACCTCAAGAATAGACTAATAGGTTCAAAATATTCCTCCAAAGAAGTGGAAAATTAATGATAAAGGTAATAATGTAAGCCTGTGTGAAGGGCACAGGCAGGTGCTCTTTTTGGCCATGAAAACCAAGACACAATGATTGATATAGAGAGATCAGGTTAAGATCACTGGGGAGCAGTAGGAGGAGCCATAGGAGTTTGCTGAGGCAATGGGAAGCAGCCTAGGGCGGGATTGGCTGAGAAGCTGAAGCCTCCAGAGCCCATGGAAATACCAAGATCCTGGCTCTTTGGCTCAGGAGGTTTTCTGGTCTGGCAGAGGGTGGCAGGTTTATTCTTTAGGTGTTTTAGAGAGAACAGGCCCTGAAGCAGAACCCTGTCATTCTGCCAAAATTGTGTACCTTTTGTGGATTATGTTATTTTAGTTTGTTAACTAACCCTATAGAAACTATCAGGGAAAAGATGAGGAGAACCCAGGTTAAGAGGTTAGCTCTAATTGATAGGCTGAAGTAATTAAAGCTGTGATTTGATATGCTTAAGTGCTTTTGAATAAAGACTCTTTTTTCCTTTATCACTAAACTTTGCCTCTGGGATTTTGCCTAGAGGGTGGCAGAGGGCAGCAGGACCCCAACTGTTGTTTGGTAATAAGATGATGCCATATGGGTTCTGACTCAAAGTCAGGCAGAAAAAAAAAAAAATCAGGCTTATTTGAGCTATGGGTTGATAGCCAACATTGTAAATATTGCTTAAGTGAATGTTACCTATTTGCATGTACTGTACTTTGTGGTATTTTTTCCAGTTATTCATATTATTAAAACCAAGTACCTGTATCTATCTAAAAGCCAACATGTAAATCTTTTTTCAAATGTTAAATAAAGTTTAAAAAATAATGAAATATTTGTAATAGGCTCAGTACTAATAAGTTCATTATTTCATGTAGAACAAAATAATTGGGTCAATAATGATATATAATTTTTAAATATTACATATTATATATTTATCTCACCTTTAAAATTTACTTTCTTAGAGTAAAATGGACATGATATATTAATTTGGTAGTACAGGTGTATAATTTATGAACAAACATTTTATTGAGAATTCAGATACAAAAAGTCTAATAAAATATGTTATAAAATTTTTTATTGTCTTCTTCACTATATGTCAGAATGTAGTGAATACTGTGCAATATGTAAAAAGTTCTTGAAAAATATTTTTAATGAATAAGTAGAAGAATAAATACCATGTTGATATAAGGTATATACTTCAAGGGATATTTGGGGAAAGAAAAGAAAGGGAGATGCCTTAATTTAAGTAAGAAGGTTAAAGCCATCAAAGGGTGAACATACATCACCTTTAAACTTAACTTATGTTTGTTATCTTAACATCTATTCCAGAAGGTGCCATTTTCACTGTCAGAGTTATCTGGTTTCGATGACATATTTTATGGTTGCCCTAATTATACAGAAAACTTAAAATTTTTTCAACTTCTCTATCTCACCATATTTCTCTTGTTTTTCTCCTTTTTACCCCTGACTCAAACAAAAATTATATTTGTAATTCCATGGCCAGCTCTGTCATTTGTATGTGGTACCCTCTAATCAATGACACATTTATGTCATGATCTTCCTTGCAACATTCATCTCTCCCTCTCTTTGGGTGCCCTCTTCCCCTTCCTTTAAACGTACCTAGGTCTTGCAAAGTCTAAAATAAAATTTTAAAAAGAGTACTTTGAGACCAACCTGTCTTTGAATATTTCCCCTTTTTATTTTATTTTTAGAAGCCTCTAAAAGCTAGTCCTTATTTGTTTTATGTTTCCCTCTATACCCAACACTTGAAGTATTGAAATTTCTCTCTTAAAGTTTCCCAGTGACAATGCTACTTCAAATCCCTTGTTCTCCACATTTTCCTGAAAAAGTTAATTAAAGGTTTGAGCAGGATTTCCAGTCCTTTGACCCAAAAATTGGCCTCCTCTACCTACAACAATCAGAATGCAAAGCAGGGCTAAAGGTGCCTCCTGCCTACTCAGCCAGGTGGAATGAATTGGTGACCTTCAGATGGTCACAACCACACCAGTCTCTCATCCAAAGGCATTTTCTCAACCCTCCTCCCTATGCATCTTTACTCAAATATATGGAATTATTGACTGGATTTCACTATCTTAAAAATTTCTATTATTTTGGTATATTGTAGAACACTGCAGGATGTTGTACACATATTATGGAATTTGAAGTCAGAAAGATCTGAATGTGAATACTGTCCCAGCATATTGTTCTCTGACCTCCCCCAAGTCCTTGGACTTCCTGAATGGGATTTTATTGTCTGACAAATGGAAATAAGCATACCTCACTCACTGACTGAGATATGATTATCGCTAAGAGTTATTAAAGACTACGTTCATGTGGACACCAGTTTTTGGTTTTTATTGTAAAGTTTTCAGTTGCCTTAAATAACACAACTCAGTGAGCTGTGGTTAATCCACATGAACCTGCAATGGAATCAAAAGTGCTGCAAAAGTCACTTTTGATGCAGTGTTTTATTGTCACACATCTTGAGTCTAGAATCTTCTATGAGAACTCAAAAAATTAACAAAGTACTTAGAAACTCTCTGGACTGTGCCCAACATCTAACTTATTTTCCTATAACTTATATTGAATATGTTTTTTCTAATTCCACTTATATAAAAATAAAAGGAAGAAAAATATGAAAAAATGTAAGGGGAGTGTAACAAAAATTTCAGCACTACCACCAAAGGTCTGAGGAAAGATCAAGGGTCTAGTCCGAGGAAAGGTTCTTTGACCATCCTTCAGAGAGCTAAAGGAAGAAGATGTCCAGTGGCTGGCAGGGAGGGAGGAGGGGAGAATGGCCAGGAGGTAGGGGTGGATTCTAAGGAGCTTCAGGGGACCCATACAAATCGGAGTCCATTTTAAACACCTACAAACCATGGCACATGCCACCCCTCTCGGAGGTGGAGGTGTGCATTGATAAAAGCAATATTCACACTTCCTTCTCATCTTGACCCACATTCCTAACTCCACAGAGACATGGAGGGGGCAGGTGTGAACCCACTAGTTTAGAAAAACAGCTAAACACAGAACCACTTCTCAGTCACAGACTTTTGTCCTGCAAGCTTCAACAATCCCAAACTGGAAAAAAGACACTTCAATTTAAAATCAAGTTGGGAGTTTTGATAATAATATGGGATTGTGCATTATGATGACTTATCCAAGAATGTATTTCTTGTGTGGTCACCAAGAGTGCCCAGAAAAGTCAAGGGACTGCCTAAGTTTTCACCCAGAGAGAGGGCTGCCTCCCGATGAAATTTAGATGCAAGAGAAGGCAGAAGCTCTATCATGTGACTGGTCCAGTAACCTCAGTTAACTTCCTGGCACAGCCTTTTGCTCTGCTGCCTCAGGTGGCTGCAGGTGTCCCTTCTCTGACTGAGACGCTGGTACCCCCGCTGTCCCACAGCTGCAGGTGCGCCTTTTAAATGCAACACTGACCTGACGTAGCTTTAGGCTTAGGAAGCCCACTGTAAGCCAAGCCTAGGCATGGGAGAGGAACTGCGGTCTGCTGTGTTGACTGGAATTTCAAGTGTAACAGGAGAGAATGATGGGAAGTGGGAGTAGGACAGGAATCCCAAGAGAAGGCGCACAGATGTTACAATTGGCTTTCAAGACTTCTACCACCAAGAGTCCCCACATGCCTACTGCCTTCCAACACCCCTCAGCACATAATCCAAACCTCTGTCCCACCACTGCCAAGCACGGATTTGTTGATAAGCAGCACTGAGATCAGTCAGAGACAGAAAAGAAACCCTTCCTTTAGTTATGGCCTGAGAAGTTAAAATTTTATCTCAATGTGGTTCTCTGAAGAGCAGAAGAAAATTGTTACTGAGAAGTTTCTGAGCTCTGATAAAAGGTCAAGCAGCTATAGAGACAGCGACTGTTCCCAGTGATTTATGGGCAGAATTCCTAGGGTGGGGGCAGGCAACAGTCTCAGTGCCATAGACCAAAGGACACAATGCTTTCTAATCTACAGAACAAATGATAAGTCAAATAACGGAAAGCACAGAACTGCAGAGATAAAAGCACACTCCCTGGGGCCAGGAAATTGTAGAGCATTTATCCAGGAAGTTTAAAATGAGAGAACTTCTTTGGGCCCACTCCCTATATTTATCTTTCTTGTTCTCATTTTTTGTCTTATATCTCATTTCCTGTATTTTACTGACATTCTTATAATTAATCTGTATGGGTGTAAATCAGCATTTTTTGTATCATATATATTAATATTAACATATTTTTGTTTAAATATTGAAAAGTTATATTGTCTCTAAATAGTGATGTATTTTTCATCTAAAAAAAAGGCTTAATCCCTTAATCTATAAAGCCTTAATTAATCAAAATAAAGACAGCATGCTATAATAACCATTTTAATGCTGTGGCTAAGAATAAATCATCCTGATTTTAATATTTGCTTCTGAGAAGCTTTCCACTTTCCACAACATTATTTTTTACAAAATATGAAGCACTATTTTCCTCCTCATTAAAGATACTATACTTGATGAAAATTAAGTCACTTTCATTTCTAAAATTCAATGTATACCAGTCAAAACATGATTCCTTAAATTACTTCCCTACATTCATTTTGCAGGTTTTCATGTTAACAGCACAGATAATAAATAATAGTTATGCAATGGTTTGTAGTGTTTTAAAGCTTACAATTTACTTGGAATATAAGACCCCCTTGGCCTATCCTAAAGAGTCATTCTTAAACATGATTGTTTTGGTCATTTTTCCTGTTGACTGTGAATGTTTTAAAAATTCAGTTGTTTGACTATTTCTATAGTTAATCATATGGAAAATTCACCTCAAATTATTTTTCAGCAATTGTTTTTTTTTTCTTCTTTCTTTCTTTCTTTCTCTCTTTCTTTTTCTTTTTCTCTTTTCTTTTTCTTTTTTTCCAGATACTGTATTAACAGCATTAGATGCAACCTATCAAAAAATTCTCACAACTCCCCTCTGAGACTGGTATGTTTGTATACAGGGTGATCCTCAGAAGATTCTCAGCATTCTCCCACCACATACATTCCCAAGGAAAAGGCTGAAACATGAAGCGGTGGGCATCCTGCCGAGCCCAGGTGGCCCAGCTGCCTCACACTGATGTCTCCCAGCCCGGCTCTGGAAGGTGCTGTGCAGTTAGAGCAGCTGGGCAGCTCCCAGGCGGCTCCCTCACCAGGGCACCAAGGCCGGGAAGAAAGACTAACTCACTTGTTAGAAATACCTTTCTAGCCCTGGGGCTTAGTGGATTGAGCACCTGCCTGCAAACCCCAGGGGCACTGGTTTGATTCCCAGTTCAGGGTACACACTCAGGTTGCAAGCCAGGTCTCCAGCCAGGTCTGTAGCTGGAGGCAGGTGAAAGGCAACCATACATTGGTGCTTCTCTCCCTTTCTTCCTCCCTCCCTTCTCCTCTTTCTAAAAATAATTTATATATATATATCTTTCTCATCCTCCCTGTTAGGACAAATACTGTGGTTTTTTCCCTTCACATCCTAGTATCCCAGAGTCCAAGCTGACTCCTTTTACAGTTGATCATCCCATAATGCTTAGAGACAAAAATTCCTGAGCTTAAATCAACTGTGCTTAATGTAGTAAGCATGAGCCCTTCAAAATATGTTAAAAATTTCTGTTCCATGTTTCCATGCCTCTAGTTCTATTTTGCTTGTTTATTTATTTTGTTCATTGGATTTCTTTTACATGTGAGATCATATGGTATTTGTCTTTCACTGATGGCTTATTTCACTAAGCATAATGCTCTCCAGTTCCATCCATGCTGTCACAAAAGGTAGCAGTTCCTTCTTTCTTTTTGCAGCATAGTAAACAAAGACCATGTATGAATGACGCATGAATATGGACAAGAGTATGGGAATTAACTGTTGGAGTTGGGGCAGAGAATGGAAGAGGGTGAAAGGGAGCAAATGGGAAAAAAATAAGACAACTACGGTAGAATTACAATAAAAAATGATTTAAAAATATGTAAAAACTTAAGCTTTGTTTAATTACCTGTTATGTTTTAAATAAGTTCCTCTGCTCCCACACCCCACCCCACCCCGCCCCCAAAGAAAAAGTATGTTGAAGTCCTAAGCCCCAGCCTCAGGCTGGGAGTTTCTTTAAAAAGAGTGTTTTTGTAGAAGTTACCAATTTAATATGAGGTCATGGGTGGGGGTGGGGTTCTAATTCAATATGACCAATCCTCATAGAAAAGGGAAATTTGGACACAAAGAAATGTAAAGGAAAGATGTGAAGACACACAGGGAGAAGGCCATATGAAGATGGAGATGGGAGTGATGCTTCTACAAGCCAAGAAATGCTGAAGATTCTGGCAAACCCCCACCAGCTAGGAGGAGGCTGGCCCTCATCCCCCTGGATTTCAGGCTTCTAGCTTGTAGAACTGTGAGATAAGCTTCTGTTGTTTAAAGCCACTCAGTTTGGGTTATTTTATTACAGCAGCCCTAGCAAACTAGTAACATGAACCAAAACTTTCCCAAGTTTCCCCCCCCCCCCCAATTCTTATTGTGTGAGTTTGACTAGCTGCAGCTAAATAGCTGTTCTAATTTTTTTCTCTTTCAGTGATTTAAAACAAATTTTTTTAGCTTCAGAGGAGGAATTTAATCTTTAGTTTCACACAGCTACTAATGAAGCTATAAAAAAAGAGTTTCACTATTAAGGGAGGTTTTCACTTTAGGTTGCAGGACCTAAGGAAGTTTAGTGATACAATCCACAGACTCCGGTTCCTAGAATGCCTTAGTGTTATAACTTTAGTACAAAGCTCCCCCACTCTCCCAATGAATGGGAGTTTGAATGACAAAAAGCTTATTATTATTGGTTTGACAGCTCAGCCTCCTCCAATAACATTTGCATCTGCAGAGGGGTTTGTCTCCTTACCTCCAGAAGAGAGCAAGGGATATCTCCAGGCTTCAGGGATGCTTCCAGCCCAAGTAACATCCACTTCCGAATCCTAAACCACATGCCCACAGGCATGTCAGTGTCCACAGCTACACACAAATCTAAGTGAATTAAAGGCAGGGAGCCCTGTCCCCATCCTTTCCAATAATACTGGTAAGATGTGATCCTCTATGAGATGGAGGATTAAGAAACTTCATAGCCTTTAATTATCATGAGGTATTTAAATATTTTTTCTGATTATTTCAATGTCTTTTTCTAGGTTAGAATATTTATTGTAAGACCTCCCTCACAAAGAATAGACCTCTATCTATTCTTTGATAGAATGCTGTCAAACCATTCATCTATCCATCTGTTTATTCAGTAGCAGATATTAGTAAATAAAATAAATAGCAATCATTTATTAAAAGCTTACTATGTACCAGACACTGTTCTGGGGCTTTACCTTATCACTGCCTACTTTTCACAACACCCACATAATGTACACACTCTCATTACCGCATTTACAGATAAAAGTGTCATTCAGATGAGCCAAGGGTCCATGTCCAAGTTTACAAGTCAATACTTGAAAAGGAATCTATTCTGTCCCAACTGAAGGCTCCTTAGGGGTCAGTTACTGTACTAAGAACAAGAGAGGGAAAGTTTTTTCCCCTATGGCTATATTCCTTGTGGTCAAGAACTTATAGTTTAGGCAGAAAAAGTGATAAGTAAGCATCTTACTATAATCAAATCTGATAATCCCAGAAATGTAATTGTTTACGGTGCCATATGAGGTCTGTCCTGAATATATTGGCCGTGCAAACTGTTTTAATTATATTGATATTGGCTCAATCCTTTTGAGACAGACCTCGTATAGCTCATAACAAAATCTTTTAACACATAATGCCAAAGGCCTTCCTTTTATAGTATTGACTTAAAACAAGGATCTTCAGAGGAAATATTGTAAATAAATGACATCAAATAAAATTATATATATTTTTATATATAATTATATATATATATATAATTATACATATATATGTATATATTTGAAACTCAAATGGAAACACTGTAAGAGTCTATCAGATTTACCTTGCCTCAGCAAACCTAAGTCATAACGTCATAAAGACAGTGTGGCAAGAGTGGCCTTCCCCTTTCTCTCCTGGCCAAAGCTGCCTGGGAGAGGATGCGGCTTCTTTCCTCTCCAGCCTTCCTCTCTTTCAGATGCAGTCCAAACTCATCGGGAGTCCCCAAGCTGCTGTCATATAAGGAAGCATCTGCTATAGTCCAGAACAGCATGCATTCCCAACATTCAGGTTTTAATCAAATCTTGGCATGTCTTGGTCCTGATTTCCTCCCTAAAGTGCTGCCTTATCCAGTTATCAGTTGTATGTAACCTCGTGGTATTTTCTAGCTGAAACAGACCTTGGAAATCATCTCCTAGAACCTGCTCATTACTCTGTCACCCCTCAGCATTTATGCAATTAGTTTGCTCTATTTAATTTGTGTTTATACAGTTGTTGCTTCATAGTATACCTGAGAATTCTTCCTCTATGCATTTTTTTCCTCAACTAAATTGCAAGATCCTCAAATGTTACCCTGAAACAGTTAGCCAGAGCACCAGGAGTCTCCCCTATCAGCCAAGATGGTGGCAGAGGGGAGTTTCTTAGATCGAGCTCGCAAAAAGCCAGCAAGATAATTGGATAGGAAAAAGCCACACACACGCACACCTGCCACCCCCCAGTACCAGATTGAGGGTGGGACCAGGGGGAAGCAGGTCCATGAGCCATAGAAGGCAAATAGCACAGGGGGAGGTTCTGGAACAAAGGGTCTAGTCAGGGGAAAGAAGGAATTGGTTGGAAAGTCAACACACCTGAAGTGAGTGAAAGTTTGGGTAGCTGATTAGTCCTCTTGAGAAAGTACTTGGTCCGTTCCACACCTAAACTAATATAATCCCAAAAGAACAAAGAAACCGTCTCTTGCCTACCTGCTGATGCACTGCCTGGGCCTGACCTTGTGGCCCTAGCAGGCACATGGCCCATGGCCATGTAGGCTCCACACGCAGGCTCCAGGAGGGAGCCTGAAATGAACAGCAACCAGGAATAAGTTGAGCTACCTGGATGGGGACTATGACCACTTATCAGCTGCCTGAGGGCTCCAAAGAACTGTACTTTAAACTGGAACAGGATTCTGAACACTGGCTTTTGTCTTGGTCTTGCTGAGGAGCTGGGCTTTGAGACAGGAGTCCACCATCCTCTCAGATCATGCAGCCCCTGAGTAAAACATCTTTCCTTTTGTACCAGCATCTGCCTCACAAATTTGACTTTTGTGGCAATATGCAGCCAAACGTCTGTGTTTGTTTATACAAGGATAGGGACTGTAGAAGTGTAAAATATCTGTTTTTTGGTTTTTTAAAATATTTTATTTATTACTTTTTGAGAGTGGGGAAGAGAAAGAGGCAGAGAGGGAGAGAGACACTAATGTACGGTTGCCTTTCACCTGCCTCCAGCTATTGACCTGGCTGGAGACTTGGCTTGCAACCTGGCTGGGGATCAAACCAGCAACCTTTGGGTTCTCAGGTTGGTGTCTTATCCACTGTGCCACCAGCCAGGCCAAATATCTTTGTTTTTATTGCTCTTTCCAATGGTTTTTATATAGTGAGTGCTCAGTCAAAGTTCTCAAGTGGATTATCCATAAGTATGAAAAGTAGGATAAATAGTATGTTTAAAAGTCCATTTTCTTCATTTAGTTAAGCAGCCCACCTACTCCCTAACACATTTTGAATTGGTGTTGTTTTATCTTACAGTCTTATGATATTAATTTGCATTCAACACATATCCTTATGTATCTTTTGCCTTTTTGGCTACCAGTAATAGAAACCCACTCATGATTAAATAAGAAAAAAAAACAAGATGAAAATCACTATGAGGTTAATAGGGCAGGGAATAAGCTGTGTTTTGAGACAGGGCCTCTGGCACCATCAAAAAGACCTCCTACCTTTCATCCCTGCTCCCCTTACACTTATCCTGTATCCACCTCCAGCTCTGTATTGCTACCTCTTCTTGAGATAAGCACAGGAGGGCATGCAACAGGTACCTAGTTTACATGTTGCAGGTGCAGCCACCCAAAAAGTGACTGACTTTTTAAAATCTGTTTCAAATTTTCTAAGAAAGGGACCCTTATAGACCCAAATTATAAGACCAAAGTCTTATGTCAACCTCTGAACTATGACCAGAGAAACAGGATTGGATGAAATCTTCTTCATTTTCACTCAAATGAGGAGAGAAGTTGATAAGAGATATTTGCTGGGAAAAACACCAGACCTAGTCAGAAAGAAATCAATGAAAATTTACTATAATTTCTATGCCCACAACTCAATTATCCAGATTTTCTTAATTCTGACTCAGAGAATAAAGTCTCAACAACTGACCTTTTACACACAGAAGGGTTCAAATGTTGACTATTATTATTATGTAGAAGTAACTAATTAGTGAGTGCAAGTGATAAAAGCCATAATGATTAACTAGAAAACTTTTACCTTTGACGTATCTCAACATCTACACATTTATTCCATGCCTCACTATCTTATTTATTTAAATATCTCTAAATCTAAAAAAAAATTATTTATTATTTTCAGAGAGAAGAGCAGGGAGGGAGGAAGAAAGGGAGAGAAGTATCAATGTATGGTTGCCTTTCACCTGCCTCCAGCTATGGACCTGGCTGGAGACCTGGCTTGCAACTTGTGAATGTGATTTATTTTCTTTTGAAACTAGTTGTTTGCTTAAGGGATAATTTAATTCTCTTTTAGATTCATAGAGTCTAATCTTGGAAGAATTTCTAAATTCTCCAGAGAACTAGAGAATTTCAGTGGTATAGATATGACCACAGAGCAAGATAACGTAGATTGTTTTAATGGTGTAACACATAGAAATAACTATTGTAATATTTCAAGATTCCATGAGTATGAGTTTTATAAAATCCCCTTGAAAATATCCCAAGCCTAATGACCAATTCCTGGCAAATTCTAGGAATTTTTCTTTGATTTAGTCCCACATGTTTAACATAATAAATTCTACAAAGTGGCACAGAGAGGAAATAGTAAGTGCACAAGACCCATTGTTCTTTGAGTGTGCAAAATTTTAAAATGAGAAATAAACTATTCTTTGTCAGACAAGGACAACATATACATGTGGGAAGCGGCTCTGTATAACTCAATGAATGTTCAAAAGCACGATACTCCCTGAAAAAGAATGACCAAAACCTCAGGGTTCCAAATCTTGCTTCCCTACAGAAACTTGTATCTGTCCGTTCATTATCTGGAGCAGACATGATTGACTGTGGGACCCTCAAATCATGTATAATATAAAGAGGCTTACTTCCCTTAGGCTTCCAGGTTGTCAGGCAAGCCATCCAGGGCATGATGGCATTAAAATCCAAATAGTCACTGAACAATAAATTGTGTTACAATTCGATCCAGTCTGGGGGAGTCAAGGTCTCATTATACAAGCCCTCAGGGCTGGGAAGAGGCAGGAGAACAATGATGGAAATGTGCGTTGCCATGGTGTCCCTGCTGCATCCCTGCTTTCACGGGAGTGGAACTGAGTCTCTTTGCACCAGTTTGGTGGCAAACATCTTCTGTTGCTTACTGTTCACAGAAGTCAGACCAGCAGTGAATCCTCCTGCATCCCACACAGATCACTGAAAACTTGCTATTCAGTTTTCCTAATTGATCTTTTCTCAGTCCTGGAATGGAGTTGCTTATTGCCACTAAGAGAGAAAAACCATTTTACCATGAAGGATGTGCCGCTATGACGTGTGGTTATTTAGAGAAAGGAGGAAGAATACCCAGGAGAATGGAGCCATGCATTGCAAGTAAGATCTCATCCTAGCTTCACTACTAGATTACAAGGTAACCTTCAGAGAGCTTCCAAGTTAGCTGAGGACTCAGTTTCTCATCTTATCTCAGATATTATTGAATAACAGAAGCACATCATCTTATGATGAAGAGAGAAAAGCCATGGCCATTATCACTGTAATATGCCACTGATTATAAAATGCATCCCGATTGCAGGGATGTTAAAATATAAAAATATACATTTTAGAATCAGCGATAAATTGTATATTAAGGAATGGAGGTTTAGCAAAACTGATTATTTCTGAAAGTGGTCCTCCTGGTTGCTTGCTTTTTTCAAGAAATGACTGTTTGAATTGTTGACTTCCCTTCTTGTAGCAGTTGTGCTTAAGCAATTGTAAATAGCCGCAGAAAAGGGAAAAGTAGGGCTTGTAAGAAAAATGAGCTTCTGTCAGGCAATTGTAGAATGACTCTCACTCAATTAAATATTTGAAACTTAAATTCCTTGCCCTGTTCTAAACAAAACCCAAAGGCAGGAATTTGGAAAAGCTCAACTCTCACTGCCTGCTTACCAACTAGCTTTCAGAGTCCTTTTCCTCATACCAAAATCTCCTTGCTTTCAGCTTCTTGAATAGTTATCACTTCCTTCTCTCCCTCCCTTTCTCCCTTCTCTTTCTCTCTTTTTTCTCTTTCTTCTTCCCAGGTCCTCTGCTCAGTGCTCAAATGCACAGTGGATACATAGGCACAGTCTGAACGGTTATCAAGAAATAAGTGGAAGGTGGTCATGGGAAAAGCAATTGTAACACAGTGTAATAGGAACACATACAATGCAGACTTGGAAGTTCAGGGAAGGATATGACATCAAAACTGAGACCTGAATCATAATCAGGAGCATGCCAATACACACAATAATTTTCCTCACACCACAAAATTAAGTGCACTGAATTTCAGTTAGCTAAAATAAGTCCAGAATATTTGACCTATGCATGTTCTATTTTCTCCTGTAATCTAATTTTATGATGTACTCTTCTCCAGATTATTGTTCGCTCTAGCCAATCAGTAGCCTCACTTCCACTGCCCAGATCCTGTTGCCATGTGCCCTGAACCTTTGCTCAGCTCTTTCAGTTTGCCGAAAGTGCTTTCCACGCCCTTTCACCCAAGTAATCCTATGACTTACTCAGGACCTATTATATATCTCAGCCCCATTTTCTCAGGAGAAAACTGAGATGTAGACAGGTTTAGCAACTAGTCTGTGATCACACAATCAGTAAGTAGCTAAGCAGAAATCAAATCAGGACAGTTTGTTTCCAAAGTCCCTTCTCGTTCTACCAAGCCACACTGGCTCACTGTAGCCAGGACCCCTCTTTACTTCATGGTCAAGCTCAAACCCTTGCATTCCCCACAAGGTTTCCTTCTGATAGATGCAGCCTGTACTTTCCCTAGTCTTTCTGTGGGGATTCCCTAAAGTTTGTTATAGACCATGGCATTGTTTTTAATCATGCATACACATTTAGAATTGTAAACAAATTGTGAGAAGGAATTGTGCTTTACACCTCTTTGGGATTTGGGATTTCAATGCATTGTAGTTTGGAAGATGGAGCTACTAGTTATCTGTGGGAACTCCCTAGCTGGGCTCCAGGTAAGAGGCACTTGTGGTGATGCTGGGTTATAGAAACTGTGAACAACAACAACAACAACAACAACAAACATGGGCTATGGAATAAACCGAAAAAGCTCAAGGGGGCCACAGCATAAGCCTGACAAGCTTAGTGACGGAAAGTAACCTCAGGATGGTGCGACCACAAATTCCTACCTGAGCAGGTCATAGGGAGGAGTCACATCCCAGGCCTATTGCTTCCTTAGCAAAGGTCAATCTTTACCTTAAATGAGCCCTGTCCACTGTTCTTATGCATCTACAGTAAAATACCCTTGAAGTCAGCAATTTTCTTTTTCTGCCCCCTTGAAGGCAGAAAAGCAGGCACCGGAGTATAAGACTGCCAGAGCAGGAGACCACAAAGTGCTTTATTGTTCTCTTGTTCTTCAAATACCATTTCTATGTGCTGTAAATGTTAGTTATTAACTACCTTGCACCCACCAATGTAAAACAAGTATGTTTCTTTGTTTTGCCTCTTACCCAATATTAGAGATTTCCCTGCTTTGTTTTTCTCTCTCCTCCTTAATGTATTGTCAATAGATTTCATGCACCTTCCTTACATCTTCTCCTTTGATTCTAATATACAAAATAAGTGCAAAATTCACATTCTCAGGAGTATGTGAGATCTTGTTCCCCATATGTCATCAGTTTGGCTAAATGAACATCCTCTACAAATTTGGATGTTTCTTGCATTAGCAAAGCTCTTCACTCAGCTCTCCTTCCAGGCTGGGCCATGAACTTAGTGAGTACTCACTGTAAAAGGGAAATGAACAAAATTAAGGATTCAAAAGGTTTCATGAGTTTTTAACTCCCTCCCAGAGCAGCCAGACCAGAAAATGATCTTTCTATGAATGCAAATCAAATGCCATTGTGGATGAGACATTAGATTTTTTCATTGAAATTTCTCAGGGCATGAATTTTCAAGTGGATCAGAGCTGACATATATTATTGGTTTTTTATTCTTTCCCATACTTGAGTTGTTCCCAGGATGTTCGCAAGGCACTTGGGGAAGTGCATGTGCCCCACCAAGCTGCCAATTGATCACTTAGTACATTATTACATAACTTATTACCACCAAGTGGCGAAAGCACAGAGCAGACTTTGATCCCTTACTATTATTTGCATGACATATATAACACTTTTCTTCAGGCTCCATGCAGAGAATATTTAACAAGCCACATTAACTTCTGGGCATCTAGAAATTTATAGTTGAAAATAAAGGAACTAGAAGAGAGAACAGGAAAGGTAAAAGGTGAGATAGGGAAAGATCTAACACAGAGGGAGGAAATACAGATAAAAATGATATCAAATTCTAACAAGCTTTGGAAAGTGTTCTGGCTACCTGGAAATGGTGGTATCCAACAGACCACAAGAAAAAACCATCCAGAGTTTCACGTGGCCGTAAATTCTTTAGGCCAGAGGTCAATATGTTGTACTAAATAAAGGACTGTGTAGCCTAGAAAATAAAGTACTTCCACTTTATCATAAATGTGTTAAAAGTTGAAGACAGTGAGCATAAGGGAATCCTTATGTGGACCCCAGGTGGACAGCCTAGTATCTAGTTATGCTGATTAAACCATCCAAAGAGCACAAATCCCTGAAATGTTCTTTCTTATTTGAAGAATAAGAAGCACCCAGAGTGACTATCCACATCTGCCATCATCCAGTACTTTTACTTCAAAAATACCAGCTTTTGTCAGTTTTTGCTGGGACAGACTTTTCTCTAAACCATTCCCTTATTTTCAGCATTTTAATTACTCTTTCACAGAGAAAAACATACATACACATGCATGTGCAGACACACACACATGCACACATACAAAGTGGTCTAGTGAATGAGAAGCAGAGGATTATGATATCATACAGGGTTGTAATTTCCAGGTGACCTAACATACACACATACCCCCATGACTTTGCATTAGATATGTAGACTGAGTTTAGGGGTCGTACATTTTTCATTGGTCACATTTTAAAATAGATTCTGGATGTTTCTCAAAACTATGTCAACATCCAGTATCCCCTAAGCCTCTAATTGTGGCCATGTACGGATCTAGTCAGTCCATGAAGACCTCTTTAGTCACATGCGATTCTCATAATCAAGGTGTACTCTTTCCAAGAAAATGCCAAGAGAAAGAGACAACTTGAAGAGATTTGGCACACTTTCTCTAATCATTAGCAAGAGATAAACATTTCCTTTACCTCATTAATTCACATCTTTTGGCATAGAGAATGTGCATTATTCTTACAGTTATCACCAGCTTCAAAAAACTCTGAAAATTTTGTAAAAAAGCTTAATGGTTCATGCTATAAATGGCAGGGTTCCCCCCAGCTGAACTCTCCAACATGCTACAGCCATTTGTAGGATATTGCTTTCCATGTGAAAATAAGCTAGAAGATAAAATGGGAAAAGCATCACAAAGTGCCGTATAATCTCCAGATATATTTGGGAGCAGCTTAATTTCTATTTGTCTAGGCTTTTAGATGTTTGCCACAGAGCTTTCATTTGGGAATGGGAAACCAGGCTTGCATGATAAATAATAAGTATGCTATCTCAAAGGATAGCATGCATGGTGTCCATTTTTAATCATCCATGTACCCTTTCAACAAATACATGTGAAATATTTATTATGTGCACTTCACATTTTGAAAGCTATAAAGATTAAGTTATATTAAGTCCCCAAAGAGCATATAGTCTTCTTTAGGAGAGAAGAAATAAAAAATATATCTGATTATGGCCAAAGATAAACAACTTATAATAACAGGCATATACCTCCCACTTGATTTTTTTTTTTTTTTTTTTTTTTTTTTTACCTATATTGAGAGACAGTTGAGGAGGAGATATCATCTCTGAGTTCATAAATTCAACTCATATGAGTGTACCCACTGGTATCCATTTTTTAAATAATCTACTATTTACCATGTTTGTATATATATTTATTAAGATGGAGGGAAGAATGCTCAGAGCATATTCAAAACTGTAAGTTGTCAGTTTTATCTGTAGCATAGGAAATATGTGGAGTGTTTTAGAAGAATAGCCTAAAAAGGTATGGCATATCCACATTGCAGAGGATCTTTCTTCAAAGCAAGGTTCTGGCTAGGTTTACTTTCATAGGCATAGTTGCTCCTGAGAGCTTTAAACAGGGCCAACATTTGAAAAATAATGTTTCAGTAAGAAACTTATCTACACATGTATGCATTATAAGGAAGAAATTTGGGAGTTAGAATAACCAGTTTGGAAGGTATGCCATACTTCATAATCAGTGATAAGAGAATGACTGAAAGTATTAACAGAGAGAAAAAAAGTAAGTTTAGTTTTGATCAATTTGAGCTTGAGTTTGAGTCAATGGGTCCTCTGTCTGGTGAAGGTATGCAGCAAACAACTGAAAATGCAGGTCTAAGACAGTTCATTGCTGTGATGCAGGCATCAATATACCCTGTTTTATTGAGCTTGTCTTTACTGTGCTTCACAGATACTGTGTTTTTTACAAACGGAAGGGCTGTGGCAACCCTCTGTCAAGTCAGTCTATCAGGGCCATTTTTCCCACAGATTCAGCTGATGGTTAACATTTTAAAATTCAAGTATGTACATTGTTTTAGTAGATATAATGCTACTGCACACTTAATAGACTATGGTGTAGATAAAACATAACATATTCACTGGGAAACCAGAAAAATTGTGTGACTCACTTTATTGTGATACTTGCTTTACTGCTGTGGTCTAGAACCGAACCCACAATATCTCCAAGATATATCTGTATAGAGTTCAGAGGCATTTTCCAAGAAGTGGTTTTAATTTATGTGAGCAGATGGGATCACTTAAAGGAAGACCATAACTACAGAGAGAAATGAGAAAGACCAAGAAGGGGAATCTTCATTTAGGAAAAAAGAAGAGGGTCAAAGGGCAAGTCTTAAAAGCAGTAATGAAGTGTCAGAGGAGAAGATGTGCATGCAACATCCACCTGGAATTTTAAGGTGCATGCCTTATACTGTTAGAGCTCCTGCCATAGGTGATCTGAACAATAAACATTTATTTCTCATAGTTCCAGCTACTAGAAGTCTAAGACCAGGGCTCCAGAATGGTTAGGGTCTTGGTGAAAGCCCTCTTTCTGGTTTGCAGATGGCTGCCTTCTTGCTGTAGTCACACAACATGACAAAAAGAAAGATCATCTCTCATGTATCTCCTTGTAAGGGTGCCAATTCTATCCATGAAGGCTTCTCCCTCATGACGTAATTGCCTCCAGAGGCCCCAATGTTTTAATTGGGAGATGGGGGAAACACACCAACACTCAGTCCCAAAAAGTGTGGAAGGCCAAGGTGCCTTATCCTTCACAGAGAGTTAAAGAGGTTACAGACTAGGATGAGGTCATTTCAGTTATAGACTATGGGACATCTCTAACTAAGAAGAGAACAGTTAAGTAGAGTGTGGAGTTTTGGAGCCAGAGTTTAAGGAGTGAGTGTGTGATTGACAGGGATGAAGGTGGCAAATGCAGACTAAGATGTTTGTAAAGAAGTGAAGAGATGGTATCTGTACCAAGGGGTCAAAGGTGGTTTGTTTTTTCTTTTGACTATTTGCATTTCCAGTTTGTGTGTTTGTTTGTTTTCTGTTCATGGCAACTTGAGCATGCTTGTCAAATGGAGGGAAATGTCCAGTAGCTAAAGAGAGCACATAGAAGTGAAATTAAAAGGGAATAAGCAGCAGAGCAAGAAACTAAAGGAAGTAGAAGGCAATGAAATTAAGGAGACCAGTGATGGAGCAGAAAGATGCCTCTTTGTCTGCAATTAAAAGACAAGAATGGAAAAATGGATGAGGATGCTGAGAATTACTCAAGAAGAAAGGGTTCCCTCACTCACAATGTAAGTAGGTTCTAGAGTCAGAGGATGATGGCCAGGCTCAGAAGGCACACAGAAAGTGAGCCAGTATAGTCAGGGCTCATTGGAATGTGAAAAGAGCTAAAAAGATCTGCCCACAGTACAGAAGGTCCCATTGCAGATGAGCCGAATCCATTTCATTTAAAGTTCTGAGATTAGTCTTGTGACTTACTCTGTATGTTGCCAGCTGCCTGTGAATACAAAAGGAAAAACAAACAGAGGAACAAAGCAAACCTGTTAGCTGTGTGGAGCTGTTTCCCAGTGTCCTTAGTAGCTGGTGGGTAAAGCAGAAAGTGTGAGTCAGGGAGACCAAGTGTGATGGACAGTGTTGCTGAAATTCATAGCATTGGGGTTCACTCTGGAAAGGGAGGTCACTGAAGCCAATGCACAGGTGCTGGTGACCAGACATTGTTCTGAACACATAATAGTAGAAGAGGTAGGTGCACATAAGATCAAGTCTGTGTACTTCATCCTTCCTAGAAGTGAGGGTTATAGGCATGGGAAAGTTCTCACCTCTTTTGAGGTAGACCAAACTAATCAGAGGAAGCTTGGCCCCATCCTCTAACAGCTCTGGAGGTTATACCGAGGTGGCTTCCGAGTGGTCCTATTAGAAGCTTTCTCACTGAACCCTGATATTTACCTCACCAAGACTTAAAGACAGCTCAGGCACAAACACTAACTGTGCGGTTACTTAAAAGGGAAAGCTCCATAGTCACTGGGGAAACAGTAGAGATCTGAAGCATGGGCAGGATTTTTGATTCTCCAGGAAGCTCCTCATGCTCTTTTTATACATGTAATGTGTACTATTTTCTGCAATATCCCCTTCTTTAATTATGAGGGCTGTGATACATACTCTAATTAGACAATGCTTCACCAATAAGGAAATATCTTGTTTCATTAATTTTGAGTATATTCAGTTGCCTATAATGTTTTGATTTTCAGTTGATTAAGCAATAAATCCAGGAGACTATTTAGGTGCAGCGTGTACTTGAAAAAAAGTTTTTTAGGACACAAACAAAAGATATTTACTCTAATATTAAAAAGATAATATAGCCGAATTGAATTAACCCATTTAGGAAAGTATTGCTTCTCAAGGGAAACTACAAAGTTACTCTTCACAAGCAGACATTGCTGCCCCCACACAAATAGACACTGGAGATCAGATAAAGTGTGACTATACTTATTACTCTGAACTACAAAGCCTTCAGATAAATCCAATTACCTACTTAGATAACCAAAGAAATGTGCTTTTTAGGGAAAATAATCTATTTTGTAGAAAAAAGTTATTGCATGTAAAGAATGCTGTATGAGAGAATGAAACTAGAACAAGTCTCTCCTATTCTCTCCTCTCCTCTCTTCCCTCTCACCACACGGAACTGGCTGTTGGCAGGACTCTTTCAGGGTCAAGATCTTGGCTGCCTTCCAAAGGCAGCCTTCAGGGCATGCGTGACTAGGATCTGAGGCTATAGCAGAAATTGTACAAATAATGTAAGTCAGTGGGCTCTATTCTCCTGCTCTACAGGCATGAATGTTGACTGATTCTGAGGCCAGAGGAAGTAGTTATGGTCCAGATGAGGAAAATGGCTTGAAAATACTTCAGAAACTAAACCAATGGTATCTCACTTTGTCTGAAGGGGGATTGACTATATTACATGTGAACTCTCTGTCACTGGTCCCCAATAAGCACTGATATGTCTAACTTCCCATCCTAGTCCCAGCCTTTCTGTCCATAGGAAAGGGGCTTCTTTCAATATCTACTCAGACCTTAGCATTTCCAAAGTGCCTCCCTGGACAACTCGAGCATTCAGCCTTCTCTTCCTCCCAGAAACCGCCATATCACTGATTGTCTGCTACTCATGTGTCCCACATTTATCCCATAGGCACTTTCATGTTCATTTTTATATGCATATCATGGCTGATTAATTGTACTGTGCTTGTTCAGGGCCACAGACTTTGGCTCCACACACAGAGATGCTAAATGTTACCCTGTGAAGTCACTGAGTAGAGAACTGGGTTAAGAGGCAGACTCATGTAAATGTCCACAGCCCAATACATGACCTCAAGGACACGTGGATGAATCAATCCAACCTCAGAGTCAATGTGATGTAAAAACAGACAGAAAAGCGGAAGAGAAGCTACATCAGCCGCTGGCCTTCTGAAAATGTTTGAATTGGGTTGCCCTAGAGAACCAAACTAAACTTAGCTCTGAACATAACAGGATGTGGAAGGGCAGGTGTCTCCTGGGGATACCCAGAAAGCCACAGGGGTCTGAGAATACCCAGGGTCATCTTTGAACAAGAGACACACTTATAAAAGGTGTTCTTTGTATCTACCTCACTATCCACAATGATGGGGGAAAAAAAAAAAAAAAGCATAGAGAATTGGCTTGGCCACAAAGGTGTAGTGACCAGGCCAGTCACTGGCCTGGCAACTCTGTGAGCAACAGAATATGGAAGTGTGACAAGTCTCCTTATTAGAAATAGGGTAGACTCTTGAGAGCTCATGTGATATAAATTGCAGCTAACCCTTGGTTCTGAGCATTCCTCATATGGCAGATTCTTTTGTAGTGACTATTGAATCCTGAACATCTTCATGAGCAACTAAGGACAGGGTCTACTCACTGATGTCCTCATTTATGCATATGCCCTTCACACTGTTCCAGCACTGGTTCCATAGTAAATGGAAGCAAAAGTAACCTTGAGAATGTCCTGGTCATCATCCATAACAATCTTTGAAACTAGCTTCATGGTCTCCCAGATCAGGCAGACATGCCCACCTTTGAGACCAGGGAGGTACCCTTGTCCTGACCCTCCATGGCCTCCAACCTTGATCCTAGAGATGTGGTGATCTTGTTTTCAATCACTAGGTGCAGCCCTATGACCAGGGAAACTCAAGGCCAGAGAACATAAGACATCAGCCTGGATGGCGCCAAGTTTTACTCTAAGAGTCAACGTCCTTCATATGTGAACCTCCTGTAAGTGATCTGACACTGTGTTTGGAGAGTACCTAAAAATTCCTACATAATGAAACCACCAGAACTAAAACTAGGGGAAACAATTCTTTTATCTTATCTTTATCTTAAAGTTTATCTTAAACTTAAGACAAACTTAAGCTTTAAGTTTTCTTTAAGATATCAAACACAAGTAAGCACCATTCTCTTAGGTATTCCTTCTTAGATTTTATTTCTACTGAAACATTTGGTCTCAAAACATACTTTAAAAGTCTAATAGCCTGTATCAGCAATGGCTATTTTAAAAAGCAAAACTTTTTCCCTCAAAAACTTAAAAAATTCAGACCTCACATGGAAATAACCAGCTCTTCAAAGCTTCTTAAAATAAATCTTATGGGATTTGGATGTATTATTTTGAACTCTCTGTTGACTTGGAAACAGCAGAGGATTTTTGCCCTTCTTGTATCTCTGCTTCAGGATTGCTTCTCAAGGGCAAGGAACTTTCTATCAGTAAGAACAAAAGGGGTTGGGGGTGGAGGGTAGTACCCCCATGACCCACAACTTTACAAATGAACCAATTTCTTACACAGCAGGATTTCTTAGGAGCTGTCTTCTTCATTTAACTCCTGAAATAAAGCCCCATCTGTCAGGTATTGCTATTTTTGGCCTATTCTTGAGGAAGTCCCATTCTGGCCATCCTCCAGTAACATCCCTCCTCACAGAGCAAAAGAGGCATCAGAGCTTCCTCATACCTACCCCTCCACCCATTTCTAGAAAATACTCCCAAAACTCAGGTCTCCAGAGCCCACGCCTGTTTCTCTGGCCATATGGTTGAGCCCTTTATTGAGGGTCACTCAATGAGATAGATGCAATTAGAAGAATTGGTTGAAGCATGCTCATAATTTTTAATTTTTTATTCATGTAAGGTTTAGGAGATAAGTTTTACTTAAAATCATCTCTGCTCATTGTCATATAGTCAATGAAATTTTAAGGGTTGGGAGGACCTTGGAGACTGTTCCCTTCATCCCCTGGTTTTATAGTCTGGAACTATGGATACATAGAGGTGCCTGGCCTTGGCAGGAATATTATCTCTAACTCTTATAGGTCCATAATCCCTTTTTTTTAAATAAAGATTTTATTCATTATTTTTAGAGAGGACAGGGAGAGAAGCAGTCAATGTATGGTTGCCTTTCACGTGCCTCCAGCTAAGGACCTGGCCGGAGACCTGGCTTGCAACCTGGTTATGTGCCCTGGCTGGGGAATTGAACCAACGACCTTTGGGATTGCAGCCTGCACCTGTGCACTGAGCCACCAGCCAGGGCCACTATCCTTCTTTTAAACCTTTGAAGCAAAATGTGTTTCAAAGTCCAGAATTCAGAGCATGTTAGAAAGGTGTTAGAGTGCATATAATATAAAACACCACATCGTCTTTGGGGTCTGGGACAGCACCCATAACCAAACACAGTACTATCTCTGCAAGGAAGATGAACTTCACACTTTTCAGGCTGAACTGTGCCTGCCTCCCATTCATATGTTGATATTCTAAGCCACAATACCTCTGAATGTGACTATTTGGAGAATCTTTAAAGAAGTAATTAGTTAATCATAAGTTAAAATGAGTTAAAATTAAGTAATCATAAGTTAAAATGAGGTCATTGGGGTGGGTCCTAATCCAACACAGCTGTTATCCTTATAAGAGAAAATTAGAACACAGATATAGAGGAAGGAAGGCCATGTGAAGACAAGGAAAGATGGCCATCTACCAGCCAATAAGAGTGGCTTCATAAGAAACTAATCCTTTTGACACCTTAATATTAGACTTTGAACCTCCAGAATTGTGAGTAAAAATTTTCCTGTGTTAAAGCCACCCAAGCCTGTGGTATTTTGTTATGGCCATGCTAGCAAAATAACAAACACACTAAGATGATAAATAACCTCATGTCAGTTCAGGTCAGTCTCTACTCCCAAATGACTTATGACCAAACTTCCTGTTGTCAGAGCTTTTTTGGCTTTCAGAAGAGAAGGGAGTGTGGACTGTCCTGTCTGTGGGCCAGCAAACAAGTTGTTTAACCAAGCCAAGAGCCTGGAGTCCCAAACCTTTCCAAGGGTGGACAGAGCAGTCTGCGAGTCCCTGACATGCAGTGAAATCTCCTTTCAGCCTTGGCTGCCCATGTTTCCAGGCTGCCCTTAAAACAGCCCTCTGAACAGTGTCGGCCAGCGAAATAATTTTTGTTGCACAAGGTTCCTCTGCAGGAAAACCCTGAGTGAGCCTCTCACCAGGTCATCCTAAATTGGCTGAATGCTTCAGATTCTTTGAATTCTGTAGCATTATTACTTCCATTTTCCCCCATTTAGGTAACTGAATTTTTCCCCTTCCGCATTCTGCTAACATTTTGATTGGATGTCTACACTGAACCATGAAAAGGCAGAATCACCTCAGAGCTTCTGCCAGGTAATAAGCACATATGTGTGTACAGAAGAGGAAAATAAAGCATTTATAAACAGTTTTATTTAACAACCAACTGTCCTTTCCCTACGTTCCAAATCCTGGATTAGGGCAAGCAGCCAGTTGTAAAATTGAACAGTGTATTATTCAGCAGTGAAAAACAGGATCAGTTACTAAATTCTTTAAAGAAACAGTGTAAGTCCCATTTTCATTCCCAGAATTTCTCCTTTTGGCCCTCTGGCATTGTTTCTTGAATGTCTTGGTTTTTCCTAAACTGAATCATCATCCCTTAAAATTTTGCCTTGAATGTTTCTCCCCGAGTCATTAAAAACCTTACTTTCAAAGACCAGTCTATTCCCTATTCCATACTCATATGTAACAATAACAATACTACCAGTAATAATGATCAGGATGATAATAGAAGTAGTACTTATGCTTTCCCATGCCAGACTCTATTCTCACCACTTTTGCATTTAACAATCAGAAACCTATTGTTGTTGTTGTTACTGCTACTGCTAGTAAGTTCATTTTATAGATTTTTTTAAAACTGAGATATGGAGAAGTTGAATAACTTATCCAAGGTTTTACCCTGCTCAGTGAAAAAAACTGGGACTTGAACACAAGGAGTCTGGCCAGAGAGTTCAGGCTCATAGCCAATAACCCTGACCCTTCCAGTTGTTGACTATTTCCACAGCAAATGTGCATTGCCATCCAGAGAATCCCAGTGAAGAATATTACTCTAAGTGTATATGTGCAGACCTTTCAAATGTCCTTTTTCAAAATACATTTTTTAGAGCAGTTTTAGACTCAACAAAATTAAGAGGTCTAGATATGTCCCATATACCCCTTGCCTCTACATGCATAGATGCCCCTATTATTAACATCATTCACTAGAATTGTACTTCTTTTTTTTTTAACCAAGAATAAACCTACATTGACACATTGTAATCACCTGAAGTCTACCTTTGGGTTCACTCTTGTTTGTTCTGTGGGTTTGGACAAATGTGTAATGACATATACCCATCATTATAATCATTATAATATACAAAGTACAGTGGAGCCTCAGTTATTTTGTTCTGGAAAACTACTGAAGAAGTGATCTGGTTAAACATTGAATCTCCTTTGTTTGTCACTTGAGAGATAAGCGACAGATCATATAGGTATCAGTATGAAAGGCCTGGTTGGGTAGAGAATCGATACCTGAAGTTTTGTTAGACAATGCAGACATTCTTTCCATGAACAACTTGGTCGAGAACTGAATTATTCAAGAAACAATATAGTTGAGAACCAAGATTTGACAGTACTTTCACTGCCTTAGAAATCCTCTGTGCTCTACCTATTCATCTCTTCCCTCCATCTCTACCCCTGGCAGTCGCTGATCCCTTTATTGACTCCTTACTTGAAGGTTCATTGATTTCTTTTCATAGCTTGATAGCATTTTTCCATTTAAAAAAATTTACTTATTTTATTATTTTTAAATTTTAGTGTTGTATTACATTTATCCCATTTCCCCCTGCTGCTCTGCCCTGTCCTACCCCCCCATCCCCATAGCTCATTTCTTTTTAGCACCAAATAATATTTCCTAGATATGCCACAATTTATTTACCCACTGAATTCACCTACTGAATTATATTTTGGTTGTTTCCAAGTTTTAGCAATTATAAATAAAGCTGCTATAAATATCCATGTGCAGGTTTTTGTGTGGACATAATTTTTCAACTCCTTTAGGTAAATACCAGGGACCATAATTGCTGTATTATGTGCAGAAGTACAATCAGTTTTATAAGAAACTGAAGAAGTGTCTTCCATTTTACATTTCCATCAGCAATGTGCAAGAGTTCCTATTGTTCTACAGCCTTGTCAGCATCTGATGTTGTCACCATGCTGAATTTTGGCCATTCTAGTAGGTGTGCAGTGGTGTCTCACTGTTACTTGAATTTGCATTTCCCTGATGACAATGACGAGGAGCTTCTCTTCTTATTGGCCATCAATACATCTTTTTTGGTGAGGTGGTTGTTAAGAACTTTGGTCCACTTCTTAATTTTGTTGTTTGTTTTCTTATTATTGAGTCATATTTTGACATTAGAGTAAAATGTGTTAATAACATAGTTACTAGGAAGAGAATTGGACTGAAAAATTAAAACACTAAGGATCTGGTTACTCTGTCTTGAAATCTTTGGAAATTATTTATATACACCAAGGAAGTTAAGCAAGCATAAAGTTAGAAATATCAGGGGCAGTTTTGGGGTTGAGAGATACTCTTGAAAAACCAGAGATCTGCTCAGTGTAGACTATGAATCAGAGTTCTGTTGAAGTATATAATCTCAATGTGAAACTCTAAGGTCTGTGTGGTGCTGAGCTGAAAAATGCCTCTACTCCCTGGAACCTGTGAATGTGACCTTGTCAGGAAAAAGGGTTTTGGATATGTAATGAAGTTAAGGATCTCCAGATAAGGACATCATCCTAATGGCACACAAACAATGGAGGAGGATGAAATGTGACCACAGAAAGGTTGGAATGATGTGACCATAGCCAAGGAATGCCAGCAGCCACCAGAAACTGCTCCCTAGGAGGCTCTGAAGGGAGCACCGCCCTCATCTTCAGAACTATACTAGAATAAATTTTGGTTATTTTAAGACACCTGTCCATGGTAAATTGGAACAGCAGCCACAGGGAACAAATACAACAGGTATTGATAAGAACTGAGCATCAAAGGATTGGCAGGTATTATGTGTAGCTTACCTTAACATCCACTTGAGTATGAATTTTCCATATTAGTGGGGGGAAAAATTAAGGGTCAGAGAATTTTTCCTCCTGTTTACCTCAAAGAAATAGTATGAAAACCAAATTATATATTTATACAAGACAGGTCTTTGAGAGCTATTAAACAGCACATCATAAAACTGTGATGATGATGATTTTGATTATACAGGATAGTGAAAACATATCTTCATGAATCAAATATTAAAGGCAACGCAAATTAGAAAATTCCCTAAAAATGCATTTCTAGGTCTCAAAAATTATAATACTATAAACATAATAAAAATAGCATTAAATGCTTTTGATGATTCAGAAGAGCCAAGTAGTTCCTTGGTCTTTGTATTGAATTGGTAAAGCAATAGAAAAGATTTCCATTTGTAATTGGAGAAACTAACATTTATGGGATGCTGACAATGTGTTACACACAGCAGTGTGTTCATAAGCATTACATAACACAACTCAACTTCTAATTCTTTTTCTTTTAACTTTCTCAATACATGGTCAACAACCCAAATGAGGAGTGCCTTTTTATGACAGTATTGGTATTCTATAATCTAACTGAAAAATCTGTTATTCAAACACAAATAGATATGAGATTATAACAGGTTTTGGGAAAACATCATTCAGGCACTTCAGCCAATACATCTCAGGCTACAGCCAATAATGAGTCAAGTCTCTTCTTCTGCAATTTCATTTTAGTAATGGACTCATTTCCATTTGTATGTTGCTTAGAATGTTATTACGGTGATTTAAATTTTCTTAACTATTCTCACTCTAATTGGTATTGACACAGTGAAATTGGCCTAAAATTTCTCTTCAATGCATCCTCTGAAACATTAGGTATTCTGAAAATACCTAACTTGTATTTTTTTTTTTCTTAAAATCTTCACATTTGAAAAAGAATAAGTAGCCCTGGCTAGTAGCACAGTGGATAAGGCACCAGCCTGCAAACCCAAAGGTCGCTGGTTTGATTCAGAGCCAAAGCATATAACCAGGTTGCAAGCCAGGTCTCCAGTCAGGTCCATAGCTGGAAGCAGGCGAAAGGCAACTATACACTGATGTCTCTCTACCTCTCTGCCTCTACCCTTCCCCTCTCTCTAAAAATAATACATGGAAAAATCTTTTTAAAAAATTAAAAAAAGAAAATGTAAGCATATAAATAAGCAAAATATTTTAATAGACCTGTTCAAGAAGGCTTTACAGTGATATCTGAAGAGAAAAGGAAGAAAAAGTTCAGATAAAATGATTGGTGAAACCAATCACTGTGGAAGAGTAAAAAACTTCATCACAAAAGAAAAATGGGTGATGGGGAAGGAAGGTAGTAATTGTCTGGAGGAACCAATAAGAGAATCCAGAATAGTGGACATGACATTCAGAGCTCGTAAGTCTCTGCACACAAAGTGAAGCATGAAAAGGGAATGCATGTATTAAGCCAAGAAGGAAACAGAGCATCACATTGACATAAAATGCTAGTTTTATGAAAATTGGACTAGCTTATGATATCAAGAATCAAATGGATATCACTTCCCATAGATTCAGAAGAATGAGGGTCCTGAGGGTCCCATCTTAGTGGCAATACAAGAATACAACTTGTTCAAGAAAATACATTAGTTGAGGAAGAGAAATATCATTATGTGTGTTAAGAAACCATTTAGTAAAGAAATTGCAAACTAAATGTATAATTAAATGAATGTTAATGGTAATGTGCTATTGTCATTACACAAGAGAATGTCCTTCTCTTAATAGATTCACTCTGAACTACTTAGACATGAGTTTCAAAATGTCTGCAACTTCTTTCAAATGGTTCATTAAAAACTTGTATCCAGAAAATGTCTTTGAGGAAATGAGAAGAAAAAAAATATGTGTAAATAGCTGGTAAATGTAAATACATGTACTTGTGTAAAGTGTGTTCATTATACAAGTCTTTCAATGTTTTTGTAGGTTTGAAATTTTTCAAAATAAAAATACGTGATAAAAAATATTTTCCTGAAGTTACCAACTCAAATCCTTAAAGACAGTTTCCAGCTAATAAACTTGTTTTGTTTAACCCTTACAATATTTTGAATTTTGTTTTAATGAATTAATTTTATTTTAAAAACTAAAGGTTTCACATAAAATCTGAATTTCTAGGTTATTTTGAAATATTGGATGATTTATCTGCCTTTCCTCATGGTAACGACTAACATAAAGGGGTTTACTCTCTGTCCCTGTACATTAGGGACATGACGCACTGTCCCCACTACACCTGCTTACCTCATTTCCAGTACCTTATTCACCAGCATGTATTTGAGTTTGTGACCCTCTGTACATCACATGAACTTGATGGAGAAGGGAAAGGTGAAGACCATTGGTGAGACTATAAGGAGAATGAAACCTAAAAGGATCACTTGGAAAAGTTGAGCCGAACAGGAAAGGGAAAGCCTTTTCCTAATTCTCATTGTCAGACTGAAAGACAGGCAAAATAAAGTAATAATGGGAACTTTAGTGTTCATTTGTAACTAACAGTTCTTACAATATACACTTTTGGGCCTGCTTTCTATCACTGGACTTAACCAAGTTGTTTGTATTACATCAGTGGATTGGTGTTCTTAACTAGACTTGGATTTCCTTGAAGGCAGCCGTATCTGAGTCTGCATTTCTGCCAGAGGCATTAATTCTGGTAGATGCTTTATAGATATTTACTGGATGAATAAATGAATGAATGAAAATAGATGCTATGTAAACACTGAAGTAGTGCATCCAACAACAATACCACTTTAGAAGAACAACAGGCAAAAATGACAAAATCTGAACCAAATCTCAATGATTAACTATAAGAGCAACTTTACTAATTGATAACTTATGATTTCTTAAGCATACTCTGAAATCTTCTATGTGTTATCTCATTGAAGCTTCATAACAACCTTGAGATAGAGACTACTATTATTTTATTTTTACAGAAGAGTAAACTAAGACAGAGATATTAAGTAACTTCTGTAGCATTCCACATACCAGTTGTTTGGCTTCAAGGTCTGCTACTTTACTTCCTGAGAGCCAACAGCCACTGAGCACGTATGATATGCCAGCTCTCTGTTCTTTCCTGAAACTGTACTGATTGATATTTCTATAACAAGATCTTATATCAAGTCAAGAAGGCATAATTATTACATAATAACTGAGGAAATATTGACAGAATTATTGTTTATATTAAATGATAAAACAAGGAGAGTAAATATCAATTTCTACAGTTAGAGTCCATAAATTAATGGAAACCAACTTGACAATGGTATGTGAAAAAGGTATGAGAAACTGCCAATCTGAACATATTCATTGCTTATTACCTTAACAAAGTTTAGTCCAATCCTTTAAATACTTATTAAGTCTTTCTGAGTGCAAATACCATGCTGGACAGTTACAGACGAATAAGATGTGGTCACTGCTTTCAAGGAACTTCCAGTCCATTTACAAACACATTAGTAGATATATTTTCTATAATACAGAAATTTCTGGAGATAGAGGTAGAGCAGTTACTTTAATCCAAGGGTTCAGGGAAGAATTTCCTGTAAAAATCATGCTTGAGCTTGGTCTTAAAGGACAAGCCCACGTAAAGAAAGGTGAGGATGCATTCCAGGTGGATGGAATAGAAATAGGCAGAGACAGAGTATACACAACTTAAATATACAGGAAAACTGGCAACACAGTATTTCCAGAGCATTAGTTAGGAGCAATGAGGGAGCAGAAAATGTAGTTAGGAACTTATTAAGGAATATGAACTCTTTCTGGTAAGCATTGGGGAGTTATTGAAGGGCCTTGAACAAAGCAAAGTAAGGCCCCTGGACAATATTTTAAGGGGGGCAAACTGGAATAAGAAAGCATTCAGGAGACTGTGGCAGTAGTCTGGAAAGGTGAAGTGCCTGAGTGGAAAGCACATAAGTAATATTCATGCCTAGAGATTATTGATCATTGGTAGGGAAGGGTCAAGTTTAATTCCAGACTTCCAATAAATGAGAGGTTGCTAATACATCCAATACCATTCTCAACAGTGATATATATATATATATATATATATATATATATATATATATATATATATTTTTTTTTTTTTTTTTTTTTTTAATAACCAGGTTGCAAGCCAGGTCTCTAGCCAGGTCTGTAGCTGGAGGCAGGTGAAAGGCAATTGCACATTGATGTTTCTCTCCCTCTGCCTCCCTCCTTTGCCCTCTCTCTAAAAATAATAAAATATTTTTTTAAAACAGAGTTTAAATTCATGATATATAACATATCTAATTATGCATGATATTAATAAAATAATTTTGAGTATATATAGTATGACTAAACTGATGTATTTATGGATCAGAGTTATAATATAAAAATTAGAAATGTGAAATAAAAATAAAGAAAATTAAATAACTGTAGGTAAGTTTTCTTTTTTCTTGGTGGAGATGCTAGGGAGTGAAGGTCAAAATTTTACCATCCTTTCCTACCATGCTAATGGCCTAGAACAAGGAAAAGAATCCTCTCATTTTATGGGCACCAGTCAGACCACGTAGGGAGGCAAACGGTCCAAAGCCCCTGACAAAGGAAGTGCATCCTGCAGAGCACAGCGAGATGCTGAAGGACAAAGAGGTCACGTCAGATAACGGAGGGCGTGTAAGCTGGGGACGCAAAACTCAGTGAAGACAACATGGCCACCTTCCAAATGGAGGCCGAGGATGTTCTCAGGTCCTCTACAATGTTTCTCTGTCCTCCTCACTCACAGGAGGTAATGCTAAACTGATTAGTGATGCAACCCTAGCTGAGGCTTATTTGCTAGAAGGCAAGAATGCTTTAAAGATCACTACCTGTCTCCGTACTATCCAAGCTGCAAGTTCTGCAGCAGCAGATGCAGGAAGCTTGCGCTCCTTTCTGTGCATCCTCCCTGCTACCCTGATTCTCACTCCTTGCTTGAGCTCTGGCACTCTCATCTCCTATATCAATTATTCACTCGCTGTAAGATTTGGGGCTTGGGAGACTGATTTGGCCTTTAGACCAAATTATTATGCCTTCTCAGTGATGTTTTGGCAAGAAGCCGTGCTAATAATAAATTAGTTTTCTTTTCTCTTTTACTGTGTGTTGATCTCCTCAGAAACTTCACAGGGAGGAGAGTGGACTAGTCCAAGGCTGGATTTGGGTATTCTTGAATTTGCAAGCCAAATTTGTCTAGTGATACCCCAATCTTGTTATTATTTTCCACATAAATATCTGAATGGCTGTGTATAAAAGAGGGAGAAAACAGAATTGAATGCTTTAACAGACAAATGGAATATTTGAGTTCTTATAGGCAGGTAAAATTCACTAACAATGAAGCAAAACTTTCCAAAAGTCACAACTTGTTCCAAAACTGACTTCGTGTCATTTTCAACACAATGGGAATAGGGACTGAAATGCAAAATGGATGTTGAAAAGCAAGGACCAACAGAGCACTAGGTTAATAGTGCACAGGAAGGCATAAGCATTAGACTCAGTTTTGTCAACATTTAGTTATCTGAATCATATTATATCTCTGTGTTTGGTGGTACTTACATTCAATGGCCACCAAGAACCCTTGGCTCTGTACTGTCTTTTTTTTTTTTTTAAGATTTTATTCCATTATTTTTAGAAAGAGGGAAAGGGAGAGAGGCAGAGAGGGAGAGAGACATCAATGTATGGTTACCTCTCACCTGCCTCCAGCCACAGACCCAACTAGAGGCCTGGCCTGCAACCTGGTTATGTGCCCTGGCTGGGGAATCGAACCTGTGACCTTTTGGGTTCGCAGGCCAGGCAGGCCGGTGTCTTATCCACTGTGCTACCAGCCAAGGCTGTATTGTCATATTGCTCAGTCAGAAACTTTGAACTACTGAGGCATGTTTTTATATTTGCTCCTTTTTGGAAAAATCTGCCTTCAAAATAATTCTACCCCCTCAAACCACTGTCCATTTGATCACTTTTCCTTTGTTTAAATTTTTAAAAATTGTTTGCTTCTTTGTTTCTGGGAGCTAAAGACCTAGAGCTGCCCTTGGCTCTTCCATATCTGTATTTTACACAAATGTAAAAAACAGTTTTTAAATAGTATTTTCTAAAGTTTTATAGGTCATAGGCCTAGTTTCAGTGGTTTTAATTTTTCCCTTAACATTAGAATACAGTGTAATCTAAGGAATGAATATCAACTGATGAATATCCTCTTTTCTCTATATGGCTAGAAAATAAGATACATGGTTTTTATATGCTGCTAATGTTATTCATAAAATGTATTTACAGTATTATTTTCAATGAATGCAGGACTCTCATTTCCAGAATTTTAAAAATTCTATATGTTTCTTCAGAAGAGAGGAATAAACAATCTCGTAAAACATGATGATTCAATACAGTTAAAAGGGCTCTAGGCTATTTATAACAATTAGACCATAAAGATAGAAACAAACCATATGTACATTTATTATGTCCATAATGTAACATATGGAAATAAATTCTGACAGTGATAGTAGAACTATTTGCATGTCACATGTAGCATGCATCACTGAAATTAATAAAAAGGATTTGTCACAATTCTTTCTTTTTGAGTCTGGAAAAGTCAAATTGCTATAATAAATATTAGCCATGGCTGAAACTGGATGACACCTTAGGACACCTTCCTCAGTCTCCAGTTCCTTCATGATAATTCCCCTGGGATGCAGAGTGTCACATCTCCATTAAGCCTGTTTCACACTCCAAGATGCCAGAAGCCTCTGCTTCTGAGGGTCTCCTAAATCAACAGAAGTAAACTCTATTTCTGGAGACTGTGGCCCCAACTATTAACATCAACACAGAAACACCACTTAATTGCAGGCTGTTGCTTCACCTTGCAGAGTGGTGGCTGGGGACCATGACCCTGCCAGTGAGGGAGGATATTTCTCTTCTCCTTCACACAACCTCCTGTGCAGAGGGCCCACAACAATGCCAGGAAAGAACAAAGACAGAGCAGCCAAGGCATTGGAAGGTGTGGTCCATCCTCTGTGAGAGTTAGAATGCAATTGAGAGATAGACCATGCATGCATATAACAAAAGGATGTCCCATCAGTATTATAGATAAATGCTGTTATCTATGATATCACTGATTTCAGAGAAGGGTGGATGCTGATAACAGTTGAATGCAGTAAAATGCTGACTGTCATAATAATGGCCTTTGACAAATTCTGCACTAAGCAGTGGGTGGGAGTATGCAAAGGAGAGCAATGGTGCTTCAAGAGAAGGCGGAACACAGTAAGGCAGCAGGGAAAAGCACCCAGGAGATGTAGGGATGGGAGACACGAGCCAGTAAGCTCGGGAGGAGAGCACATCTGAGGAGGAACCACCTGCATCCAGGCCAACAAGACAGAAAAGGGAAACAAATCAATTGAGAGAGTGAAGTGGATGGGTTGAAAAACACTACCTGAATGTGTAATGTAAAATTCACCTTCTTTTTCCTTATGTGACCGTTGGGATAATCTTCATTTCTCAGAAATGCCCTGTGGAGTGGGCTTTCTATGGGGGGAATTGCAAGCACTTGCTGATTCCTCACTGAAGACTTGAGTGAGGAAAACCTGATGCTACTCATGTAGATCTGATACCTAGTCTCAAACAGAAATATCACAAAGCAGTAAGTTCAACAGTGTTTGAATTGTTTGAATTCTATCTGACCATTAAGGCTGCATTCAAATTACAACATATTCCAAGAAGCCTCAGTTTACAGTAGGTTCTCATTACTCTCAGCTTCTGTATTTTTCATCTGCACCTCTTTTTTGGTGCTCGGTAATGCTACCTGGTGTTTGTAATCTCTCCTAAAATGTACATTTCTTAAAGATGTGTGATGTGCCTGAAACATCTTTGAAATTTCACAATGACTAATACAGAACTTCATTGTAGTAACTATTTGCTAAATGAATAAGTACATTTATGAATGTTGAAATAATGTTAAAAATGATATACATAGCTTTGACATACATGAGCTTTCAGTACATAGGTAAGCAAGCTAGAGGGAATTAGTCAGGTAAGACATTTACACAGAGGTAACTTCTGAGCTTGTTCCTAAATAGAATGGTGGACTTGGATCAATGTGGATCATGAATAGCACTCTAAGAATAGTATTATTGAAAAATCACTGATTGCCATAATCCAAGGATGTGGCTCTGTGTTTATAACAATCCCCACTCTTTCCCATGAAGAGGAAAAACTGGGCTCTAGCTCTAGCTCCCCTGGGTTGAAGCAGAGTAGGGTGGGATGAGCACAGAAATAATAAAAGTGACTAATCTGCCTGGAGAAAAAACACCCAGACACATATATAATCTTTTTAGGATGCAAGTAAAACTTATAAGGCACAAATATCATTATGTAATCCCAAGACTACTATATAACATCCTTTCAAAAGCATAGAAACCCACATCCTATGTTAATGCATTCCATTAATAGTTGGCAAAACCCTAAGGCATTTACAGAAGCTATTCAGGTGTGGACAAGTGATTGACTGGATTAGACCAGTTTGTTAGAATCCTGTTCATTTATATATCCAATGCTCATTTACTCAAACATTCATTGAATCCCAAGTGTATGTAAAGCACTGTGATAAGCAATTTGGGAAACATACAGTTTAAGACAAGTTCCTTGTCCTCACAGAAATCATAGTTTGAAAAGATCAGAACTGTGTGAGCAACAAGTGAAATTTATGTAGTTTTTGTCACATGTGAATAACAAGTAAGCCACTTAGGACATTTGGAGAAGGGCCAATCATCGATCTAAAGTACTTCATGAAAGACATAGCCTTTGGTCTAGGACTTGACAGAGGGTATAGCTACATGAAGTTTTACAAAGGCATCACAGATACTAGCAAGGCATTTTTTAAAAAGATTTTCATTCTTTTTAGAGAGAGAGGAAGGGAGAGAGGCAGAAAGGGAGAGAAACACCAATGTATGGTTGCCTTTCACCTACCTCTAACTAGGGACCTGGCTGGAGACCTGGTTATGTGCCCTGACTGAGAATCCAAGCAGCGACATTTGGGTTTCCAGGCCATTGGTCAAGCCACTGAGCCACACTGGCCAGGGTACAAGGCATTTTTTTTTTTTTTTTTTTTTTTTTTTTAATATAAAGGGGTATATAATTTACTCCTGGCATACAACCCAAAATTCTAGACTCAACTGAATGGAAGGTTAATTATGGAAAACAGAAAACAAAACTTTAAAAGTGCCATGGTTTGGGCACAGATTGTATAAGGCATTTTTCTAATAGTCCCAAGGCCTATTCAAGGCACAAGACCTTTCCAACAGCTCAAGCACTCTTAGAGGTTTTCCCATGGCTGGAATTTACCTGTGTTATTGAAAACAGCTGTTTGGTTTCTCTTGGGTAATTTTCCAATTTATTACCTTGAAGTAGAGGCTGTTTTCATTTTCAAAAAATTTAAAACCATTCAACATTATATATCATGATATATTCCTTGAAGATTTTGATTTTATCTTTTAGACATTCAAAAGCAAGGAACTTTCATTTAACCACACCAAGTTAATTTATTCTGTAAAATAGCATAATCAGATAGCATTTATTGCAGCAAAACCAGAACCTCTGAAGTTGATACATAAAGGCTAGAGTGTCAGTGATAATTTACATTTCCAGATTATAGCCACAGTAATGAAACCCTTTAGGATTACTAAAATGCATTTTGTACAGTGTATTTATTACCTGGAATTTCTTATTTATGACTCATAGAAAGACGAAGCTAAGTGAAATAAAACACAAACTAAACTTTCACAAGAATAATGAGATCCCATTCACCCTTTTAGCCAAATACACTTTTATTAAGTTTTAAATAGTTGTGCTGGTTTGATTCTTGGGACTAATGCTTTTCACTTTACCTGTCTCAGAGACCTTTCTTAAGTAAACTAATTTAGCATAAAGAAAATATTGTGTGTAGGTCTTGGAGCTAAACTATATTATTTTAAACACCTGGTGGGTAAAGGTTTTCTTCATGTGAAATCACAAGAGCAAGTGATTTGAAGTTTTTCTGATAGAATGCTTAGTGATCACAATAGGGCTAGCTGACTGTTGGTCTGACACCATCTTAACAATTAGCAACTATGCTCATCGAAGTCAGAAGGAAGGCCCAGACTGAAGATACCATGATCCCCCAGCCACATCACTGAATTATCGCCATTCCACTTACAAAGGGTAGCAAAACCCCTGCTATGATTTTTCTACTCCGAAAATTGCCCTCACACAAACTACAGAACAAATTACTAAACATGCCTTCCTTAAAGTGCTTCATTTACTGATCGTTCTCTTGGCCACACAGAGAAACAAAAGTGTGATACTCGATGCAGATAGAGACTCTGACTTGATCATTTCTCACCACTCTGCACTTGAAGACTTCTAGAAAACAGCATCGGGGCCCAGAACAGCATGCACATAGCAACTGAGAGTGCTACATAGTAGTGACTACGAGTCTGCAGATGTAAGTTCACTGCTGTCACCAGAAATTTTGAGCAAGTTGCTTAACCTCTCTGGCTGATTTCTCCATGTTCAAATGTGGATAATGGTAATAATTTTAACCTATCTCATAGGATTGACCTGACCATAAAGGAAGTTAATACATGTAAGTGCTTAAAATGGTACCCAGCAAGTATTTTAAGAACTCAATATAAAATGTAAGCCTTGATTATCTGTTATCTTTGTTATAAAATACAGTCATTCATGAGCTTGAAAGTTAAGTCTGAGTTTGAATCCTAGGTGTCCACTTTCAAACTCTATAATCTTGAAGGATGAGGAGAATAAGTTGCATTTATTAATTATTTACCAGATATTTTAGGTATATTATTTCATTTGTATTTCACAACCATCCCATAAGGTAAGTATTGTTGTTAAACTCATCTTCCAGATGAGGCTACTAAATGGGGTTTGTAATTACCAAAAGGTATAGAGTTGGCTAGTGGCAGATTCAGGATTATTTTCCTGTACCATGTACCACTAGACCAGACTGGCTTTCCACATTACATACTATTCCACCTTGCAGCATTGGGGAGATCAAAAATAAGCTAAATAGTCAAAACAAGTAGTGATCATAGTAATGCATAGAAGCATGAGAACTTTTGGTGAACAGTGCCCACTTGAAGCAGGAGAGTAAAAGTGCCAAAGCACAACACAGGTGTCAAGAAGGGAACATTGAAAACTCTCAGCTGTTCTTTACAGACTGCGCTAAGGCAGGCCTATAGTGGCATGGCCTCCGCATGCTAACCAAGACTTGAACAGTAGTTAAGCGCAGACCTCTAAAATGGCAAGTGCGTCCAAGGGCCCTGTAAACACAATCCAAAATGTCTTTTTCACACTCGGTATTGTTTGCTGACACCACTCGGAAGGAAATGGAATGCAGACTCAAATATGCTCTGGAAGCCATTCTTTTCCCTGGGATACACCCCTGGTTCTACATGTTTGCCTTGTTCTGTTTCAGCACTGCTAAAAACTGCCTGAAGATGTATGGAGGAGATATGGGTGCACTGGTGGCAGCCCCGAAGCAGGATTCTGAGGAAAACAGACCCTCAGTGAGGAATGGGCCTCCTTCTGGAACTTTTGCTTATGGGCTTATAAATGGAATGGATCCAGCCTCCTCCGTTATAACAAGAAAAGCTCTATAGTGCCAAGGCACATATATGAGCAACAATTTTGTTTTGCTACAGGGTAGGGATCATATATAATGGGATTTTAGAAACCTTATAAAAGTGGGGAAATGCAAAGAAAAGAAACAGTAAATGAAAACCCTGAGGATGATGGACAAGATGAGATGAGAGAGAGAGAGAGAGAGAGAGAGAGAGAGAGAGAGAGAAAGTTTAAAGAAACACTTTCTTAAGCTTTCGTGATTTGACGACCTCCTCCTCTACCCAAGAAAAACTGTAGTAATATTTGCACTACCTGCCATAATTTTTGATATGGGCTTTTAATTTTGAAAAAGGTAGGGGCATGGGGTAAGTTTTCTTACAAACCTCAATTCATCCCGTAACTGCCCAAGGGGGCCCAGTAGTTATAAGTCACTGAAAGTCTCCTGGCTGAACATTTTTATAAACCTAGGGGAAAAGTGGCCCCCAAGGCATAGTATTGTGAATTGGCCTGCACAACCAGCAAATTCTTTCTAGTGGACATCTGGAAGGCTGCAGGCCTTCCCTTGATGATCTTGTTCCAGGTTACTGCATACTACCACAAAAGCAAGTCCAGATTCAGCAATACTTCCAAACAGTTATTATTAAGTAGGTACATAAACCATTATAAAAGTCTGTCCTTGGAAGCTCTGTCCTGTCCCAGCTCTGTGCCCCTTAGACCAATGAGGACTTTGCATAAAAGAACCACCTGGGGGAGGTGTTAAGACAGTCCCCTAGAAGCTGAGCTTCTGCCTGACTCAGGTTTGCCACATTCGAACAAGATAGCAAGTGTAGAGAAAAGGAGCCAGCACGCCTCTAAGTTTGTATGAAGGGTGAAGTGCCTGTGGCCTACACAATATTTCTAACCATCTCACATAGCTGGTATACTACACATTTCACCAAGGAAATAGAATCTCCCACAGTTCTTATGGTAATTGAAAACCCTCTAATGTAGATTGACCAGTTTATACCCAAGGCCTTCAGAAAAAAGAAATCTTAACTACACTCTTCCCGCTGCTAACTAAGCACCTTTCTGGTGTGTACTCTAGACTAATATACTTCAAATATTAACTATGCATAAATCAAAATAATTTATGCTCACTCACACATGTTATCATCCATGCTAAAGTATTTTAAAGATATATTATAGCCTATAGCTAGCTAGTAGGTAGCCCAGCTGGGACAGGAGCTTGACGTGGCCCAAGGCAAACTTTTCTATTACTAAAAAGAGTTTCCAGTCCAGCAAGAGAAACTGATGTGTGCTCAGAGAAAACAAGAAAGTGAGAGAAACCAGCCTTAAGTGTGCAAAGAGTAAAACTGGTTTCTGTTGCTTTAACTCCCATTCTACCCTGGCTGGTGGCACAGAGGATAAAGCACAGCCTTCCAACCCAAAGGCTGATGGTTCAATTCCCAGCCAGGGCAAGGGAACCAGGTTGCAAGCCAGGTCTCCAGCCAGGTCCGTAGCTGAAGGCAGGTGAAAGTCAATCATACATTGATGTTTCTCTCCCTCTCTGCCTCCCTCCCTTCCCCTCTCTCTAAAAATAACAGAATTTTTTTAAAAATATAAATAAAATAAACTCCCATTCTATTGTTTGTTTGTTTTTTCAGTGAATAAAAGGACTGGCTATTTAAGAAAAACAATTCTGATTATTCTTCCAGATGACTGATAATATACATAAAATTATAAAATGTACAAATTCTTTAATCCAGCATTTTTCCTTTTTAAGATTTGATTTAATGAGATAATTACATACATGAAGTATACTGATATACAAGGATGCTCCAGCATATCATTACATTAGCAAAAATTGGAAGCAGCTAGAGTCATCAATAGAGGATTAAGCCAATTGGTGAAACTGACCACAATGGACAACTAATCATCTATCAAGCATATTGATATACATCACTGTTGACATGAAAAAAGGACCACAATATGTTGTTGAGTGTTTATTAAGGTCATTGAAGAAGAAAACAATATAGTTTGAACATGTGAATATAAAATTATTAGCATGTGCACATACCTTGGGAAAGTTCTCTGAATGATGGGGTTCATAATGAATTTTGCCATCTTTTGTATACTTTTGCATATTGAATGAATGTTATGAAAAGTGTGTATATTTTTACAAGAGTCATCACAAGCTACTGAAAAGGGTATGACAGCCATGGCTGATCATATGGCTTATTATTTTAGATTTACATTCTTTAAAACTTAAATAAGCTCATGACACTCACCAGCTCTGAACACTTGGTTGCAAATCTGCAACAAAACCCAAATTTTTAATATGGTCTAACCCATACCTGCCTTTCCAGCCCACCCCCACCATCCAAAATTTACTACCCTGGAGCCACATTAGCCATCACAGTGCCTTCAGCATATTAGACTTGCTTTCCCTCTCCCAGTAACAGTATATTCTATTCTCTATACTAAGAAGACATTTTGACTTCCTTTTAGCCTGCCCAGCTTTTCCTTATAATGCAATATTAAATGAGGTATCAATTCTTCAAACAAGGTGTCTCTGATCTACAATCAAAATTAAATCTTCATTATACTTCTTTCACTTCAGCTTTTATCACCAGACATGATTACATACTTAATAATGTATTTTTTCAGTCAGATTTCCCACTGGACTAGTAGCTCCAGTTTCTACTAAGGACCTGACAGTTATAGAGATTCAATATATCTCAGCTAAATGAATAATAACTGAAGAAAAGGGCAAGTCAAACATGTGATTTTAAATTTTAAAACAAAAATAACATTTAGCAACTCAAGAACTTTCTAAGAAAATAGTTTTACCACCTTTTCCATTTATTCCTGATAAATGTACAGTAGGTTGTTTTTGTCCATGGTCCATGGTTTATAGAAAGGTTAAGAAAGTAAGTGACAAAAATAAGTTAGTAGTTTTCTAAAATATACAAATAATAAAAATGTTGATGCAATTCTCAAAACCAAGTCTTCAGCTCTAAATCCAGACCCCACAGCACTGCCCACTTCAAAAGGCTGATTGAAATGATAATTCTGCCTGAATCTGAGGGCAGGGGACGGCAGGTGAAGGGACAAGTTTCATATTCTGGCCCTGACTCTGAGGGTAAGAGACTGCCAGGTGGGGAAATAAGTTTCATATTCTGGCCCATGAGCAGGGCTAATGGTAGATGGCCTACCTGACTAGATTTTCAGATGGCTAATCAGCTAATCAAAAAGCCTGCATACTGGAACATTTGATAAAAACCTTTACAATCTTAGATAACTATTTTTAACTTACACACAAAAAATTTTTAATTCAGAAGATTTGGCCTTCCATCTGGCAGACATTAAACATCAATAAATAAAAATTAAAATTTCCTCTTGTGGGTTTAGCCCAAGAAAATTGCACACACATGCAATACACACATTACATACACATACTGTATACTTACCCATACTATAAAGCATATCAGAATTATTTTCTATGATTTATCTTCTAAAGAGCAATGATTAGCCCTCATTTTACTATGAATAATTATAGCAAACAACTCCTAAAATGACCTACGAAGCCAAATTTGTAAGATTAAAACCATGTAATGAGTGCCTCCAGAAAAACAAAGAGAAGCCATTCAAGAAGCAAGAGAGAAGTCAATTCTGCTAAAAAAAAAAAAATTAGCTGTCTCTTTGTTTTTTTATTTATATCTCAGTTGATGAAGGTGGTGATGATGATGATGATGATCCATACTCTGAGAAAAACTCAACTTTAGGGGGTCCAGAATTATTGGAAAAATACGTTTTAAGATTCTGTTTTAACAAGAAAAACAACTATATTTACTCCAAATAACATTTAGTTTCTTCAGTTTCATAAGTGCTTTATTTAAGTTTTACTTTAACTTTCAAAAAAAAGCTTCTCTTTATAAATAGAAAATAGAGAACCCCTTTTGTCAACAACAACAAAAATTCCAATGGGAAAAGTTTTTCCAATGGTAAAAGTGGTTGTAAGTTGACAACCATTATATTATTCCAATATGAAATAATTTATGATGTTGATTGATTTCCCCAAAATACCTAAGAAATATTTAAGAAACTTAAATTTTTTATTGAAAGCATTTTTCAAACACCCCAAGTACTGAATTTTCCATTTCTATCACTTACATAAGTATAGTGTGTGTGGGGGTGGAGGGGTGTACTCATAAATGTAATAATAAAAGTGAACCTCAATTCTAGAAAAAAAATAACTCTTTGGAGATGAGATGTATCTCTAAAATGTTTCAATTAATGCCAGATGTAACCTTATCATCTTTAATATTCCACAGACAGTCTATTTCATTCCTTATGGACTGGCGTCTTTTATAAATATTTTCCATATGTCAGAGAGGAAAGCTTATGATGAAATGTTAATAGACTTAGAGTTTCAATCATTTCTGGCTTCTTTTCTGGAAAGAAGGGGACACCATGCTGAGGTCATTTGTACAGAGACCCTTTTCCTAAGATTTGATTATTTTGTTTGAACTCTGTTAGTTCTGAACATCAGCAAAGTTTGAGGGCATTGAATTCCTAATATCCAAGATATGTTCAAGTTTTTTTTTTTTTTAAATTCATGATGGTTACAACTGTACACACAGAGATCAAAGGCCCCTGGGTTTATTTTTCTTCTTAAAGGATTACTGTATATTTAGATTCTCATTTAGTCCTGGAGAGAAGATTCTGTAGCAATCTCCATAAATTTCAATTTTGCCCCCAGGCTGCTGGGACAGCCAAGGAGATCAACTAGAGTCAAATGAGACCTGTAGCTCTTAAATTAATTTTGAATTTTATATTACAGCTGCCCCCACTCCCACAGCCAATCCCTCTCAGCCCTAGGGAGCCGGGCCACATTTAAGAAGAGTCTGTGAGAAATACCAGCTTTTCCTTAATAACATAGTTACATAAGGATGCCTTCTCATAACCATGTGCCTCCAAAAATAAAAGGCATGAGACACTTGAATCATTAGGACATTTCCAAACTTGTGTATCCAACTGACCTTATATAGTCTTCCCTTTTCCGACAGTGAAACCATGTAGTATAGTCTCAAGCTGTGGGAAAAATGTTCATGAATCCCTTCTCATTCTGGGGCATTGCTTACTTCAGGAGACCTCTTCTAAAGATGGTGTGGCTGATTGTGCCAGGGACAGGACAGCTTCTGATAGCCTGTCCTGGGGTGAGAAGCCAATGGACCCATTTTTCAGACAGGCTTCGTTCTCACTACTTGTCTGTCAGAACCTATATTAGGCCGTTGCAGTCATTAGAGTTATTCTCCTGTTGAGGTAGTTTTGGGGAAAGAAAGGCCCAAACTGTAAAACAGAAATGTTTATTAATATATTCATGGTAAGAATATGAAAAGAATGAGATAAAAGAATCTCCATTTCAAAACATTTATCAAAAGGTATAAAATTAGGGAATTGGCTCAAACCCAACTCTGAATAAAGACAACCCTCCATTTCCACTGTCTCTTGGGATTTACAACAAGATATAATTATATAAAAGTATATAAAATTAAATAACTAAGAAACCATTGTGAGATGTGACAAGGACAAATGAAGGGAAATTGAGTAAACATTCTTTATGTGGCATTGTACTACCTAGCCCTATTACAAAAGTACACCTAGATATTTTAACTTTCTTGTTAATTAGTGTATCTCTGCCACTGAACAATTAACTTGATGAACACAGTGACTGTGGCTCTCTGGCTCACCGTGACACTACCAGTGTCCAGCAAAGTGGCACGTAGTGGTCACTCAATAAAATTTTTTTTAAAGATTTTATTTCATTATTTTTAGAAAGAGGGGAAGGGAGAGAGGCAGAGAGGGAGAGAGACATCAATGTATGGTTGCCTTTCACCTGCTTCCAGCCACAGACCCAACTGGAGACCTGGTTTGTAACCTGGTTATGTGCCCTGGCTGGGGAATCGAACCTGCGACCTTTTGGGTTCGCAGGCCGGCGCCTTATCCACTGTGCTATCAGCCAGGGAATAAATATTTTTTGACTAAATAAATGAATGAGTTTATTGCACAAAGAGACTGGGTATTCATGACAATAAGCACTATTAGAATCTAAATATTAAAAGTCTTATATTGTTTTTAACATCAGGCCTGGTTTTTTTCTTTATATTTATTTGAAAATGCTTCGCATACCGAGTCACGGTCCTCTTTTTCTACCACACCACCACATTGCATTTTCCAACCTGCCTTGCAGTCCCATGACATCATAAGACTAAGTTCCAGCCAATGAAATGTATGTGGAGATGGTACACACCATCTCTGAAACAATGCAGTTAAGAATGCATATGCCTTTTTTCACATTTTCTCACTTTCCCCATTTGTACAGTTGAATAAAGAGGAAAATAGGGCCCTACAAAATGCTGAAACCAACAATGGAATGAGCCTGTGTCCCTGAGTGACCACACGGAGCAACGCCCTGTGTTGATCCACATCGCACTGTGAAATAAACAAACAAACAAAAAACCTTCTATTATGTGAAGTTATTTAAACATTGAGGCTGTTTGCTACAGCCATTAGCCTATATTAACTAATACACATGGATTAGGGAAGAAAACTATTATTTACTAAGATATTATATTTCCCCCAAGATTCTTAAAAAAAAAAAAAAAAACCACCATAAAACAGTTAATGTATTTAGTTTAGTATAGAGTAGAAAGTATTAGTAATCTTAGGAATGATGATAGATACCCAAGCATCCCTTCTTCTTAATGCTTGCCTCTACTCCAATCTCACTCCACCTTTACAGATCAGGCAAAAGAGAATAAAATGTTCTAGAAAAATGGAAGGTTGAATAGTATGGCATTCTTAAATTTTCTCACTATACTTTTATACCATTGGGTTCTCTTGTTCCAAGGCAAAAGGAAATTTTTTTTGCCAGAAAGTTTCTTTCACAACACTGCAGTCATTCACCTGCTTTGGTATTTATATGAGTATATCAAAAGAATTCTTTTCTTTCAAGGTTTGACCCATTATAGCAAATATTTAATGAGTCCAAAGTTTGAGCATGTGACTCATGTGCTACTCCTAAATTCTGAGCAAAGTGGTTAAACTGGTTCCTTAAAATTGGGTGCACTCCAACGCCTTCATTAAATTTCCGTATAGCTTTTCACAATATAAACTAAATGAGCTAAGAAATAAAAACTAAACAGTTATAAAACTTTGGAGATAAAATAAGGATTTCTATAACACTGCACAATTATTACTTATCTTCTGTTTTCCCATCATTATAGGTTGATTGATGTAAGAAAGAAAATTAACATGAACCCAGGTTTTAAAAACTTTTAGGTTGAAAAAGATTTAGTTTGTCAGCATTTACTTAGCTCCTTGGCACTATTCTGCTCATAAGGTAATCAACCAGCCTCCTTCCTTTCCCTGTGGAAAACTAGATCTATAGTTCAGAAGCCAAAGCATCAGTCTGAAAGCCCACATAATAATTACCTCCCACTCACAATACTGTGAGGAAATTTTTAAATAGAGAAATAAAGTTAGCATTTTAGGGAGGAGGCCATAACTCAATTAAATTAAGTATAATCTAATTTCATCTTATTCTGATTGTGTGGCCAAGTGTATATTATCACAGGAATTGTATGCTACAACTCAGAAGAGCTTCTTAAACATCAAAAAGAAAAGACTGACCAGTAAGGAGCACATTCTATTAATAAAGTGATTATTAGAGCCTAAAGTTATCATTGGATTTAGAAAAATTTAAAAGATAAAATAAATTTAAAGCTGAAAAGTAAGTAGAAACTGCATATATGTCAAAATAATTAAACAGTCAACTTACAAAATATAACTCAAGTGGAGAATATTCTTAGATATTCCCATATTTTGCTGATAATTCAATAGCACCAAATTCCTACCGCTCTGGGGCAAAACAAAATACTATCTGATAGACTAGCAAAATAACTATAATATTTTCTCCCTAAATAAGCTTTTTATTTCAATCTCCATGCACAGTGCTTTGACCAGTGACCTTAAAAGAAAGCAATATCTGCCTAGGTTTCCATTGCAGTTTCATTTCATGGGTAAATCACTCCAAGAATGGCATAAATATATAGAAAATACCTGGCATTTAATATGCAATAAAAACTTTTATTTTTTAATTGTTTTAAAGGTTTTATTTATTAATTTTAGAGAGAGGGGAAGGGAGGGAGAGAAGGAGAGAAACATAAATGTACAGTTGCCTTTCACCTGCCCCCAGCTACAGACCTGGCTGGAGACCTGGCTTGCAACCTGGTTATGTGCCCTGACTGGGAATTGAACCAGCGACCTTTGGGACTACAGGCTTATGCCTATCCACTGAGCCACCAGCCAGAGCTAATATAAACTTTTTAAAACTTTTGGAAGGCTGAACCAAGTAGGTGTAGAACATGCCCTGAGAGCAGTGTTCTATTTGATACAGTTTACAATTCACTCAAAATTTCATCATTATTTAGACACCATGAAAGTTATGGCTAAAAGAAACTAGCATAAATATTACCATTTTCCCTCCAAGAACAAGCCACCCCCACTCCACTCCCTGCACACCCACGTCTATTTTGAAAACATTCATAGGGATAAATTCCTCAGGCACTGAGATCAGGTTTCAGTTCCCCCAGTGGTAAAGAGACTGCTGCAGCTTCACAAGTGGAGAACTGCATTCTCACCTTGGGCTGATTTTACTTGAAGTAGCAAAAGGTTGTAAGAATTCCTAGAGTCCAAACCTACTGAAGTCTTCACATGTTTGTTTGTTTGTTTTTTCCCTGAACAAATTAACAGGGACTATCTGTTCAGCCACTGCTGATGTTGTGGTGTAAGGTTTGAGGGGAAATTTTTTCCTCGTTGAGTACATTCTCTGTGGTACGTGAAGGGTCTGCATGAGTAAGAGTGTAAGGGGCTACTGAGTCTCCACCTGCAGTGCCAGCACCCTTGTGTGTCTAGTTCCCATAAATGGAATGGTCCCATGATATCTACTGCCTCCCTACTAATCCTGATGTGAGCAAAGGGGCCATGAGCAGCTCCAGCCCCACGTTCCTGTCCACAGTGTGAAAATACCCTCGTTTAAAATATGCTACCATATGAGATGTTCGTGATATGTTAAGTGAATAAAGTATGACATAAAATAACTTGTTACAATATAATCTCATATTCATAAAGCAGATGTATTAGTTTTCTAGGGCAGCAGTAACAGAGTGCTGAGTATCTTCAACAACAGAAATTTATTGTCTCATAGCTCTGGAAGTTGGGGTTAGAAGGCTTGGTTCCTCCTGAGAACTGTGTGAGAATCTGTTCCATGCCCCTGGCCTAGCTTCTCATTGTTTGCTTGCAATCTTTGGCATGCCTTGGGGTGTGTAACCATCACCCTAATCTCTGTCTTCATCTTCACATAGCATTCTCCTTGTGTGCATGTCTCCATGTTCAAATGTTCCCTTTTTATAAGGATACCGGTCATGTTGGAATAAGCCCAACACAATGATCTCATCTTAACTAATTACATCTGCAGTGACTCTATTTCCAAATAAGAGCCTGTTCTGAAGTACTAGAAGTTAGGACTTTAACACATAAATTTTGGAGGGATACAGTTCAACCCATTACAGCAAATGAAAGTGAAAAGGTTCTATGTATTTGTATATGGTTATATGAGCATAGAGAAATGGGTGCTAAGGTACACAGCATATACAAACTTAACTTTCACTAACCAGGTGTGGGATTAGCTAGGGTTATGGGGTAGCTGTTATTATTTTATTATACATTTAATATTGCATTAATTGTTAGAATAAGTGGGTATTAATATTGTTATTCAAAACCTAATAAAATTTTAAATTAAAACTTAATAAAATATATTTTTGCAAAGCAAAATGTTTCTCATATTATTTCATTTCTCTTTTAATCTGTTTCTATAAAGCCTTAGTAGAATGATTCTAAGAACCCAGGATGAAAGGCAGAGAAAATACGGATGGTAACACAATCAATTGATAGAAAAGTGGGACAAAACCTAAATATAACAGATATGAAAATGATAGCTATCATAACAGATGGGATAAGTGTGGGAAGCATTGGTTTAAAAGAAGAGGGAAGAGAAATTGAAGTAAAGAAAAGCTATTCACACATCAATGGAGGGAGCACTATTAAGATTTTTGCATGTGAACAAAGATCTGTTTTAATGTTGGAAGGGCTAGGGTAGAAAATGAAACAGAATGAGAACTCTGATTTAAAAAAAAAAAAAAAAAAGTGCTCAAAGGCCCAATCATAATGTACTTTGCTTAATGTGAAAAGTAAGGAAGGAAGAAGAAGAATTCATTCCCTGACCCCTTGATACCCCACCCCTCAGAACAAGATATCTACTCTCTGATCACTCAGACCATTTCTCCATTATCTGTATGGGTCCAATGTGATGTCATCAATCCTGAAAAGCAAAAATCTTCACTAGGCTGAGTTAGAGAGATGAAGAAAGAAGTTCTAAGCAAGGGAAGGACTCAATCCACTCCTGCTGGCTTGGAAGATGAAGGAGGGAGCCCAAGGCTAATGCTTGTGGATAGTCTCTAGAAGCCTGAAACATCCACGTCTGACAGCCCACAGGGAAAAGTGGATTTCACTCTCCTAACTCCAAGAGACTGAATTTTGCCAATAACTAGAATGAGTAGAAAATGGACCTTCCTCTAGAATCTCCAGAAAAAAGCACAGCAGCTCTGTCAACACTGTGATTTCAGCCTAGTGAGACATATGATACATAGGAATAGAAAATAAATTTGAGTTCTTTAAGGCTACCAAGTTCATGGTAATTTGACGTGGCAGCAGTAACAAACTAATACAATAAGAATTGCAGAATCTATGCTTATAAATATTTAAGTGATGGCTGAGTGTCCTCTCTACACTGTGCTGTGGTTAGTACGTTATGTGACATATCCTATTTAGCCCTCGCCATAGTACATCCTGTGTAAATTTTGTAGTTCAACTGTCTCTTTAAGTATATCAGTGAATCAAGGTCATGGAAACAAAAATATCTGTTCCATGTCACATGGCTCTTTGAAATCACAGAATTTGGGTCTGACACTATCAGGGAAGCAATCTATGAGGAGAACAAGTAACATTTTTCCAGCAGTGGGAAAGAATTGCCTAGTCTGATTCCCATCACTGCTTTCCCAGGGGCCTGCTTTCAAGGAGTACCTGCTTGGAGTCAGTGGTGTTATCGGAGAATAAAGGAAAGTTATCCAACCCTCATCGAGATGGAGTCTCCCCCACCACCCAAAAACTAGAAGGCAGACTCTAATTGAAAGGTAAATAAAACAGAAAAAAAAAAGAAAAAGAAAAAAGCCAAATTTTAAGGCAGGGATGAGATAACCCAGGTCTAATGGCACCTCCTCCTTGAAGTGGCTTCCCATCCTCTTCCTAAAGACTCCTTCTGAATTCATGCAACATTTTTGCTCTGCCAGCCTCACTGCTTGATAGTTTGTGTTACAGTTGCTTATGCACACACCCAATTTCTGAAGGTCATTACTATCCACTGCATAATACCAGGAGCCAGATGCTTTGCTAAATGCTTTACAGGCACTATCTCATTTAATACCCACAACCACCTATGTGATGGCTGCTGTAATAATTGACACTTTTATATACAAAGAGGCTGAAGCCAAATGGATTTTGCAACTTACTCATGGCCTCACAATTAATAAGTGACAGCCAGTATTCAAGGCTTGCTCTCTGTCTTCCCAATATGGACTCTTGATTTACAACAAAGCTCTTTAAGGATGAAATGGAGACTCCCGTGTTTATTCCCTGGCTTATTCATTGCATCCCTGGGGCATGGCAAAGAATAAAAAATATTTGCAGTGGAAGAAAAGAGGCCAAGAGTGGAATCTTTTCAGAAAGAAAAATTCTAATGAAGGATATCACCTACTAATAATCTGGCTCCCAGTCTCTCCCACATACTAATTAGAAATAATTAGAGGTAAATATCCCCATACTTGACACACTCTTTTCCTGGGAATGCATTAGTGTGTGTATATTAACATATTCTAATTTTTATTTTACGAGCAATGAACCAAACCAGAGGCTAAAAAAGGAACATAATACAAAGTTCTGTGACCTAGTAAAATGGCCAGGAGAAAGTGACTGGCCCTCAGTGCCTGCTGGTCCATCTCCTAGCACCATGCAGCTGTGTCTGCAAGCCCAGTAATCCCTGCAGCCTGACAGCAGGAAGACCTGATTGCATGACTTCCGGCAGTGCTGGTACACACCATGGCTGAGCACATCCTGAAAGGTAGATGCTGACGGCACAGGTAAATTCATTACTGAATCCACATGACATTTAACTGCACAGGTTCAACAGTCTCTATTTCTTGCTAGATTATAAATCCCATGAAAGTAGGAACAATGTTGATTTGGATTATGGCTCCATCATCAGTGTTTATCTCATAGTAAAGGCTCAATAAACATTTATTGAATGGAACCATGAATGAGTGAATACCTCTACACCAGTGTCCAGTGGATTCATTAGCAATAAATCAGACCGGTGATGACATGTATGTTTATGGTTTGATTCTAACAATGGAACATATGATTTATCTACATGTTACTGTATTCATTTTGACTAAGGTAACAAAAACAAGTAAAAGTCAGCTTTAAAAATTAGGAAGTTTTTTATTTGATGTTACAAAAAGCTGGGAAGTAGAGTAGTTATGGGGCTGGTTATTTTGGCTCTTCAGTGAAATCCTCATGGAATCAACTTCTGCCTGTCCACCCTGCTATCTTCTACATGTCCTTGAGCTAGCTCCTCTCATAGCTGCAAGACAAACTCATAAGATCCAATGTTGCCACTTCACCCAGCATTTTTTTTTTTAATTTTATTTATTATTTCCAGACAGAGAGGAAGGGAGAGAAGCAGAGTGAGAGAAACATCTGTGTATGGTTGCCTTTCACCTGCCTCCAGCCACGGACCTGGCTGGAGACCTGGCTTAGCAACCTGGTTATGTGCCCTGGCTGAGAAATCAAACCAGTGACCTTTGGGTTCACAGGCCGGCACCTTATCCACTGTGCTACCAGCCAAGGCTCACCCAGCTTTAACCAGAGACAACTGAACTTCTCCTATATTTATTTTAAAGATCAAAAAAATCTTTCCTTCCAAGCTCTTTTCAACAGAAGTATCCTCGTTGGCCAGAATTATATCATGTGTCTCCTTCTAAACTAACCCCTGGCAAGGTGGATGAAATTATCGTGACAGACTTAGATTCGTCAAAACCTACAACCTGGGGATTAGACAGGGCTCAGCTTCTCCTGGTGGCCATAACTACCATAACTACCCGACTCTTGCAACAAATTACTGACTGTGGCATGGAAGAGGTAAAGGAAACGGCTATTGAACAAACTGCTGTCAAGAGTTACAGACTAAAGCAAGGACAAGTCTGTATAACTACCTTTCTGCATAGATTTATTAATTGCCAGGTGAATTTCCCAAACCTTCCCTTACCATTCTGAAAGTCAGCAGCCATATTTGTGGCAGATATTTTCTTTTTCTGGCTTATATTTAGTCATCAGCAGAACCAGAAAACTGTAATTTTCATATTGACTCCTCTCCTTTTTGAAAAATAAGATTCTAACCCTTCTTGGGCTCCATAGTCCTAACCATTTCAGATCCCATCCAGGGTTCTGACCCATCATACAAGGTCTGTCCAAAAGGTATCCAGCCATGTAATATAAAAAATAGAAGCATTTTTTGAAGATGATACAAGATACAACAAACACTGCAACAATGACACCTCAGTCCCCTTCAAAATAGGCACCTTGGGACTTCACACAGTTCTTAACAATTGCCATAAGCTGCCCCATCATATCTTCCTGAATCTTATCAATGGTCTTAAATCTCTCTCCTTTCAAAGGTTATTTTAGTTTTGGGAAAAGCCAGAAGTTGCTGGACATCAAATCTGGGCTATAGCGGGGCTGAGTCACCGGGGTGATTTGATGTTTTGCCAAGAAACTCTGCATGAGATGTGATGCATGAACGGGTGCATTATTCTGATGAAGCTGCCTATCACCAGTTTCCCATAGCTGCAGACTTCTGAATCATCTGAATAGTTGCTGCACTGGAATGTTTAAGCTAAATGCAAAATTTGATGGAGATTCGTTGCTCTACTCACTCAATTTTTTTAATGTGATGGCCACACAGTACACATGCTCAGCTGTATGGTGTCTGCCGCCCCCATTGACTAATACAGTGAAGCAGTGATTGTTCATGCACGTGATTCCAACCCGCTCTCCTTGGCTATCGGATTACATTGATGTCATGCAAACTGTTCTCATGATATTAATAATGGCTGGACTTTTTCTGGACAGACCATGTATGTTTTGAGGGGTAAAAATAAGCTTTAACTTACAAACAAACAAAGAAAAACCTCGGTGACCCAGGAAACCTGTTGCAACTGACTGAATGTTTATGTCATCTCAAAATTCATATGTTGTAACCCTAACCCCCAAAGTGATTGTATCAGATGTCAGGCAGAACCCCCATGAGTGAAATTAGTGCCCTTTATGAGAGCGACCCTAGGGACATCATTCATCCTTCCACCTAGTGAAGTCACAGAAAAGACAAAACATTTAAGAAGTTGGTGCTCACCAGACACTGAATCTGCACCTGCCAGAGCCTTGATCTTAGACTTCAAGACTCCAGCAGGATTGACTTTGGGGGGAATGGGTGGGTGGGGAGGGGGACGGAGGGGAGCAAAAAGGGGATGGATGTAAAACAACAACAATAAAATTTAAAAATTAAAAAAAAAAAAAGAAAGACTCCAGAACTGTGAGAAATAAATTTCTGTTGCTTATAAACTACCTAGCCTGTGGTATTTTTATTATCGCAACTCAAAGGAACTAATACACCCATCTTTCTGAAAACTGAACTCCAAACTACCTCCACAGAAGGGGCTTGGGGGAAAGATAAGGAGGGTTAATCTTTTTTTTTCAGATTTTTATTTATTATTTTTAGAGAGAGGGAATGGGATACAGGCAGAAAGGAAGAAAGACATCAATGTATGGTTGCTTTTCACCTGCCTCCAGCTAAGGACCTGGCTGGAGACCTGATTTGCAACCTGGTTATGTGCCCTGGCTGGGGAATCAAACCAGTGACCTTTGGGTTCCCAGGCTGGCACCTTATCCACTGTGCCACCAGCCAGGGTTAGGAGGGTTAATCTTATATGACCTGCCCCTACTACTGCTATAAACAGCATTATTCTTTACTGAGACTATTCCCTCTGAAAAATCATTCTTACCATTTATTTTTGAGATCTGATACCCTCATTTTGGGTAGGTTATATAACCCTGGTTAACTCCAAAGTTCAAAAGACCTGAACCAAAGTTTGAAGTCACCCTTCTCATTTACAGATACAGCAATAATGGCAGCTAAAAACAATTGTGAATGATCCTTCAAAAATACCCAAAAGTCCTTACATCTCTTCTGCTCTAATTGAGTTTGGATTTCTGCACATGTTCCTGCCTTGATGGTTCATAACCAGATATAACACAAGAAAATAAAACCCATTATGATTTCCATGCCATGCTTCAGGTCACAAATCCAGAGAAAGAGTGGATTGAGAAAACTTTACCAAAAAATATAATGATAATGACAATAATTATGATGAAAGTTTCAAAATTTCAACAGAGACGGAGCAAAAATGTGTGTGCTCAGACTCTCATAGGATATTTTCAATTTGCTGACAGGTGCAGAGAAGTCTAGTGGGACAGGCAAACATTCTGTCAGTCCCAATTACCTTGCTAGGTCTTATTTTGTTACTCCCTCTGCTGTCTGGCATCAGTGCCCTACATCAGCTAAGATGCCAGCTAACTGACAAAGATTGAGAGGCAGACCTTGCACTTGAGCCTGTGAACTGTCACTCTGTCTCTGGCTTCTGACAGGTTATGCCTTTCCAATGGGCTGCCAGTTTGATTCTAGAGTTGCCAAAGCAGCTGTGTACACAGAGGTCTTCAAAAAATCAGAGAGAAGAGCTTGATCTGGTCCAGCAAGTGATGACAAAAAATAAAATAAAATAAAACAAACAAAACAAAAAGCCATTGCAATTGCCTTTGAAAAAAGAAAAGTATAGCAACAATTAAGTGACAAAATTAATTAACTCACTTTGTGATCAATAATTGTGATGCAAAAAAACAAAACAAAAAAAGCAGTCATCATCCAAACACATAAATTAACACTGTAAATGACCCATGCAGAAACTTGAAATTAATTCTACTAAGTTAATGAATTGAAAAAATCCAATGACTTGGTAGGTTCCTTTGTCTTCCATCACATTCCATACTATTGAAAATAAAAGCTATAACTGGACCCTATGAGCTGCAAAACCAAAAATGTTGTCCATGACATTTTTCCTAAGGTTAATATCCTTCTTACTTCAATCAGAGACATTTAAAGCACTAACTCAAGGATTAGCACCTGGACATATTTTGTACTGTTTGCCAGGGGTGAAGAGCAAAACATCTATTTCACTGTAATAATAAAGCTTCTTAAAACTCTGAGAGAAAAGGAGATAATTCCCTTCTTTAGACAGGGCAGTGATGAGGTATGGCCACACATTCAGTGTTGCTTGAGAACCTGGACATACCTTCATCTTGCTTTATTTCTCTGACCCATGCACTAAAGGAGTTAGTTCTTCAGTCTTCTCTCCCTAAATGGATGTCAAGACTCCCAATCCTCAGCCCTAAGTATTTCTCTACTCCACATGATAGAACAATCTGACAGTGCACAGACACATACCTTCCCATAACAAATTGACAGTGATCTTTGCAGATATGCCTCCAAACTATCAGGGAAGGAAGAGTAAGGCTGGAGACTATGCAGCTTCAGGATTTTCCAGAGGGAGTTGTCTGTCAACATTATGGTATAGAACTTGATAGCAACCAAGAACCCTGGCTGACAGATCTATATTCCGATTCGGCTTTTGTGATGGTTTCCATTATAACAATTTGTATTCATGCTGTGTGACTTTAGGTTAATTATATTCAACCTCTCTTTTCCTCATCTATAAAATGAGAAGTAAAAATATCTACATAAAAGGATTATCATGAAAATTAAATGAATTAATATTTGTAAACCACTTATAATAGAGGCAGATAAGCACCATTTACAGTGTTAATTTGTGTGTTTGGATGGTGACTACTTTTTTTTTTTCCATCACAGTATTAGCTCTTTTTAAAAAATCCAACAACACAGAACTACCTTAATCTTCTATTTATTTAATAAATATTTCCTTCTTGCTATAAAAGAAGAAATTACTATCACTCTATTTCATTGTGACTCCCCTCTTTTTCTCATTGGTCTTATGTTATTTTATTCTTTATACCTTTAGACAATATACTTCATAGTACTATGCAATATATTTAGATCATCACTTGACTTATCAGCTTTAAGCAATACACATTTACCTCTAAAACAAAAGAAACTCAAATTTCAGATACACTGGGGCCATAGTTACGTGGACTTAGGTCAACATTTCATTTACCACCCAATGTGCACATGATCTCACTTTGAGCAAGACACCACACTGGCATTCTGGGCCCTTCACAGAACAGTGTCACCTCAGAGCTAGCATCTTATCATCCCTTAATGATTTGTGTACCTACTCATATTTATCCTGCTAAAGACAGAAGCTTTCTTTGGAGGAATGCTAATGGACAAAATTTTCACAATAGCTACTTACCCTCCATATCTATGGCAGCCTAACAAACGATCCTAAATTCAGAAGCTTAAAATAATAGTTACTATCATTCACATTTCTATAATTTGAATGGGTTCTAGTGGGTAGTTTTTGCTTATAATCTCTTGTTCATAACAGTTAGATAGGGCTAGGGCAGAGTCATCTAAAAGTTTGACAAGGCAGACATTCACAAAAGCTTTTCAATTCATAGGCCTGACACCTCCGGGCTCCATAATCTTTTTTTAAGATTTTATTTATTATTTTTAAAAAGAGAGAGGAAGGGAAAGAGGCAGAGAGGGAGAGAGACATCAATGTATGGTTGCCTTTCAGTTGCCTCCAACTAAGGACCTAGCTGGAGACCTGGCTTGCAACCTGGTTATGTGCCCTGGGGGGAATTGAGCCAGCGATGTTTGGGTTCGCAGGCCGGTGCCTTATCCACTGTGCCACCATCCAGGGCCTCCCTAACCTTTTTTCTCTCTCTGTGTTGTGTGTGTTTCATAGCATAGTGGTCTCAGGGTAGTCACATTTTTACACAATAAGAAGAAAGAAATTGGAGCCGCTAGGCCACATAAGAGCTCTACCTGGAAGTGATGCAAGAACACTTTTACCATATTTTATGGATCAAAGCAGTTGTAGAGTCTACTCAGATTCAAGGGAGCCAAGCAATAAACTCCATTTCTTAATAGGGAAGTGAGTATTCCCTTGGCTGGGGAGCATTCTCTTGGTGGGAGCAGGTCACATTTTTTTTTCTATGTACATCTCTCTCTGTTAATATTTAAAAGACTCACATATTCATTCTGACAGCTTTCCCAGGCATGGCCACCCAATAAGTTACACACACACTCTGGTACTGGGAAGGTTATTGCATAACTGCTTAAGTGACTGTGTCACTGATGGCTCCAGTCCATTCCACAGGGACACCTTAGTACAAACAGGTTGCGGAGCATCTGCACTTGAACTTTGCCTCCAGTTGAAGAAACCAGAGAAGTTAGCACAATTCTCATGGCTACTTTTGCTTCAGTGTCTCGTTTATTGAAGTGGACCTTTCTTGGTGGGGAGCACGAGACAATGCCTGCTCAGTAAAAAATAATAAATATATTTATTTATTTTCCATAGTGCTGCAGATAGCAAGCATGCTGTTGGCAGTAAGGGTAGGTCAGGGGCATGTTTATGACCAGGTATACAATGGTCCCGGCTCTCGGGGTCCTCCCTCAACAAGTCTTAAGATTGCTTGCCAGCTGATTCTTTGGGTTTCGGGCTACTGGATGGTTTGGAGGAGTTGGGAGATGGGCCACACAGTGATGTTAGTGTGAATAGTGCCAAGCCTCTCCTTTATTCCTGGGCTTCTCCTTTTGTGAACTTCCTCGGGAATGGGAATAGGCAAGGAGGCTATGATTCTTTTGAAGATGAAAGTTAAACCTCAGCTCACCATATCTAAGGAGTTTTTAATTATAGAAATAGAGTCTTAATGGGTTGCCATTTCTAAGAATAATAAAAGAGATAATTCTTGGGAAAGATTAAGAATAAAAGATAAAAGGCACATCAATGTTAGGAATAAAAGAGGGAGAATAACAACAGAGTAGAGATTTTTCAAATCACAAAGGAAGGCTATGAAAAATTTGAAAACTCAGATGAATACAAAGTTATTTAGAAAGTTATAACTAACTATTGCTAACTCAATAATAAGCAAAAAATCTTAATAGTCTTATAACTATTTGCTGGACAGAGTCAGTAATAAAAAAATCTCCACTATTATCTCCCTTAAACCTTTCTTTTTACAAGGAAGTTCTACCACAACTTCAAAGAAGAGATCATTTTACTATAGGAATGTTCCCAACTCATTCCACAAAGCTAAAAACCTTGATATCAACAATGTATAAAACAATTCAATAAAGTTATGAACAAATCTCATTTTTAAATATAGATGTAAAGACCTTGAAAGGAATATTAGAAAACAATGCAAATAATGTCATAAAAACCAATATGTTATAACTAAATGTTTTCCATGAATATATGAATTATTAAACTTTAGCAGTTGATCTAATTTAGAATTGTACTAGTATAATTTTACACATTAATAGATTTAAGAGAAAACCATGTAACTCAAAAGGTGCAGAAAAGATAAAAATTCTCAGAATTAGGGTAGTGATCACATTGTAAGGTATAGAAATGTCAAATCACTATATTATACACATGAAACTAAGACAATATGGCACACCTACTATGCTTAAATTTAAAAATGAGAAAATAGTTCAACATTTTAAATAACTAGTAAATAAATAAATAGTTCTAACTTAGTTCTGACCTTTGGCAAGTTGGTTAACCTGATTGTGATTCAGTTTACTTCTCTGTAAAATGAAGATAATAATAGCACCTACCTTAATGTGTATATTACACTTTAGAAGTGTCTAGAAGACAGGAAGTACTTAATCAGTGTTCACCATTACGATGATGATGATAATAATTATGATTATAACAAATACATACTTTTAAAATATAAAACAGTTTTTTGTATGATTTTTATGGATACTACACAATAAAATTACAAAATGGAAATTTCATAATAATCATTATGGAGAGAAGAGAAAGAAATGGAGCATATGATATGTATTTGTAGTAGTATATTTGTGAATTAGAGAGATCTTAAGTAAGTATAGCAAAAAATTTAACATTTAGGTGGTGAATGTGTATAGTTTCATTATCTCATTTTCTATATTTCTATATACTAAAATATTTAATGAAAAAAATCAAAGGGAAGGACTATAACAAGATATTTCAAGATGTTAATAGTAAATACATCTGGGTTATAAGATAGTTAGTGTTCTTTGTTTTCTTGATTAGAGTTCTTTAAGTTTTCCAGATTTTCTACAATGAGAATATATTTCTTTCATAGTAAGACAAAAATATTTTTAAGATAAAACTCTTTTTAATATTGAGGTCACCAAAGTATGCTTCATCTTAGTTAATCTTCATTTAGACATTCTCTAATCCAAATCAAATCTCTATATATTAAAAGCTGCATAATTTTAATTGTAGAGCATTTGATTTACTGCATAAAAATTTATATTACCAAAATAAGCATCCTCTTTTGCCTTTATCCTTAATTCAAGAATAATTTAAGATGTCTGTCACCATTTTTATTGTAAAGAAAAGTCACTTCCTATAAATTTTATATTCCTGATACAGTGCTGGAAGTGATACAAAGGATATCTGGAAGTATTTTTTAGAAAAGCCATGTAAATGACACCACAACAGATCTCTAACCTGCCCTACTTGATGTTTATGTCTAAAAGCACATCTAATCTAAACACGGAACTGATCTGCAGAGCCCTTGTAATTTATCTTTTTTCATGATCACAATTTCTAATCTAACCAGCAGCAAGCAGTTCAAATTGAACTCTGATCCAAATGATCAATAGCTGTGGGTAACCTATTAGATGTGTGAATATTAAATTGTTTTTCAATAAGAGCTGTCCAAATAAAAAGCATATAATTTACATCTATTAACATATGTTGAAGCAAATAAAACAAAAATGCAAAATATGTCACATACAATCTATCAGAATTCTAGTGACTATGATGTTAAGGTTAAATCTAATATTTTCATAGGGATTAGTAGCACATTATGATTTATGTATTTAAGCATTTATTATTAATAATGTTGGCTTTTGTCCAAAAATATATAAATTTGTGAATGAAATACATTTCTGATTCCTTCCTTTTTGAGGATGGGTGGGGATGATGGGGGCATGGCTTCCTTAATATAAAATTTTCCCTACCTACTTGTAGGAAGTAGACCTGGTTAGTGAGTAAAAAATAATTATTATTATTAATTAATTTTGTAGGAAAATAATTTCAAATATCTATCTTACTTTTTGTGTTCTCCCTGCAAATAAAAAACCATACAAAATGAAATAATAAAATCATATACAGAGTAAAAATTATCTCAATCTTCTACCCTGAGAGTCGGAGAAAACAACAATGAAGTTCTCCAATCAACCTATACTAACACACCTCTCATATTTAATAATGAAAACTTAAATGCTTTGTATTCTAGGGCAAAGCTAGACAGGTAACCTTTTAGGGCATATCTCCCAGCTTCCCTTGCAGTTAGGTTACTGCACCCAGGACAATAGGGTATAGAAAGATTTATCCTTCAAAACATCTCATGCAGAGTCCAACAAACAAAGATATAAAGAAGAAATACTCATCCAGAGAGGCAGGAGGGGTGGAGCTTGGACAGGGAGGACACAGTTTGGTGGCACAGTTTGACAGTGAAGCAGCAGTGGCAGGATGGTGATGGTAGTCAACCAACAGAAAGCACAGTCACACATTTGTTAAAAAGTAGAGACACCTGGGGAGTGCCCCCGACACCAGATCAGACCATATGGCTCATGGTTCCAGTGAGCCTGAGGTGGGAGTCATAGCTTGTGACTGTGAAAAACAGTGGGGGTTGCGGCAGAGCAAGGAAGAAATTATTGGCGTCTCAGCAGAGTCATTTTGTTTAGAGGGTACCCACAGTCCTGGAATGTCTGCAGACATACCCACTCTGGGAACCACAGCCAGGACAACAGCTAAAGAGGCACCAGTCCCATACAGGAAGTAGAAGAGGTGCTTGGAAAAGGGGCGAATGCTCAGTGAGCAGCATTGTTCCTTCTCACACCCCTCCCCCAGATACAACACCACAACATGGTGAAACATGTTGCCTGTACTGACAAATAACTAAGGCTCTGCCCCTTATAACATAATAGGTGCAAAAGCTCCACCTAAGACACAGATGCAAACACAAGAACCTCTTAAGTTGAGGATACAGAGAAGTATCGCCCACAAGAGGAAACAGATCAAGTTTCCAGAGGGAGAACTAAGCCACAAAGAGACAGCCAACCTAACAGATACACAGTTAAAAATGCTGATGATAAAGATGCTCACAGACTTGACAGATAGGTTTGAGTACAGCAAACACAGAAGGAAAAAAGTAAAGGCTATGCTAAGTGAAATGAGAGAAAATCTACATGAAACCAAAGGTGAAGGGAAGGAAACTGGGGTTCAAATCAATTATTTGGAATATAAGAAAGAAATAAACAGTCAACCAGTACAGAATGAAGAAATAAGAATTGAAAAAAATGAGGAAAGTCCTAGGAACCTCTGGGACAACTTTAAACATGACAATATCCAAATCATAGGGGTACCAGAAGGTAAAGAGGAAAAGCAAGAAATTGAAAACTTTTGTGAAAAAATAATGAAGTAAAACTTCCCTAATTTGGTGAAAGAAATAAATATACAAGTCCAGGAAGCACAGAGAGTCCCAAACACACTAGACCCAAAGAGGATCACACTAAGACACATCATAATTAAAATGCCAAAGATTAAAAATAAAGAGAGAATCTTAAAAGCAGCAAGAGAAAAGCAGAGAGTTACCTACAAAGGGGTTCCTATAAGACTATCAGCTTATTTCTCAAAAGAAACTTTGCAGGCAAGAAGAGACTAGCAAGAAGTATTCAAAGTTGTAAAAAGCAAGGGCATACAGACAGCCAAGATTACTCTATCCAGCAAAGCTATCATTTAAAATGGAAGGACAGATAAAGTGCTTCCTAGACAAAGCAAAACTAAAGGAGTTCATCATCACCAAGCCATTATTATATGAAATGTTAAAGGGATTTACTTAAGAAAAAGAGGATCAATATTATGATCATTAAAATGACAACAAACTCACAACTATCAACAATAGAATTTTAAAAAATAAAACAAAAACAAACTAACCAAACAACCAGAATAGAATCAGAATCATAAGTATGGAGATCATTAGAAGGGTTATCAGCTGGGAGGGGGAAAAATAGGAAAATGGTGCAGGGATTAGGAAACATAATTAGTGGGTATAAGAAAAGCAGGGGGATGTTAAGAATAATATAGAAAAGGGTGAAGTCAGAGAACATATTCACAATCCATGAACATGAACTAAGGTAGAGGGGGAGGATTGCAGGATGGAAGTAGGGTCCTGGGTGGAGGGTAGTAAAGGAAAAAGAAATTGGGACAACTGTAACAGCATAATCAATAAAACCCACTTGAAAAAAACACTCATGTGATCTTCCAGGCATCTTCTCATTGCTATAGTGAGACCACATGCTCCAAGTGGCATAGCTGTAAGATGCTGGAGTATCACCCAGCTGCATGGATTTTGCATGACACAAAAATAAACTTTAATTTTAGTAAGCTTCTAAAGTTTCTGGGTTTGCTTGTAGCCTCATCTTAGCTTTGCCTATTCAGGTTCATTTTAGGTACGAGCACACTGAAAGAAAGTTTCCCACGATCGCTCCCATTTCCCCCCACCCCAGATCTAACCCCAGGCTCTTCTTCATTAAATATTGCTGCAATTCAGGATCAGCATCCATTCTTCCTGGTCCCTAGATGGTTTTTCTCCCTTTACATTTAACATTGATTCAGGCCCTAGTCCTTAACCAATTTTATTTGTATCTTTGTTTTCTCAGCATCCTAAATCTTAGCTCTCAAACACCATTATCACTCTTGGGCCAAAGAAGTGGATATGGACAAGCTGTTTTTAAATGTCTGTGCATCTCCCTGTGTGGAAGGAAGAATTTCCTCTCCTGCCATACCTTGAGGATACCATCCTGTGAGAGGTGCTATGAGTCTGTTTTTAACCTGAGCAGGACCTGAGGGTCAGATGCAATGTCTAATACTTCTACCAGTCTTTTTGGGAAAAAGAGTATGGAACTCACTTTTCTCATCTTCTTGGGAAAGGGCTGAAGATATTACCTAGACACTGCCTTGGCTTCCCCTATGATTATTTCATTGGTGACAATAATTCCAATAAAGCCTATAAAAGAATACATGGAAATCAATGGATAATGATGTTGTGCATTTTTTCATATGCCTATGGGCTCATCAGATGTCCTCCTTGAAGAAGTGTCTGTTCAGTTCCTTGGCCCATTTTTTAATTAGGTTGTCTGTCTTCCTGGTGTCCAGTTGTTTAAGTTCTTTATATATTTTAGACATCAAGCCCTCGTCCAAGGTATCATTGGCAAATATGTTTTCCCATATGGATGTTTCCCTTTTCATTTTGCTGATGTTTTCTTTAGCTGAATAGAAACTTTTCAGTTTGAGCAGAATGGAACCAAATACATGGAAAAAAGGAGTAGAATGATGGTGACCAGAGGGGAGGGGGGAGGGGGAAGAAGGGAGGAGAGAAGGGAAAAGGTTTAGTCAAGGAGCTTATGTGAAAGATCCATGGACATGGACAATGATCAGGGGATTGACTATGGGAGAAGGGATGGGAAGGATGAGTCAAGGGAGAGCAATGGGGGAAAATGGAACAATTGTAGTACAACAACAATAAATTGTTTTTTAAATCAGGAAATTAAAATAACATCTGCTCTCCAGTCCTTTAGTGCTTTAACTTTCTGAGTGATGTACAAGGTTTTCCCATTCTCTTTACACTAGGGCTCCTTGCACTATCCTTTCTCTGAATGGTCATTTGATGAGATTTCCCCCAGTTTCTTTGCATTAAGTCTCCACATTAACACAGGAACTATTTCAACAAACCTGTCATGTAGAACTAGTCTTTGAAACAAGATAAAGATTAGCCTGACCTTTCTTACATCAATTAATCAATACAGTTACACTACAGATTTACCTCTTGACCTTGGTGTTTCCACAGTGCAGTAGCAAAGCATGATTGTGAGGTTGCTCCATTTATGGTTAAGAACAACCCTCTGTCTGTGTGCTTTGATAGTGTCAGAGCATTAACACAACATGGTGGGCAGGAGGATTTTATTGTCTTTATTGAAATTGGCTTTTGTAACTGTAAGATCACAAAAGCAATAATGGTAAAGCTGGCTGATTGAAATTAACAGCTGGACTCTGTTTGCAGATCCTTGCTGCTGGAAAGGTCATTGTTGGTGAATGCTCTGAAGGCAGGGATCATATGAGCCGAATTTCAGAAAGGGATACTATATCATACTATATTGTCCGTTGCCAGTATCAATACCCTCTTCCTCATCATTGAAGTTCATCCACAAGGGAAACAAGAAGGATTTACTCCACTCTATCCTCAACCTCCCACTGTCACTGTTCTTTCTGCTTTAGCCTGTTCCACAGATGAGGAATTTAGAGAGGCCAAAGATGCTAAAGTATCTCTAATATACTCAACTTCTTCCACTGAACCCACTTCGGATAAGAACGGCAGAGAACACCACCACCATATCCTCTGTGAGGTCTTTATAGACAGAAAATTTCCCCACGAGACCACAAAGTCATTAAATGTTTGTCTCATAAAAGAATTATTATTTCTTTTTGAACATCTGAACTATCCCCCTCTTTTTTTAACCAAAGAGGGAAATTAAGTGCCAGAAAATGACACTTTGATCCAAGTTTAGCAGATATTTAGTGATATATTCAGACCTTAGAAATTTCTTCCCTAAATGCCAAGCTGCCACATTAGTTCTTAAACATACATTTAATTCTGTGATGATATTTTCAAACTTACTGCTTCCTCAGAAGCCGTAATAGAACTTCCTGTAGAGGCTGTACTTTTCCTTGGGACTCACTTGGCTGTGCTCCATCTTCACCTGGCCATCAAACGCACCATCTTGAGTCAGAAGAAAATTCAAATTATAGCTCTGTCACTTACCAGCTGTGTGCAGCTTGGCGAAGATACTTAACTTGTCTTTGCCTTTATGTTTTCTTTAACAAAATATAATAACTACCTCATGGGAGTGCTTGAAGGACTGAAAGAACCAATACATGTAAAGCACTTAAGACAGCAGCTGACACATAACAGGCACTATATGGATGTTAGCTCATTATTCCTTCCGTTCCTCTCCCAGATTCTTCAGGAAATCTGGGGCATCACTCTGCAGCTTTATATTTTATTCCTTCATAAATATGAAGTGTTTTATAATTCTTGACTCCCTAATAGTAAGCATATTTTATATTGTACAATTCCTCCAGCTTATTTTGAACATTTTCATAGGGGGAATTTGGAAGAGGTGCCTTTATATGTATGAGAACAAACCATCAACATCTATCAGTGGACTCCATCTCTTCCCCAGGACATACTGCCAAAGGTTTGGGTGAATTTCACTTTGCTTTCAACCTCTAAAGTATGCCCAGCACTATGGAATACCAAGATCAAGTAAGTCCTCTGTGATCAGTACCCAAAGAACTTTATTATGGATTCTGTGATGTTCCCAATGGCAACTCAATCATTAAGTTTCCTTTTAATAACAGAGCAGTGCTTTTCTCTTGAACTTGGTTTGACCAATCATCAAAATGTGTCTGATTTACTCAAAGACACTCTTAGATAATGTGATATCCCAGGGTATAATCACATATTTGATCTTTCTTTACATTTAGCTGAATGAAACATCTTATTTTTAAGAGAAGACTTTTTAAATAGAATGCGTGTGCCTCTTAATAAATAGAAGCGCTACTGATTCTAACATAAATTAATTTTGGTATTAAATTTGAAATTATATGCTAGTTTCAATAATAGAGGGTGGGTAAAATTAAGTGGAAAGTCCTATGGAGCCAAACATAGTTTAGACTTGCTTTGTTTCCAAATTGAGGGTAATGTTTAAGGAAGTAGAAGACCCTAAATATTATTTTCTTACTTGTGCTTGGTTGCCATTATTTTTCAGCATCTACTAAGATGTGTATGAATATGTGTGTGTGTATACATGGCGTAACCCAGACTGCACCACATAAATAATCATATGGTAAAGTAGTTTAAAGTATATGGAAAGACAGTATCACTCTAATACTTTTTTTATGAGAAAATAAAAGAATTTTGTTCAAAACAAAGCAGTAGCTATATTTTGTTTAGGGATATATATATATGTATATATATATATATATATATATATTTGAATTCTGTTTGAACACAATTGTTTATTCAAAATTGTGTACTTATTCTTATATAACTTCAGTCATCAAGGTACTCTCCATTGGATGCAATATACCTATCAAGATGTTTTTTCCCAGTACTCAAAACAGTTTTTGAACTTGCTGATTTTGATGCCTTTCAGTGCTTCTACCAGGTTTTGTTTCACCTCTTCCATATTAGTAAAATGTTTTTCTTTGCAGACTTTTCTCATCCAAGGAAACAAATAAAAGCTGTTCAGGGCAAGATTGCATGAATAGAGAGGGTGGGGCCCAGGGGTCATGCCATTTTTGGTCAAAAATTGCCAAACACAGTGTAGTGTGGGCAGGTACACTCACAAACCACCCACCATGAAATGGGCAAACACACTGAAAGAGTCTTCAAAAATACTGAAAAAAAGTCACTGAAGCTGAACACATCCTCTCACAACAATGCCAGCTGGCATTGGCATTGGTAGAGATGGGTTCTTAAGAACACTGTCCTAGTGGGGGGAGCCTGTCCTCCAGAAGATAATTCCATTTTTGGAGGCCCCCCCTTATGTATATGAACATATATTTATAAAGGGTCAGGCTATCAATTCTGTTCAATATCCCCCAAAACAAATTTATCAAGCATATTTTACAGTTTCCCCTATTTTTTTACTGAGGATAGAGACAACATGAGCATTGCACCCCGGCTAGTCTGGCAATGACCAGAGAGGAACAAAGACTGAATGAGATTGAGGTCTAAGCTACATACAAAAGTCCAGTGATGCCAAAGCTTAGCTGTCATGACCATCTCCTTTCCTGTTTTTTTTTTGTTTGTTTGTTTGTTTCTTTTTTTTTTAATTTTATTGTTGTTGTATTACATCCATCCCCTTTTTGTTCCCCTCTGTCCCCCTCCCCACCCACCCATTCCCCCCAAAGTCAATCCCACCTGTTGTCCATGTCCATGGTTCCTTTATACTAGGTTCTTGTTTAAGCTGAAACAAGAACCTTCTTCGCCTCTGCCTCCCCCCTCCCCCCAACCCCGTTCCCCCTGACCACTTCTAGGGGAGTGTTGGTCACTTTCAGGATGAAGTTATCTTCAGCAGATGAGTTCTAAGAACAATAAGCTTGAGCTTTAAAATAAAATTCAAGGATGTTCTAATACCATTAATTCATGGTTTTCTGCCAAGCAGTGTCTCAAATATCTCCTTGGGGATTTATTCTGTTTTAGGAGGATAGCAGAAATAAATATTTAAGAATGTGGAGACTTTGTCTTTGACCTAAGGGAGTTTACATTTTGTTTAAATAGTAGCCTTAGAAATGTGATTATTTTATAGAATAGATAGACACAGGAATGCAAAAAAAAAAAGAAAAGAAAAGAAATAAAGCCGCTTTTCATCTAATGGAGTTCTCAAAGATTAAAAAGCATGATAACTATTAATGTGGGAGTGTGGAAATGGGCATTCTCAGAGGGAGTGTAACTTGGTCCTTTCTTTAAGGGGGGAATTTGGCAACATATATTGAGCTGTTGAAGTGTATAAACACCAGCCCATACTTTTCACTTCTAGGGATGTATCCTAAGGATATAATTGGCCAAGAGCACAAAGATGTTTATGCAAGAGTTTATAGTTTATTTAAAAAATCAGAAACGATGTACATACCCAATAATAAGAGTTATTTTAATTGGGCACTTTTATATGATGGGATGTTATGTAGCTGACAGAAATGATTATGTGGCTGTTTATTAATTTGGAAATGTATTTTTAATTATCATTAATTTAAAACAGTATGTTATAAACTATAATGTGATACAGCTATCTGTAGTATATGGATAGGTATGAATTGAAGATATATACTAAAATATTACCTGTAATTATCTTTGACTGTTGAGTATTCAGGCAATTCACATTTATTTATATGTCCTAATGGTTCTATAATTAATGTGTTCCTTGAGTATATGCTTTAAAAAATAAAGAATGGGTTATATTTTTTTAAGGGAATTAAATGTGTTTGGAGATATAATAATGTCATTATATATGCTTTGATTTACTGGAATTGTTTTAATCTATCTAATTTATTACAAACTTTTTAAAACAAAGACTCTACCTTGGAGAAGATAAAACTGCAGGAAGAAGAAAACAAGACAGACAAAAGAGAGGAGCAGTGGTCGAATTTAATGCAACAGTGCTTTGCAGGCTTCAAACTGTCAGGTCTAAGTAGAACTCCTGGCTATCCCTCTTGTGTTTTTTAAACTTGTAAAACCTACTTTTCTCCCTTAAGTTTCAAGATTTTTATCTGTAAATTGAGAGTCATAATAATATTCACAAGATTGTTATGAGGATTAAATAAGAGGTGTACATCAATGTGTCTTGCTCATAAAAAGTTTGCAATAAATGCCTACAATAAGCAGGTGTTATGTACACAGAGCCACAAGCTTTAGGTACATTTTCATACTTGTAACAACAACCCCACAACACAGGCATTTTACCTCCATTTTGCAGATAAGGACATAGAGTTGTGGAAAATGTAAGTAATTAGCCCAAAACTAGAGAGAGGTTTAGAAAGAGGCAGTTGGAAATAGGTGTGAAACTATCCCCAAATGAATGTTCCATATTAGGCAGTGACAAACCAACTCCTTCCTCCCTCCCTCTTTCCCTCTCCCTCCTGGTCTTCTTCCTCTACTCTTTCACCTGTCTCCAGAAAACAGAAAAATAGATCGCTTACCAAAAAAACTATTCTTTAAAAACATTTTCTTTTTGTGTGATTTTCTTTCCATTATAAATGGTATATAAATATGTATGTGCATAACCATAATTCAATACTTCTAAAGGACCATTATATATTGGACAAATCATCAAAAACAATCACTACTACAATGTCCCATAAAATCTGGTGTGACATTCCTGTGATAGTCCATTAGGATCAAAGCCATTGGGTAAGAATTATAACAATCTATCAAGCCAACATGGTACTATCAAACAGTTCTTCCCAGCCTACAAAGGTCACCATCACATGAAGCATCATAGTGTGGGTTATTAGCAACAACAAAAAAAAGATAAAAATTCACTTAACCAGTCAATCAATAGAAAAGATCAATTAAAAATCCTTTTAGGACATTCTGTATTTTGGTTGCTTCCAATATTTAAGCTTCTGGAGAAATATATTCTATCTTTCTATTACTTTACTCATGTCTTTTTTTTCCCATTAATAGACACAACCTTACATTCTATCCACCAAAATTATATTCAGTCTCTTTGCATGTGACATTTCTTTCATGGAACCTGTCCTGTTGTCTCTGAACCAGATTTCTTCCTCCTCTACACTCAAGTACCAGCTTTTGTACCACATGCCACTTGTCACATTCAACTTGCTCTATGATCCACAATTCCAGAGCCAGAAATTCGGGAACTTTAGAAAATTAATACCATAATATGAACTGTATATTATATAGCACATCCAGGGGTCAGTACTTAGTGGTTGACAAAAAATGATCTTATCAATACTACAATCTTCTTAATTGTACCCTTAGAAGGTTGCATTTTAACCAGATAGATTAAATCTGGTTAAACCCCAGATAAGGTTTATTTCTAGGCTCTTTATTCTGTTCCAAACATCTACATATGTGTTGTTATGCTAGTATCATGCTGTTTTGATTACAATAGCCTATAGTAATCAAAAGTATAGTATATAGTTTGATATAAGGTAATATGACATACCTTCAATGTTGTTCTTATTTCTCAAGATTGTTAGGTTCCTCAGGATTCAATGTAAGTTTGAAAATGATGAGAACGAGTTCCATGAAAAAATTCCATTGACATTTTGATAGAAATTGCACTGAGTATAGAGACTGCTTTGGAAAGTATGGACATTTTAAGGATGTCCATTCTTCTTATTCATAAGCACACAATATATGTTTCCATTTATTTGCATCTTCTCCAAATTCTTTCTTCAATGTCTTATAATTTTTCAAGTATATGTCTTTTACCTCCATGGTTAAATTTATTTCTAAGTATTTATTTTTGATAAATTGATTGATTTATCAAAATTGATTTCTTAATTTCTCTTTCCAATTTCATTATTGGTATATAAAATGCAACTGATTTCTAAATGTTCATTTTGTATCCTGCTGCTTTACTGAATTCATTTATCAGTGCTAGTAGTTTTATTTGTGAAATCTTTAGGGTACCCTACATAAAATACCATGTCATCTGCAAAAAATGACAATTTTACTTCTTCCTTTCTAATTTAGATGCTTTTACTTTTTTTGCTATTGTCTGATTGCTGTTGCTAGAATTTCCCATACTATGTTGATTAATCAGTGACAAAAGAAACAAGAATATACAATAAGGTAAACACAATTTCTTCAGTAAGTAGTATTGGGAAAACTGGACAGATACATGCAAAAAATAAAACTAGACCACTTCCTTACAGCACATACAAGAATAAACTCAAAATCAACTACAGACTTACATGTAAGAACAGAAAATATAGGACTACTAGAAGAAAACACAGGCAGTAAACTCTCTGACATTGCTCTTAGTAATATTTTTTTAATCAAGCAAATAGGATTATGGTAAACTAAAAAAACTTTTCTGCACAGCAAAGGAAACCATAAACAAAATGAAAAACCAATCTACTGAATGAGAGAACATATTTACCAATGATACATCCAATAAGGGATTAATATCCAAAATATATAAGGAATTCACACAATCTAACAACAAAAAGACAGATAATCCAACCTAAAAATGGGCAGAGGACCTGAACACAATTTCTCCAAAAGTAAATAGAAATGGCCAATTGACATATGAAAAGATGTTCAATGTCACTGATCATCAGAGAAATGTAAATTAAAACTACAATGAGATAACATCTCATACCTGTTAAGAATGGCTATTACCAATAAATCAACAAACAAATGTCAAGAATACGTAGAAAAGGGAACCCTTGTGAAATGGGATTACAAATTGGTGCAGCCACTTTGCAAAAACAGTATGAAGTTTCCTCAGTAAAATTAAAAATAAAACTCATATGACCCAGTAATCTCACTTTTGGGTATTTATCCTAAAAAACCCAAAATTTGCAAATTTGAAAAAAATATATACATCCCTATGTTCATTACAGCATTATTTCCATTATTTACAATAGCCAAACTATGAAAACAACTTACACATCTAGTGATCAGTAGGTAAAGAAGAGGTGGTACATATATATAATGAAATATTACTCAGCCATAAAAGGGAATGAAATTTTACTATTTGGGTCAACATAAATGTACCTAGTAAGCATTATGCTAAATGAAATAAGTTAGACAAAGACAAATAACATATGATTTCACTTATATGTGGAATCTAAAAAAACAGGCAAGACAGAAACAAGCTCTTTGACACAGAGAACAAGTGGATGATAGAGAGAAGGGGCTGGAGGGCTGGGTGGAAAAGGTGAATGGGTTAAGCATAGAGTGGCAGTTACAAAATAGCCATGGCAATGTCGTCAATAATATTGTCATAACTATGTATTGTGTCGGGTGGGTACTAGACGTTTGAGGGAATCACTTACGTAATGTAATTGTTTAATCTCTATGCTGTAAATCTGTAACTGAAAAATACATTTAAATAAAAATAAAAAGACCAATGCAACACTAAAAATATTAAGATTAAAAAATGAAATAAAGGTTGCCGTTTCACTGATGAAAGAAAGAAACCTACACAGAAGTACTCAAAGGGAGAAAACCTTTCTTTGCCTCAAAGCCAAAATCACCTTTGTGAGGAGAAAAGGCTTCTCTACGGAAACTTCAACATGCCTGGTACCAGGTGTTGGTGTCAATTGCCTCTTCCAGCCTAATCACCTGAGAAGAGATTGTCTAACTTGAGCAACAGGGGGCTATGAAATCCCTTAGATCATACGACTGCATACAACAAAATAAACGTGAGGCAAAGTGTTCTCTAAGTACCTAGATTAAGTCTCACAACAATCGAAAAATCACTAATAACAGGCCTTTTGTTCCTTTTGCAAGTGCTCAAAAATAATGAATACTAAATAGAATGCTATACTAAGCTGACTAACAGCAAGTTCACATATCATTTAAATCAGGGAAAAAATGATGCCTGAAAAGGTCCCTGATGAGATTTAGCCTTTTTCCTAGGAGACCCTAGATAGCATTCTGCTGCAGCATTTTAAAAACCACTTTCCAAAATTGGGCACCCTCATTATCATGCATTACATTTGCACTTTCCACTTAGGTGGCTTTGAAAAAGAATGGCACTCCAGTTGTGTTTTTTACATTAAGTGCACCTTCTTCCACATTTAAGCTCTCCCTTTGTGACAGTCATTTTATTTCACAGCAACTACATTTCTTTGTCTCTATTTCACTGAATGTGTAGTTTTCAAATTATGCAAAGATGGCCAATTTTGGTGTTGTGGATGGAGAGAAACTGAGAGGCAGGCTTGGCTGCAGAGCCCAGCTTCACTCATGCCCTCAACTAGCATCCATGTATGTAAATAATCACAGGAAATTTGATTTGGGTCATTTCCATTCAGGACAAAACAGGGATGTCAGAAGGTAAAGCCTGCTATTGTTTTTACTTACATTCTTCTTCTTTATTTATTTGTTGTTGTTGTTGTTTTTTCATGGAGACCATGTTGCAGGCAGCAGGTTAATTTTGCCAGAGCTGAAAAAAATGAGATCATTCTATGAGCCCTTGGGTATGTCACCTCTAGTCAAGAGACAGTGATGCCTAAGAGTCCGTCAATTTCAGAGGTCTAGAACTACACAGGAATTGGCAGATAAACACTGTACTCTGAGGAAACATAATTGTGAATAAAATATCCAATTCATAGTAATGTGGAGCTATCATGGAGTTTCAAACTCCTCTATAAACAACTTTATCCTGGGCCAAACAAACAAACAAAAAGGCCTATTCACTTGCTCATCTAAAGCAAAATTCAGCCCTGGCTGGTGGCACAGTGGATACGGTGCCAGCCTGCAAACCCAAACGTCGCTGGTTCAATTCCCTGCCAGGGCACATAATCAGGTTGCAAGCCAGGTCCCCAGCCAGCTCTGTAGCTGGAGACAGGTGAAAGGCAACCATACATTGATGTCTGTCTCCCTCTCTGCCTCTTTCCCTTCCCTTCTCTCCAAAAATAATAAATAAAATCTTTAAAAAAATAAAAATAATAAAACAAAAATAAAGCAAAATTCATAGAAGAGATAGGAAAATTCATATGAAAGTCTTACATAAAAATCTGTACATTCAAATATGTTGTATAAATGTATTAAATATAAATATCAAAAGTGCTACTATAACATCAGAGCACTTCATATTCATCAGTAATATAATGTTGTCAATATATTGAATAAACAAATATGCACACAAATAGTTGGCCTTGTGTTGCTATGGCAAACAATCAGAAATTATTTATCACATAGCTTAACCCATTCTAGAATGTAAACCACAGTGGCATTCCTCACCTGTACATGTCACCTAATAACTTAAATCTCCCAACATAAAGAAAGTAATAAAAAAAAAAGCAAATTGTGATTATTAATATATGTGGACAATTCATCTACTTTCATTAACAGGCTCTCAGGGATTTACTATGTTCTATAACAGTACAGCAGCTGATTTATAAATAATCAAAAATAGTTTAAATTATCCACTTTCTATAAACACATCTAAGAAGTCAAAAGAATGTCAAATATAATTTATGACCATTTCTATAAAATTATTAAAGCAAAACACAGCGAAGGGCCAATTTCACCTGGAAAATCCATTAATGTAAAACACCTCATTCTTCAATGATATGTCATCACATGTTATTTTACGTAGTTAAGATAAGTCAGGGGAATTCCGAGAGGCTAGGAAATTCTTGAGGAGAAATGGAATTTCAGGTTTTTAAATTCGGAATGTAAAATCCTAAGAGTCCCCCTGAAGAGGGCCTTGGGTGTCATTCACAGGCCTCTGGACTGATGGGAGTCAATGGGATCTTTTCTTTAAGAGATAGACACCTGGGTCAGTGCATGAGCCCTCCATCCTTGATCAGGAGCTGGAGACCGGTGAGCTCCCTCATAGTCCAAACACAGCTGACTGCTCCCCATCAGCTCCACATGGGCTCCAATCATCATCCATCATCACTCAGCAGAGCTCCAGGCCAGAGAACCAGTAGGAAGAAAACCAGGGGCCCAGGGAGCATGTCCTGCTTTCTCCACTAGTTATTGCAAGAAAGCAGCAATTCCATTGGGCATTTACTAATTCATCCATGAATTAGAAAAGGGATCTCTATTCCCAAGTGGGAAGAAGAAAAAGGAAGAATTATTAATGATATATTGAGTGTATATGTAATACAATAACATTTGTTTTTGACTGTTTCCAGTTCCTGTACATGGTTCTTTCAATGCATCATCTAACCTTTAAAATAATACCAATGTAGGTATTATTATATTGACTTGATTTATTAAAAAACTAAAAAAAAATTTAAAAAAAACTAAACTAAAACTTTGAGAAGTTAAGAACTTTTGCCCAAGATCACATAGCTAGTTAATTAGAAATTAATAATTCAAACTACTATACAAATGAGGGAATCTCCACAAATAAAATTTATTTATTTTTAAAAATGTGTATCTATTCTTACACATTTAAACTTCAGTTGCCTTCAAAGTACTCTCCATTTGATGCAATAACCTATTGAGAAGTCTTTTTTCCACTGCTCAAAACAGTTTTTGAACTTGTTAATTTTTGATGCTTTTTTAATGTAATTTTAGTGTTGTTTTATTATATCCATCCTCAATTTTGATGCTTTTTAGTGCTTCTGTTGCTTTTCATTTCACCTTGTCCACATCAGCAAAATGTTTCCCTTCAAGGACTTCTTTCATCTAGAGAAACAAAAATAGTTGCTCCTAGTGAGATTGGTTGAACAGGAGTCATGCCATTTTTTGTCAAAAACTGCTGAACACTCAGTGCAGTGTGGGCAGGTGTGCTAGTAAATTACCCATCATGAACTGGGCAAACATGTTGAAAGAGTCTTCAAAAAAATGTGCTGACGCTGAACACAGCCTCTCACAAGAACACCAGCTGGTAGACTGATACAGATGGGTTCAGTTCCTAGAACACTCATCTAGTGGGGGAAGCCTGTACCACAAGGGGAAGATGCTGTGAAAGGCATTAATGGTGAGATTAGCCATAAATGGCAAAGTGGAGATGTGAGTCTCTGGTTTTCAGGTCTCTGTGCTGCTCTCTTCCTTTAATGCTTCAATGCAGCACACTAGGTCCAGTTTTTATGTGGCAGGCTTAGGAGCCCAAGAACATTAAATTAGAAAGGACTCCTAAGAGAAGCAAAGGTTCTTATCCTTTGAGGATCTGATGAGATCCTCATTGAGAATCTGATGACCTTTAGGGTCCCTTGATCCAGAAAAATGTATGTATATCAGTTCCATTATTCACTGTAGTTACGATCTATAAAGTCATATTTAACACTGCAATGGTGAACACAAAATCATTATTCCTAAGAAAAATACAGAGTAAGTTTCCTGTCAGCCTCTGGATACCTTTTCATCAATCAATCAATATTTAACCTTGTTTTATATGTGTTTCTGTTTAAAGATACCTTATTTCATATATATTATTGGTTCATTAAACATTGAGCATGCAGCTAGCAGCACTAGAACTCTTACCAAAAAGAAGCTTATCTTTAAAACATTCATAAGTTAAAGTTGGTTCTTATCCATTCAGCTGCCTTGTGTCTTTTGATTGGTGCATTTAATCCATTTACCTTTGTACCTGTGTTCCTGTCTGTCTCTCTGTTTCTTCATCTTCTTAAAGCAGACTCTTTAGCATCTCTTGCAATGCTGGTTTGGTGGAGATGCATTCTTTTAGACTTCTTTTGTCTGGGAAGTTCCTTATTTCATCTTCCATTTTGAATGACAGCCTTGCTGGGTAGAGTATTCTTGGTTGCAGGCCTTTGTTTTTCATTGCTTGAAATATTTTTTGCCATTCCCTTCTGGCTTGTTGTGTTTCTGTGGAGAAATCAGCTGATAACTTTATGGGAGCCCCCTTGTGTGTTATTAGCTGTTTCTCTTTTGCTGCTTTTAGGATTCTCTCCTTGTCTTTGAAATTTGACATTTTCATTATGATGTGTCTTAGAGTGGGCCTATGTGGGCTCATCTTCCTTGGGACCCTCTGTGCTTCCTGAGTCTGCATGACATTTTGTCTCCTCAAGTTGGGGAAGTTTTCTGTCATCACTTTTCCAAAGAAGTTTTCTATCCCTTGCTCCTCCTCTTCTCCTTCTGGTACCCCTATGATTCCAAACTACTAAACTATATGATTCGGGCACAGAGACAATATATATTCTCATTTTAGCATGTAAATTAGATGAGATGCCTTTCAAATAAATTGTGGAAACACACATTTCCAGTTATGAAGGCCCCCAAACTGGGGATACTTGGGGAAAGGAATTAATGCTATAGTAAACTTTATTATTGAAATGTAAACATACCTAATCTCTACCTCAGCAGATTCTTAAATAGTTCAGGGGTTAATTTAGGACCACATAGGAAATCAATCACAAGTTCAAAAAATAGCTAGAATACTATTCTACAAAATTATTTAAATCCTAGGGATTTTTATTTTTTACCTCAACTTAGTAGACATAATAATTTTTACTCTGGGGACTAGCTGAGCACTGCAAGTGCCATTATTTCTGAAGGCTTCAACTTGTAAAACACATGTAGAGGAAAAACAGAGGGTATTGCAAGAAGTAAGACCTGTGCACCGCCTAAATAAATAAATAAATAAATCTACTATTTAAGATTGAAAATTCAAAAAAAGAAAAATAATAATAAGTTGTAGTTCCAGTAGCTTAAGATAAAGTTGAGTTGTATTATTGGAGCAGGGAGGATCTGATTCAAAAATGAAATTCATTTTTTACTATGGGTTTGGCACTGTCTCTAGGACAACTTTCACAAAAGTGAGTTCTGCAATACACTATTTCTGTGATGTATTCCATAAAAAAGCATTCCAGAGCAAAATAAGTATTAAAGAAGAAAAGACTGCTTAATCTTGCTACAATATATCTAAAGTACTATCATTTAACATGCAATAATTGTGTAAGCTATTGGCATATTTTAAATTTTTTATATTAACTCTTCAAAATCCAGTATGTACTTTAAATATGTATTTAAAAAATGTACACAGTGGTGGTTACAGAATACAGAGGGATGTTGAGAAGAACAAAGGAAATAGAGAAGCTAAAGAACTTCAATGCATGACTCATGGACAGGACCTAAGGGTGGCATTGCTGGAGGGAATGGGGTACTGGGTGGAGAGGGGCAAAGGGGAGGAAATTAGGACAACTGTAATAACAAAATAAATAAAATACATTAAAAAAAGAAGAAGAAGAAACTTGTCTGACTGTGGAGTGCAGGACCAGGATCCATGTTTATTTAGAACACTTGCAGGAGAGCAATGACTAGGGAGAGGACGCAGGCCCTCAGCATACACATAAAGCATGGGAGACAACATGTGCTTATCTGAAGTGTAACACCACCCTCTCAGAGCAGGTGCAGCAGAGCCACATAAATGCATGTGCCTGTCGAGATTGTACAAAGCGTTATGTGCCTCTCAGAACCAACATAAACATGTGCCAATCAGAGCTGATGTATACAACATGTGCCTATCTGGATTGAGGAAAACATGTGCTTACCCAAGTTAAGAAAAACAAGGCCCTGGCTGGTGGCATAGTGGATAAGGTGCTGGCCTGTGAACCCGAAGGTCTTCGGTTCAATTCCCAGTCAGGGCACAATAACCAGCAAGCCAGGTCTCCAGCCAGGTCTGTAGCTGGAAACCATACATTGATGTCTCTTCCCCTCTCTGCCTCTCTCTCATCCCCTCTCCCTAAAAATAATAAATAAAATCTTTTTAAACATGTTTACAAAAAATTGTGCAAAATCAACATGACTTTGCAACCAAAAGGAGCCTAAGAGCAGAGGACTTCAGTCTCTGGACACTGCATCAGGAGAGCGAGTCACTTTTTTTATTTTTTTTTTTAACATTCCAGTAAATTCATTTTGTAAGTTAATTTTTTTTTATTTTTCAATTTTTATTGTATTGTTTCCATTACCACTCACCCCCTGCAATCACCATACTGTTATCATGTCCATGAGCCATTTTTCCTTTTTGTTCAATCTCTAACCCCCACCCAATTCCACCCTTCTCCACCCTTCCCCACCCTTTGAGACATCCCGCATGGTCCACCTTGGGAGAGAAACAGTTCTACCATGCTTCCAACCCTCTGACTCTGCTTTGAAAGATGTTAACCACCCTCTGTGGCCTCCTGGACCAATATGGGCCTGACTGGGGCTCTTAGGACTTTAGTTTGTTATCTCCCAATTCTCTTGTATAATGTTATTCCTGATTGTTTCTGAGTGACTATTATAGTTAATAGGTGAGTACAGGTTTCAATCAAATCTGCATTAAAAGCTAAGTGAGTAGCATAGTCATCTGTGTTAACTCAGTTATACCACAATGCCAGGGTCATCTGTAGGGCTGGTAGTCACAGAGGTGGCCTGACACTTTCCATTGCTGAGGCCAAGGTCAGACGAACTTAGTGGGGACTGAGGGCTCAGTTATAGGAAAAACTACATTGTGAAACATACACTTGTGACACTGACAAATACATTTTCTCTGTAAAACATAATACTGCATTCCTGCACCTAGAAACACTAGACAAAACTTTAGCACTATGCTTATAGGCCATTTCAAACGATGAAAAACACAAAAACATGGAAAATGTGGCACCAAATAGACTGTGAAAAGGATACTTGTTTGCAGGGGAAGTGCCGCAACAGGAAAGTAGAACATTGCACTGAGGGATCTTACCAGGGACTGTATGCTAGGCAACCTCTAATTTCTTGCTGCTCTGTGCATGTCTGCCAATGTGAAAGCGCTCTGACTATTGGGTTGGAGGTTACAAAACATTTTACTGAGTAGGCAAATTCACACATACAGAATCAATGAATAATGCAAAGTAATTGCACATAATGTTTCATATAATTCCATATGCCATCTGGACTGCACCAAATCTACCTATGATCCCTTTTTAAATGACTAATCTAGATCAATCCATTTTACATTAGGTTTCTAAATATTGGAAGAACCCTTGAGCATGAAAATAAACTATAGTTTTAAATAAAGAAAATGTCTACAAGATTCCTAAAACTACTGACTAATAAGTACATATTAGTGAAAATAATTTTAAAAATAATTAAATGGACAAATGAATTAAATTCTGTTTCTGTATGAAAGTTCAGGGGATATATGATGTTTGCTTGTTACTGTATTAACTCTTAAAAATCAGGAGCATTACCTGCTGCTAATCTCTTTCTGCTTTGGGCTTTCAAAGATACTTTTGTGCTCTAAGAAAATAATGTCCACAAATAATACCCAGGTGTAACATTCTTTCTTAAACTGAAGTAGGTTCTGATTAATAGTTGATTTGGGTGATAGGAGAAAACAGAAACAACTGAGGCCTTTACTCTTACTCCCCCAAACAATGTGTTACTATGCCCACTAGCTGCACCCTCAACCTGAACAAGTTAGCCATTGTAAGTTCCAGAAATCTGACCTTGAGCATACACTAACAAAGGGCAATGTAGAATGCAAAGATGAAATAACTTACTCCAGCAGTCTCTAATTTCAGCAGATATAGGAATAGAATAACACAGAGTGCAGGCATAGGTAAAAATAATTTTAAAATTTTTCTCATCACATTTCTCTTCCCCACCCCCATTCCTCTTCTTATCTCTAGCCAAATATGATACCTATCCAGAAAGTATCCAGCCATGTAATATTAAAAAATAGAGACATTTATTGAAGAAGGTATAAGAAACATGGTACATAGGACAATGATGCCTCAGTTCCCTTCAAAATAGGCATCTTGAGACTTCACAAAGTTCTCCCAATTACCATCAACTGCCCCGTCATATTTTCCTGAGTCTCATCGACTGTCTGAAATCCCTTCCCTTTCAAAGGTGATTTTAGTTTTGGGAAAAGACAGAAGTCACGGGCACCAAATCTGGGCTGTAGAGGGGCTGAGTTACCTGGATGATTTAATGTTTCACCAAAAAACTCTGCATAAGACGTGATGCATGAGCAGGCACGTTCTCCTGACGAAGCTGCCAATCACCAGTTGCCCACAGCTGTGGCCTTCTGAGTCATCCCAATAGTTTGGTGTTGGCATATTCAAGCTAAATGCAAATTTAGTATAGATTCATTTCTCTATTTGCTCAGTTATTTTGAATGCAATGGCCACACAGTACACATGCTCACTCAAAGGTGCCTACCACCCCACTGTAGTACAGTAAAGTTCTCATTGTTCACACATGCGCATTCCAGTCCATTCTCCTTGGCTGCCAGTTTATATCAATGTCACACAAGCTATTCTCATTATATTAACAATGGCTGGATGTTTTCCAGACACACCTCGTATGCATTTGCACATGCTTGTCTCCCCACATACACACACACACAACTCATGTAGCACTAAGATGTTCACTATCACCAGTGAAATCCTATCGTTCATACTTAGCAGTCTGCCTATTCCTTACCAATGCATAATTTCCCCCTGCTCTGATCATTTTAGTCTCTACATTATTGACCTTACTTTGTAAATATTTGTGTATTTGCCTTAAACCAAATACAAAATGGGAGGACCAAGGTAGGCAGGTCTAGTATTTCTCAGGCATCCTGATATATCTCAGAAGCCTAATACATCTCACAGCTGTATCTTAACATCTGGCATAATGCCAACCATGGAAAAAGTAGTCCGTAAAGATCTTTTGGATAAAAGCATGAGCCAAAGAATAAGAATGAGCATAGTATAGCTATTCAGGATACATAAACATGGCCAATTATAAAGACTAACACATTCATCTGATATCATGTGGCTATAGTTACAGCATCCTGGCTGGACTTTGCTTTATAATCAAGGTTCAATTGATGTGAAACCTGAGTTCATTCAGTCAATATGTGTTCAATTCATATTCACTTAGCATCTGATCTGGACAAGATTCTATACTAAGAGTCAGTATATAATAGTGAACAAAACAGGTATCAAGGCTCCTGCTTAAAATATGGAAATGAACATGAAAATAGGCTTCAATCAATGAGTGTCAAAGAATTCAAAACAATGGTCTTCAAGCTATTTTGATAAAACGGCCAGGGAATAAGTATCATGACATAAAGTTATTTCAAACTGGCTTTCCTTCAAGACTTATCTGTAGGACTCTGTGTAATACAGTTCATGCCAGAAGGGAAGTTAGAACAATTTCACCTGAGAAATCTTCTGTGCCATTCTTTCAGCCTGAGCACTGTTTATCTTGAAAATGTACTGCTCTTGGCCTTTCTCCAAGGCAAGCAATCCAATGATTCATTTAGGTTTTACTCTTTAGGGATCAGTTTAAAGCAGCAATGGCAAACAGGCTGTCCCAATGAAAACATTTCGCAAGGAGAGAAAATTCCATATTTTTCTCCTAGTAGACAGAAGGCTCATAAATTTTGGACTTAAGAAATCCCTCTATTCAAGTGGCACTGCCCAGATTTCCTATAAATATGATGTCTGAGAGGGAATATGCAGACGTGCTCTTTAAAACTAAGAAATCATCCTCAGTGTAGATTTGGATTTATGCTTAACTCTAATTTTGGAGTGAACAAGGAAAAAAAAACATTAATATTCCCAATACTGAAATAGAATAAATTGAAGGCCAAGCAATAATTCCAGCTTCACTAGTCTTCCTTCAGTGAGGATTTTCATAACCCTTCTCTGCCTTGATGCCCCTCCTTTCAAAATGAATTAACTGCTTAAGCTATGGGGTAAAATTCAAATAAATGAGCTGTCATAAACTAGTCTTCAGAAAATTAACAAATTAGATACATTGACTTTTTTATAGCAGGATAAAACATCAGACAGACCTTCTAATAGTAAAGAGAAAAATGTACTGTATTACCTATTACTCTAAACCTAAGTACCAGTCTAAACAATCCCATTTTAGGGAAAAATGTTATCTGAACTTAACTTCACTTATAAAAAAATAATAAATAAACAAAATCCTATTAGATGTAGGAAACAGTATAACTGTTAGGTGGGATAAACAATAAACCAAGGCAGGCAGGAGGAGAGAGATCTGTCTTACCAGCTAACTTAGCAGTCCTGCCTGGTCTAATAAGATTGCCAGGTGTTCAACCATCACAAGAAACACCATGCTAACACCTTGAAATTCTATGTATTGTTCCCATTACCTGCAAAAGAAAGCCTTTGAAATTATGTACATATTCATCCCAAGGTCTAGAAGGCAGAAGTAGAGGGGGTCCAATATGCCCAAAGAAAACATCCATAAAACAACTTTGTTTAATTGCCTACCTGTGGTCACTATCTGTTTTATGAGTGAGTCCCTAGTGCTTACAGAAGGAGCCCATAAATAACTTTGGGTAATTGCCTCAACTTTAATTAACTGCCTCCTGTCATGCATCTATCTGTCTTACAACAAGATGACCAAATGTGGTCTCAAGCAGGATAAGGATTCAGGCTAACAACCCCCACCCCCAACAAACCTATGTTTGGGTAGTCATGCCCCTAGGGGAGAAGCTGGCACCACATTTACCCACCAATCAATATGTATCTCCCTCACCTGCATCCCACCAATTGTATGAGTCCTCAAGACAAAGGACTTGCTATTGCCACCCAAGCTCTCTCTCGCCTTTCTCTCCAATGTTGGAAAGGCCAATTCTCTTCCATGAGAGTGTAGCACTAATAAATTGCTTGCATGCTAATAGACTTGCTGATTTGTAATTCTTTACTGTGTTGGCAAGAAGAACCAAGTTTCTCCTGGAACATAACAGCAACTTTTTAAAAGTTTGATCCCTTTATGTGATATAAAATGTATTTTTTGGCTAAACTAAGTAAATTAAAATATCCTAAGAATAAATTCCTTGGCACCATTTAAATTCTAAAACTGAATAAAAAATAGATAAAATAAAAATTTGCTGATTATTTTACTTTTGAAAATATAATCTACTTATATACTAAAGAGCAATATTCTTGCATCTAATCCTTTGAACCTATGAATCTACAAATACATTTAGTTCAGACAGTTCTTTAGGGATAAATACCAATATATTTTTATTCATATCAACAATGCATATTGTACTTACATTGACTGTATATCAAATACTTTCGTAATACACATATATTATGTAGTTATAAAAAGTATTAAGAAAGATCAAGTTATTTGACTAATAAAAGTGCAAGATATAAGTATCACTGCCAACTTTCAAGAGCTCAAAATATTACTACACTTAAAACAATGGTTCTCAAGATCAAATAAACATCCTAGAAGGTCTCAGCTTACCTTAAACACTGTCCTAATATTCTCAAATCAAATCAAGATTAATGTATTTACTTAAAGAAAAATAGAGAGCCAGATGACACTTAATGCTTTTGACAGAAAGGAAGAAAAAATAATAAAACAGAATCTCCTAAATGAATATAGATGTCAAAATGGCCACAGAAAGTCAAGACTTTCATGCATAATTGGACCAGCTATCATTCACTTCTGTAGAGGACAGATAAAAAAATGGACTGAGTGAAGTTGTTGTTATGTATGAAGGATTTTCTGATTTTGAGATTTGCTAAACTCACCAAGAAGTAGGCTAAGAGAAAGCGGAAAAGTTCTAAATTGGGTAATATCTCACTGGTACAAACTAACTTACACATGACTTTGCTTGAAGGATGAGAAATTGGTGAGATAGTTCAGGTTTCCTTTCAACTCTTAAAGTATATAATAACATTCTTTAAAATTGCACAAAATGGCTGGTTATTCAGCTCTTTCAAGAATGGATATACATAGGAAGTAGGAAGCAAATGCATTGACTTCAGTTCAAGATCTCTTTGATGCTGTTATGCAAATTATTCACTTAGGTGTTCCAGATACTTTTTTTTTTTTCTATCATCCATTTATGTAAAAAAGAAGAAACCCACCATCCAGATCTGAGGATTTACCTTCCACGTTACATGGCCCAATTCTGGAACATTTAAGGTAATTTACTACTTCATGCAGCATAAATATGCTGAATGATTCTAACTCCTTTTAGTAACATTATTTAATGTCCTGTTTAATGCAATGAGACCCTGTTCTCTTGTATTTTTGCTATCATGTCTGCTATTATGGCAACTGATCAACTAAGATACTCACCTGAACTGGTATTTAGTAGAACTGGTTATATTGCTTTAGGACTGAAGCAAATGAAAGATTATTGCTTACTACATAGTGTTTATTCTTAGTAACATTCAAGATAGATGATAGATGTTTCATATCTCCTCTGTAAACCTTCTCCCATTTTCCATCAAATATTTTATTTTGATAAAACATAGAAAACTGTCCCAATGATTCATATTACTCATTATTTTAATAAATTAATCAACAGACAAATAACAAAAATGCTATGGAGTATAATCTAAATTGAACAAAACATATCAAAATTAATGAAGAGTTCATCCTTTATTTTTATTGTTTATTCAATTGCTATTTAATTAGAAAAATATCATTATTCAGACGATAGTTCTTTATCACTATAAAAACCCATGGGACTCGATTAAAAAACTATTATTAACTTTAGAACAAATTGATTGCTTTCCTCAAGCCAACAATAAAGAAGACTAAATTAGTATTTCAATAAAATTGAAAGTTGGGTTGCCCAAGGTACAAAATTCAATGAGGGTACCAATAAATATGCAAATGGTTTCCAAAATTTTCAGTATTTATTTAAATCCTTTCAGAACTACTCTTATTTTACTTGTGTGGTTATCTAAAGACAGATAATGGAAATTCAATTTAGTTAGATATATATTCCAAAGAGAAGAAAATGTATTAGCACTGAGTTAATTTCTACTTGTGACTATGGAAAAAATAAATAAATAATGCAGGATCAAATCATTCAGTCATCATTATTTTGTGCAGACCATCTTAAAATTTCTTGGGTCATAAAACCCAGAAAGGACTTCAAGGACTAGAGCCATAAAGACGATGAGTATCAAAATAAATTAAGTTCATTTTTATAAAGATTGACTCATTAGTTCAGTTATATCAGCATGACTTTTGCTGCTAAGCTCAAAAAATTAATTTTTTTCCAGTTCACTCCATAACTTTGTAATATTAGCAAAATTATAAAGTATCATCTTAATAAGTAGTCTCAGTAAGAATAGGTCACAATCCCCATATTCCTAGTCTTATTCATATGATTATATCCTAACAGCTCTTCTTTCCTGAAGTTCAGCAAATATTATGCAGAAGCACAAGAAACTGGAAATCTAGTGTGAAATATATCAAGTGAAGTATAAATCATATGTGGAAAAGTCTAATCCATATTTAGTGGCCAACTTTATAATGAATACTGCAGGACCAGTCCCTATAACTCTTGAGTTCGTCGTTCAGCTATAACACATTCTGCTGCACACCAAGCAGAATCTAACATTCTTAGTCTCATAAAGCTTAACTAAAGTCAACTAAAAGCAGTTGTAAGCTATTGTTACCTCTATGGCCAAAGAGACAAAATCAAACCAAGATTTACCCAACCACAATCTAGCTAAAATACATGTTAACAACATACAACAACCTGTAATTCTATATGTAAGAATCTACCCAAGAAATGATCTCCCCTTCTAGAAGGCTTGAGAGTTATTGACTTTTTTTTTAAAGCATAATTTAATTATTTCCCTTGTTTAGCTTTTGTTTTTCTTCTGTCATGGAGGCAGCAAAAACAAATTATTCTGGGGAGCTAGTCTGGCTTCCATAGCAGCTGCACCAGTCAGACACATCATGATATGTGGTGAGATTGCCAAATGTTCATTGTTTAAATATGGCCCAATTTATTAGGGTCCAAGTTATAATTAGTTTTCTTCTTTGAATTTCGAAAGGAAAAAAAAGTGAAGACACAAACTCCTAATACATATAATTAAGACTAGCTGCCTTAACCTAACATGCTTTTAGAGACACTCTTACTGTCACTCTAAATACAGGCTTCCCACTGGGAGCATAATTGCAGTTTTTGTTGTACTTCACACTGTCTGCTTCATAGAGAGCTAACACTGTTTGTTATTAAAAGAAGACCTTGTCATATCATGTTCACCTCTGCATATAACGTCTCTCATTGTTGATCCTCACCTTTTATCTACTCTTCTGGTGTGAGGAGGAGTAAAAAAGCTAATGAACTACAGGGACTTGGTAAATTTTAACAAGTTGGAATTAATGGGGTGCTTTTTCCCCTCTCTTTCCACCAAAAAGAGGACTGTCTTCTCAATTTGACACACTTGCATTCTGAACCCAAAGCTGCCTTTTCTTTATTAAGCCTATAAACCAGGCTGGAATGAAAAGTAAACCCACAAAATCCTAACGACCCTAGCTAGGAGGGTGGGAAATTCCATTTCAAATTAAATAGCACAGTTTTAATCCATTAAACCTTCAGACTACATTTATATTTAACACCAAGGTGGTAGCCAATTTCTTTTCAACTGATTGACAGCAAGTGCTTTGAGCAGATCTTGGGTAGCAAAGCACATTCCATTTCCAAAGAGATTCTATAAAACTGTAATTTTTTTCTAAAGAACTTGACCTACAGGGGACATTTATTGGCATTCTGATAACTACATATTTCCAGTCATTTAAATAGAATGGCAGCAAATGGAATTCTTCTTCCACATATTTACCATTCTCAATAGTACAGATACTATGCAGTATTGGCAGTATTTAAAACCTGCTTTACATGTATGACTGGGCTGTGACATTTCATTATGTGTTGTAACCTGCTGTCTGACAAGTCTGCATCAGAAAAACCTACTTTGTAAGGTGGGATATTTTTTCACTAGCAATTTTTAATCTGTTAAAGCTATAATCCAGCTGAGAACAAAACACACAGCTGTTCACAATACAGTAAGACTTAAAAAGAAAAAAAATCACAAAAAGTATCTTGGATCAGACAAGATTTGTTGATATCACTTTGTTGGAGGTATATTCAGCTATAAGTTTTCACTTGAGAGAAATAAAGTATTTCCAATGATGGTCATATATAGTAAAATTTGAGGTTTTTTAATATCCTGGAGCAAAAACTTGATTATGCTTTTCAACCAGCTATGTTTCTTCTTGATATGCCAGAAAAGTAAATTTTAACATTTTCATGTAAAAATAATTTTATGAAATAATAATATAAATTATGAAAGATCCATTAAATGGAAAAATCAGAGAGTAATTGAAGGGAAGTAAGCGCATTTATATACTGATATAAAGAGTTCCAGGACACAATAAGTAAAAAAAAAAAAAAATTGAAAAATAACATATGCAGTGACTTTTAAACACACTCAAAACCATATCATTTACATACACACAGTTATGTATATTTATACATATGTAAAAGAAGGCCTGAAAGAATACACACCATATTGAAACAGTGGTTACCTCTGTAGAGGGAGTGAGATTAAGAGTCTGCATTAGTTTCCTATTTCCACTGTAACAAATTACCACAGATTCAATGGTTTAAACAATCAGGACTTTGTTATTTTCCAGTTCTAGAGGTCAAAAGTCCAAAATCAGTCACAATGAAATAAAATCAAAGTGTTGGTAGGGCTGTTTCCTCTGGGGCCTCTAAGGGCAGAATCTATTTCCTTGCTTTTTCCACTTTGAGAGGCCACCTGCACTCCTTGGCTTGTGGCCCCTTCCTTGAATTACCCCAATCTCTTGCTTCCATCATCACATCTATTACTAACTTTAATCATCCTGCCTTCCTCCCATAATGACCCTTATCATACATTTGGGCCTACCTTGATAATCCAACAATTTTAACTGAAGCACCAGGAATCAAGACACAGGCATCTCTGAGGAGGCCATTATTCAACCTACCCCAGAAGTCAAGAAAGATTTTACCTTTTTTTTTTTTTTTTATAAAGATTTTATTTATTTATTTTTAAGATTTTATTTATTATTTTTAGAGAGAGGCTAAGGGAGAGAATCAGAGAGGGAGAAAGACATCAATGTATGGTTGCCTTTCACCTCCCTCCAGCTATGGACCTGGCTGGAGACCTGGCTTGCAACCTGAGCCCTGGCTGGGAATCAATCCAGCAACCTTTGGGTTTGCAGGCTGGCACCTTGTTCACTGTGCCACCAGCCAGGGCTGTAAGTAAATGATTTAAATTGTACAATTGGAATGCATTTATGTATTATACAATTTATAAAATTTAAAATAAAAAAATAATTTTATTGTCTCACTTTTAAAAATATCTTGAGTTAGGAAAAAAAATGTACCTTCTCCAGTTATTTAGTTCTTCTCTTCTTGTATTTCCTGCCCCTCCAAATTCCCATTCTTTCCCCTCCTACACCTTTATTTACTGGTTCTGAACCTGCATTACAAGATTCCATACTCATAAGATTCCTGATGATATTTCATATTCTCCCTTGAAAATATTACTTAATTTGAATTGTGGCATAATTATGCCCATATTAAGAGCATATAAAATAAAGAATATGTCTTATGCATTAAATGAATATTAATTGAACCCTTACTGTATAGAAGGAAATATGCAGAGAACTAAGGATATTGATATTAAAAGCCCTACTTCCTGGTGACAATCTAGTGAAATAAAAAGATATGCAAACAAATGCTCACAATATCATACCAGGTAACATAACAGAAGTATGCACAGTGGACTATTAGAACTCTAAGGAGAAAGGAGTCAATTCCACTTGAAGTACCAGGTGATGATGGGGTCAGAGAAAGCTTTGTGGAGGAAGGCTTATCTGACCTTGGACCTTCTGAATATCTCTGCAGTTTCCATCCTGTCTTATGGCCCCAGCTGTCAGCCCTCAGCTCTGCTAAGGGTCACTCATCCCAGTACCTGGTCAGCATGGCATGTCTGCTCATATTCAACTCACCTCTCTCCCATGTCATCTCTACTCAGGGTCACACAGGAATTCCTGGTTCTCAAACAAAATAAAAAGAAGCTCAGTGTCTTAGAAATGCTTAACATTAGCAATACAATTGTTTATCTGCAATGCCCCACTGACTTTACTGAGTGACATTGAAACCTACCAGGGAACTGAATCCCATATTTCTATTCAAGAAGAAGGCATAGACCTCTTTGGTCCCTAGGCTTCTTCCTATTATCTGGATGATTCTCATGGTGGGGAGAAAAAGAAAAAAAAAAGAATTTTGAAATCGGCCTTCCTCTACCTCTCTACATTTCACTCTCTCTCCATGCCAACCCATTATATATGCCTTCTATATTGAGCAGGAAGCATTTTGGGCAAGGTTTCATAGGCTTTATCCTCTCCAGACTTCGAGAGAAACTGTATCATCTGTCTTCTTATCTTGGTCCTTCAAGCCTATTGCTTTGCTAAACCCATCAAGTGCCAGTCCCTCCTGCCCTGTCTGTGGTGTTAAGCTTCCTGTATCCTTCTGAGGCAAAAGGCTGTTAAAAAAAAACAGGATATGCTGGATGATGGATCAATTTATGTAGCCCTCCTTCCAATGACCTCCTAATGTTAGGTGTTGAAAAACTAAAATCAACATTTCCCAGACTCCCTTGTAGCTGGGGACTGGGTGAAATTCAGGTTCAACCCATCTAATGCACTCACTGGCACACAACTTTGTTTTACACTGAGCTACAGGGAGAGAGAGGTCAAGTGCAAAACTGATAGGAACCATGGCAAAGAGAGCATGTTCTGCAGCTGGCATTTGTCAAAGTAGCGCACTGATTTGGCATCTTCTTGATCACGGGTCCTCAATCTGCTAGCTACTGACCTGTACCAGTCTGGGCTTGTTAGGAACCAGGTCGCACAGCAGGAGGTGAGCTTGAATGCAATGTGCTTGAATCACACTCAAACCCACCACCCCTCACCCCCGGTTCATGGAAAAATTATCTTCCATGACACTGATTCCTGGTGCCAAAAAGGTTGGGGATAGCTGTACCTTAATGATAAATTACCAGAAGGATAAGATTCTGGACCTGCAGCCAGGCTTAAGGAATTTTCCTAACCAAGCAAAGACAGCACCTCCTAGAACAGCCCAGCGGCTTCTGAAATCATTCTTGGGAGCTGATTCACCCTTCCCAACAATTCTGTAAGCTATCTCCACACTTAAACATTTATGCTTAAACTATGTACACTGGGCTCTATTTTCTGTCACTAAGAATCCTCACAAGTTTGTGTGTGAATGGAAGGGGTGGGGGCATTGCACCAAATGCTTCAATTTAATATTGAAAATATTGCCCCCATAATGTCTAATTTGAGAGACTAGCATAAGCCCATCATTCATTGTGTGACTGACATTCCACTTCTAGGTAAGATTACAAGATCTTTCTTCAAGCACAGCATAATTTCTTTTTTCCTGGCTCTTTCTTCTACACCTCTCTACTCAAATTTTATAGACTTTGTATTCTCCATGCAGGGCCTCCTCACCTTATCACCTTTAGCCAGTTTTTTGTTTTGTTTTGTTTTGTTTTTTTTTGTGGGGGGTGGGAGGGACATGGATGGGGTGTGGGGGGAAGGGGTAGGGATTAAGTCTGTAAGAGAATGGTTCTTGAGGTTTTTGTTAGGAATGAGAGGTAGAAAATCTACAGTGCTCTCCAATCTGGTCAGGAGTTCTGAATAAATGGATGTTTTATTTCCACTTGGCTCTTCATGACTCTATTCTATGACCTGGAACTCAATAGGATAGAGGGTGGAGTGGCTGGTTATCCACAAACTTCAGTCATGCAAAACTGGAATTTACCTTAGAGATTATTGTCAATTCCTTGTTTTGTTGATGAAGATGCTGATGTCCAAGGTTATCAAAGCAATAAGTGGAAGAGCCCAGACTAAATGTCGAATATACAGACCCTGAGTACATTATTTGTACCACATGAGCTAAAGACTTGGGTGAATAAATGTAAGAGAGTAGTTCTAGTCTGGATTAAGCTCTCTAGTTCTCCATCCAGCCCACTTAATTTTTTCACATGTCCTGCCTAACCTCCTGTAAGCACATGGGTTTTTAAGTCTTGATTTAAAAGAATCCTACATAAAACATTTCAGTGAACAAAAAACTCCTTTGGTAAAGCAAATCACTCATTACCTGTATCTAAATTTTGTAGTTGATATTCCTAACAGCAGAATCCACCTTAGAAAGGTTCTTGAAACAATGTAGAAAGGGTCTAAAATGACCAGTTAACATAAGCTTGTATATTTAGCTATCACAGCTTACAGTTAAAAATGTGCTGAGCTTGTTCTTATGAGTAGACCAAAACAAGAGCTCTCCAGAGTTGAAAAGCTTTTCCTACTGCACTAGTCCGGTAATGCCCCCCACTGGCAGAATTTGCTTGTCTTCCATCTGGAATAGCACCTCTGATTTTGTCATCCCCACAGGCACTATTCTGACACATCTCATTAATTTTTACAGGGTCTTGACCCATAAGAATAAATGGTCTATGCTTCAATGTCTAAGTATGCATATAAAGAGAATAGAGTTTAACTTAAGTGCTATATATGTAATCTTGGGTCCACAAAAATATATATATAAGCTGAAAAGATAAATTTCTTGAGTTGGTTATTTATTAAGCATCCAAGAAAATATAGTATAACATGAGACACTCCAAATTTAGTTGGAAGAAAAGTATAAAAAACTACCAAGTATTACTGCCAGTTTCTTATAAACACTGCCATTATTCTAGCCCCTTTCATGCTGGTATATTCCTAGTTTATTTTAACTATATCCATCTGTGCATGGAAAGCTAAAAAAGAAAGTAGTTAAATAATTCAAAATCCTGTCCCCAGCAAGAACATCAAATCTTACAAAATTCCAAAAGTCAGAATATAATAAAGTTTATTCGGTGGCCATAATTAAATACTTTTCATGAGAAAAATACATATAGTCAAACCACAATAGTCATATTAAAAACAGTTACCAAAATTGAAAAACAAAATACAGATATATTCATAAATAAAACCCTAGCTCTACCACATTGACCTTATTCTTCTAAATAATCTCTTTTAATAAACGCTAACAATTAAGATGACAAATTAGCCTCTTAGAACCTCATATCCTCACAGAATTTCACTTCTGGTAGTAATGCTCAATTAAAAAAGTGAAATAATAAAAGCTAATGTTTGTTGGGTTTTTGTTAAAAGCCAGGTACTTCACCCAAGTTATCTAATTTTGCCCTAATAATAGATATTGTCATACCCGTGTTGCTGTTAATGACACAAAGACTTGGTGTATTTAAATGAGCTGTCCAGGTCCCTCTGGTCAGCTGTGAGCCTAGTCTGTGTTCTCCAGAGCCCATGCACAGAATTATTATCCCAGACTGCTACCCTTGGGAGTAGTTTCAGTCTACAGTATTCTTCCAGAACAACAGCTTGTTTTGTTTGTTTTAACTATAGTCCCTATGCTATCCTTTCCATCTCCTTGACTATTTTGTAACTACCAATTTAGAACAACAGCTATTTTAAGAAACATTCTGGTTTGAGGATTGTAAAATTTATCAGAAGATACATAATTAAGTCTGAGTATTTTCACATTGATAAACTTCCATTGGCCATACAACATTCTTGTTATTCATTTTCACTTGCAAAAGTACATAACAAGAGGCCCATAGGAGTGGAAGATGCAATAGGATGCCTGAACCATTCCTCATACATCCATTATTTATGAACCTCCAGAAAAACAGACTGAGAAGATGAAAGCAGGTGTTTTTTCTGCTAAACTTATACTTAAATTACCCATTTCAATATTTTACTTGAAACAATCATGGACTAATAAGCATCAGTAAAAAGAGACTGCATTGCAGTCTATCTAGGCATAAGTACATTTCTTCTTATGGTTGAAAATGACATAAGACAGGCTGTGAGTCATAAAAACATGTTGAATTATAAAACAACTACCTCCAAATCAACTGGTACCTCAGTGGAATAAATATACAACCACCACATCAGTCTTCTTCACTTTGAAATGCTGGAAAGCCAGAAGTGCAGTAAATGAAGTAAAGAAGTGACGGTGAGAGTCAGACAACAGCCTTGTCAGAGCTACCAGCCCTGAAGAAAGCTTGAGAAAGCTTGTGGCTTCCTAGGTGTGGGAAATCAGTCTGACTGGGACATAATTGGAAGACAAGCTATAATTAGATCAGAATTCTTTCCTATAATTCTTCTTCTTATTTCCTAACATCACTAAGGGTAAATTAAATTAACAAATTCTCTGGGTTTCAGGTTATGTACCTGCAAAATGGTAAGAACATCACAGGTTCTATAAAAGAATAAATGATAAGTTGTATTTAAAAGATGGACTGCCCTGGCTGGTAGCACAGTGGATAGGTGCCAGCCTGAGAACCCAAAGGTCGCAGGTTCGATTCCCCAGCCAGGGCACATAACTAGGTTGCAAACCAGGTCTCCAGTCAGGTCTGTGGCTGGAGGCAGGTGAAACGCAACCATACATTGATGTCTCTCTCCCTCACTGCCTCTCTCCCTTCCTCTCTTTCTAAAAATAATGAAATAAAATCTTTAAAAAAAAAGAATTCTAAAAAAGAAGAAGAAGAAGAAGATGGAGTATGGTCCTGAGAACATGCTAGATTCCCTTGTAAATAAGAGCTCATATTATTCACAGGTATTAAGTGTGCAGCAGCGTGGAGGTGGTTAATAAGATTTGTTGCCCTCAAAGAGCTTAAGAGTTTACAGTCTAGGTTAGGTAACAAAACTAGCAGGTATGGGAAAACTATCAATAAGCATAGTAGTATTTGGGAGAAGGAATCGATTTTTGTGCGGTCGAAGAGTTGCAAAGGATTCATAGTGGACATTTAACATCGATTGAGCCCAGAAGCTAAGGAGGATCAAGGACAGAAGAATTGAATGTTCTACCCTAATTTTTGAAGGAACTTTAAGAGTTAGTGGTGACTCCCATTTCAAAACAAAACAAAACCAGTGAATACAATTCTTGACATGATGGAATTCCACACATGATGTTTTCTAAACTTTTGCTATTTGATCATAGACGAATTGCATGACATTTCAGGGTTTGGTAGATATGGAGAATCTCAAATCCTACCCTACTGAATGGGAATCTATATTTTAACAAGATCCTGGGCCAATTTGTGTGCACATTAAAGTTTCAGAAACATAATTGTAAACCACAAGAAAATTCTCCAAAACAACGAGGCTTACATGTTTCATATTTAGAAAAACCCCAGGATTTTGATACTTTGAGAAGATAACAGTTCCTGAATGTCCTTATCTATAAGATGGAGATGATAATACCTGCCATTCAGGACTGTTATGAGACTTAATTGACATAAATGTATATAAAAATCAGGAGTAAAAACAGAATGACCCTTGACAGCATGAAAATACAGACACAAAACTATAACTACAAGACCCCAAGTGAAGTGGGAACATAAACAAAACTTGAATCCACAAATTTAGTATTTCAAATGAGTGAACATGAGCAAGTTTTAGTATCTTATTTTCTGCAAAGTGGTGCTGCAAATAGTAGCCCCCAAACTTGAATGGTCCTCACTGGATCTGAGAACTCAGAGGGCCCTCACCAGACCCCAGTCTGTGGCTCCCAAAACTCAAATGGTCTCTACTACACCCCAGTTTGACTCACCCAGTTTTAAAGCCTGTCTCCTTCCCAGATGTGTTTCCTCCCACCAGCCAGGCATTTCAGGTGGCCAGCGCCCTGAGCAAGAGTGCAGGGAAATTCCCTGAGTGGGAAATTCCCACAGTCCTGCTCTTGAAGTCTGCCTACCACAGGCAGCTGGACCTGAGCCTGAGACCTTCAGGACTTACCACACTGTCCCATTTAAATTGCCAAAGCTGTTACCAGATCAAAGTGGGGTTTGGCTTGCCCACTATCATCAATAGACAAATTCCTGAGGACTTCAAAATTCCCTGGAAACCCAGAGGAAATCCCAGCCACCCTCAGCTAGACCAAAACCAAAGGCAGTGTTTATAGTTCCTCCTCTCATCCCAAGTACTATCCTTTGGGGACCACAGGTTGCTGCTGAGCAATCAGGTAGCTTAACTTGTTGCCAGTGGCTAGCCAGCTTTAGGTTCCTTCCATGGAACCTGGGTGTGGAGCTGGTACCACTGCTGGCCATGTGGCATCCAGGGCCAGAAGGTCCTGCAACCAAACTGGCCAATGCATTCATGAAGTGGGCAAGAGAGCATCCCTTCTTTCCCCTGGGCTTGTATTGGTTTCCCGATGTGGGGTGGCTTTCCTAGCCCAAACTCTGTGCATTCTGGGAGGGTCTGTCCCTCACTCAATTTTTCCCCCAGGCTAGACTGTCAGGTTTCTTCTATACAGCACCTCCCTCTACCACCACCTTGCCTGGTGATGGGGGACCTACTGCCAGGCTATTGGTATCAGAATGAGACTAGAGATTGGCAGACAAGCACAGGAATGGACACATTTGTTGAAACTGGTGGCTTGAATTGTGTCAATGGTGGCCAGGATTGAAACAAAGTGAATGAAACAAACATTAAGAGGTAGAATTAAGGTACTGATTGAATATGGTGATTTTCTAAGCATTAAGAGACCCGCCAAAGAGTTTAAATATACGCAAGGCTTGTAATTTCATTTTCACTTTCAGCAAGTATACTCTGTCATATAACAAACTAATTGTGTGATGTAAGGATAAAACTGACAGGTTTACATATAGACAGATGAGCAATGAAACTCGTTCTGTTGATATTGAACTCCCAGGGGTCTCTGATGGTGTCTGATTTCCTTTTAAAGGAGAGTTCATCGCAATTATGGGTCAAGTCCTAGTCAAAGTACATTGGGACTTCCTTGGCCAATATGAGCTCACAGAATAAACTTGTGTTACGGTCACAAGCTAACAGATAATAACCACAGGGTACAGATATTAATGGTCTAACCTCTCTTTCCAGGTTAGGGGGAGTCCAGGAGGAGCAAAGTCTGGGGTTTCAAGACAGACTTAAATATAGGACTGCATGGGACTGGCCCAGATCTTTAGGTGATAACAAAGAATATATTTCTGTCTGGGTCCAGAAGTGGGTAGTCATGATGGGAATCAAGGGAACAGATTAAGCATCAACACCAGAAAAGCAAAGATCAAGAGAAAACCCAAAGAATGTAGAGGAACATCCTGAATTTTGGAGACAAATCCCTTCATCTTCCACCATTCATGCTCTTTTAAGCACTAAAGTTGGAGTCCTTACACAATAATTCTCAAAGCTGGCTACCCATTGGAAGCAACTGGAGAGCTTTTTAAAAATATTGATCCTGTCTCCACACCTAAACCATCTACTTAATTGGTCTAGAAAGGGAAAAGAGCATTATAATGCCATATTAGAACTTTTGGAGCTTTTAAAAACTACCATGCTTAGGTTCTACTTCTCAAATACTCTAATTAATTAACTTGAGGTGAGGCGCTGACATTAGGTATTTTTTTAATTAATTTGTTGTTGTTATACTACATTTGCCCCATTTTCCCTCATTGCTCTCCCCTGCCCCACTGACCCCATCCCCTCTCCCATAGTCAATCCCCACATGTTGTTCATGTCCATGGGTCATTTATACTAGTTTCTTGACTAAACTTTTCCCCTTCTTTTCCCCTTTCTCCCCCTGACATTAGGTATTTTTAAAAGCACTCAGTTGTTTCTACTATGAAGCCAGAGACAAAAAGGTTCTATATTTCTCCACTTTTTTCAAAACTTTTTCACCAAACTGACTCGTAACTATTCCCATGCCTTTTGCCTGACTTAGCTATGGAAATTAAGTTCCATCATCTTTTCTCCTTTCTCTCTTCCTTCATTTTGTGTTGATCAAAAAATTTCTATCTTAATCTCAGCCATCTTAATTTGGGTTATTGAAGGTAAAGGTAATAAAACCATCTCCCCACCTCTAGTGACCTTTTTTCTCTTTGATTACAACCATGGGAAGTTGATGGGGTAACTTGAGAGTTGGAAATTTTTTAGTTTTTAAGTTACAGTTAACAAGCCTAGTAATTAATGCATATAAAAAACTACTGTTCCAGGAACTGAAGGTATGACCCATTCTGACTCCTGGAGATCACAAACTATTCAACCTTTGTGCCCCAGGAGGACTGCAAACAATTAAGATGATATCTGAGGTGTTGAGCTTCAGGGAGAGATGACCACTTCCCAAGACACAGGTACAGAATCTAGGGTCAACAGATAAAAGGATGCTAGGAAAATTGCCAGACTATAGCTTTTATCTTATTAATCTTTTCCCTGAATTCCAAACCCCTTACTTATACTTTTCTTCACCTTATAAAACATTTTGACTTGAAATGAAATGTAAGATGGTCTTTAGGGTACATAACCTGCCAACCTTCTCAGATAGCCAGCCATCTAAATAAAGCACCCATAAAGATTCAATTCTTTTCTCAACTAACTGGTTTTGGTGGTAACAGGCAGCACAAATGCTGACTTTTCTGGTCTCAAAGTCTCTGTCACTTTAAAATAAAAGCAAAATACAAACAAAACAACCTTTCAAAATTCTGTTAACATTTGAGGTATCTTTCTATTGACTTCCTATTCTTTACAGCAAAACTTTTTTTATAATAAGTTTTCATTAGGAACAGGATTGGTGTTGTTATTCCTGATAATTTCTAATAATTTTGAAAAGTGGGAAAATTCTGAGGGAAAATACTCTGTTCCAGAAATTGTAGTTAAACCTCAGAAGAAATGCTCTCTATTTTGAACCAAGTAAGTAAGTGGGTGAAATCTAGCATTTGTGTACAAAAGGAGGGACAATTGTGTATTATGCAAGGACAAAGAATTGATATGAAAAGAAGATAAACTTATTCTAGAATGAATTTACTAGTAAGTAAAATAATTATATGATACACTTCAGTAGTTGTTTGGGAAAATAAAAATGACACACTTACAAACAACCACATGGGTAAAAATTACCATCATATTGGTTCAAGTGAACATGAGCAATGCCAAGAACTGATGAAAGAATCTTATAACAAAGTCCACTCATCTCATTCACCTCAGGTAGCAGTACTTCTGGTTCACTAGACTTGAATGTTAAGTCTATTGACTTAAGAAAAAAGGTGCAAGATTGGGAATGTTTTAGTGAACCCGCAACCTAGGCATATGCCCTGACTGGGTATTGAACCAGCAACCCTTCAGTTATGAGATGGCACGCCAATACCTGAGCCACCCTAGCTAGGGCACTAATATCTCTTAGAGGCCAACATAATTTCTTACTTATTAATTGTTCAATAATCATTTGTTGAAATGAAATATTTTGGTTTTAGTTTGCCTGGTATGCCATAATTAGTAAAATATGCCTTAAAAGTTTGTGGAAGAATAAATGAAAATGTCCTTTGAAAAACGGAATACTACATAAATGCAAGACAGTCCTACTTTTAGCTAAAATGTGACAGTCTGCTTGTCAATTCACCAAGCTTCATTAAGAAACTAACAAATGGGAAACATAAAAAACTGACATTTGGAAGAACTTGGTCTTTGCCCTTTGGCTCCCTGCCCTCAGGCCCAAAGTGTGACCCTTAAATCCATCTCCCCAAGAGACTACTGAAATGCTTGTGTGGTCAAGCTGGTTCTGCCACTGGTCCCTTTCCAACCAAAGCTCATTAGTTTTACTTTTCCCTTTAGATTTGTGGGTTAGAGTTTTATTTGTTGCATAATAGAAGGCACTAGCAGCTTGCATTTTCTTTGCCCCTTGGCATTTGAATCAGCAATATAGTCATTACACTTTTTTATTAAGATTAAGTGGTGGTTCACTACATGTCCTTAGACTGGGTTGTCATTCCAAACATTTATTAATTAATTTAATGACAATAGCATACTAACTAATCTGTCTTTCATTAAAATAAAATAAAAATGAACTAGTGCTCTAGCTTCACCTTTAAAAACTAGACCCGCACTGTCCAATATAGTAGCCTTTAGACACAGATAGGCTACAGAGCCCTTGAAATATTACCAGTCTAAATTTGAGATGTGCTATAAGTAAAAAATATACACCAGACTTAAAAGATTTAGTGTAAAAAGAGAATTTTTAAAATCCCAATATATTATATGTTGAAATGATAATATTTTGATATTGAGTAAAATTAAGTATACTTAAATTAATATCAACTATCTACTTTTTAATGTGGTGACTAAAAATGTTTAAATTACATATGTGGTTTACATTATATTTCTATTGGACAGCATTCATCTATCTGCTCAAAGAATCTCTCTAGATGTTTTCATTCTTAATGAATAAACTAGTTTATTCTACTTCACTTTTTACAGGTTTTTAAAAAAATGTTTATTATCTTACCTCTAGAATTGACAGGACTATAAAAGATAAGTTAAAACTGGTTAATGAGCATTAATCATGTTTAAATGGCACCGACCTTGAACTTCCAAGAGTTTGGGACATCCTTTAAACACCTGCACTAATGGCTTTATGTCATGCCAAGTACTACCAAATATTGAAGCAGAAATAGTCTAATGCTATTCTTGCCTGGAGGTAACTTCCTCAGCCTGGAGCTGCAGACTGATGTATGCATGGGCAAAAATCATAACATTTTCCAAAACAGCATCTTAAAATAGAATATTAAAAAAATCAGAAAAGGAGTTCTGTTCCTAATACTTGTAATTTATTCTAAAACACAGATTTTAATATGTATGTTGTATAATATATGCATGGTGTATGACCACCTATTCATACATTAGAGATATTTTTGAAAAATGGGTGACCACTGTATTTGTGGCCTAAAATGGAAAAAGAAAATTTTCTTTAAAAAAACTAGGAGAAATAAAGAAAGCCCTAGCATTCAAAAAATGTTCACCAAGCACCCATCTGTGCCACTGGTTTTTAGCCACTCACTTGAAAAGCAAGACTCATAGGAAAACAGCTCAACCATGAGAAAACAGCAATGTCCTTCTGATCTGGAATCAGCAAAAGCTTTATTAAATGTCACTGACTCCAAAGGAAATACAGGCCTAAGATGGGCCATTTGTGCAAAGGAAATAGAAGCTACAAAATGACAGAGAACATGCAAAAGTGAGAGCTGATAAAGACTCAAAAGAAGAATAGCTGCATTAGGAAAATTGTTCTGTATAATTTTTCTACCCTTCACTAAGGAATGAACTCTATAGCCATGACAGGATATTCAAAAAGGGAGAAAATTCTTTTTCTCCAACATAAGCTTCTAATAACAAGTTAATAAAAAATAATAATAATAATAAAACGATTCCATGGATTTCATAATGCAAAGATAGGGTTCTTAGAATAATTTAATCTTAAAGATATCCATGTTATAAAAAAAAAAAAAACGCACAAAGAAGAAAATGAAGAGATAACTAAATACTGCTTAGCATTTATGTACAGAAGCACTTAGCATTATTCTGTTTTATTTCATCTCTATGCTTCCCATTTTCCAGGCAGGCAAACCAAAGCACTGCCACAATTTTTTAAATTCCTATAGAAGGGCCAAAACTAGAAGTAAATTAATTTCCAATTGATTTTTTAAATTAATTTCTCATGAAATTCTTTCTCCCTACATCCAACAAAAAGACACTATTCATAGGACAACATGAATGGCTTCTAACAGATCGTACATGAAAGAAATAATCTTAATAGTTTACTACATAGATGGTTTTTGAATCAAGTTCAAGTTTTAAGATGTTGTTCCACAGCATCATGCTAACCTCTTCCCCAAAACTGTAAGCACTAATAGTTAATGATACATCCTTTAACACATTGAATAAAGTGCATATGATCTTTCTTTTTACTTTTTAAAAATGAAAATGCAATGAAACTATATATAATATCCTACAATTTTCTTTATATCATAGACATTTTCTGGTATTTATTTTTTTAATCTATATAATTTGCCACTCTATGAATTTTTTTAAACTACCATTGTATAAAGGGAGGTTTATTTAGGTTATATATGATTTTTTCATTATTACAAACAATATACAGTACTATTTTTTGGCTTACATTTTGCAACTTATATAGGAATTTCAGAAGAATAAATTCCTAGGTTGAACTTCTGAGTCAAAGATAATTATATTTTGGGGTCTTTAGGAAGATATTACAAAAATTACTCTCCAAATGACTTGGGCCAATTAACATTCTCAACAGAATGATAATAAATTAAGGGAACCTCTTTTCACATACCCTCACCAACACTGAGTGTTAATAATTGTTTCAATCACATCTGATAAGAGAGGAAGAACATATCTCGATTTTTATACCATTTGGATTTTTTGATGAATCAAAGTTGAGATTATTTTTCTTCTTGATTTTATTTTTTATACCCTCCTTTGTGTTGAATTGGTCTTTTTTTTTTTTTTTTTTTTTTTTTTTTTTTTTTTTTTTTTTTTTTTTTTTTTTTTTTTTTTTTTTTTTTTTTTTTTTTTTTTTTTTTTTTTTTTTTTTTTTTTTTTTTTTTTTTTTTTTTTGCTTTTCAGCCATTTCTTTTTATTTACAGTTTGTGTTCAATGCAAATCAACTCCATAACATGAGAAATTACTATGAATCAAAGCATAAATACATAAACACAATATACAATCCAAAATAGATGTACAGCATTCAGGTTTGAAACAAAAGGGAATGTTCATTCACACACACAGTAGCTTGAGATCTGCTGGGTATGGTGTTCCTGGGTAGGTTTCTAAAGGTGGAAAAAAAATGACTTTGGGTATTAAGACTACCATGTCCAAATTAGATACTGGAACACCTAAGCATCAGTGTGTGCCCATGCGAACAAAAGACTTCAGGGAATGTCGAGTTTTAAAATCATTCTGTGCATCAAGGCAGTTGTGAAAAGATTTGCTTTCCAGAATCAAGTCCACATTAGGCTTTGGATCAAGTTTTATCTATCTAAAAATATTGACCAACAACAGAAAGTGTTCCAAATGTGGCTATCTTGATTCATAGTTTAAAATTAATTAATTAATTAATTTAAAAGTATGTACAGAAGGAGTATAAAAGTTTTTCTGAATTTAATGTAAGCTTCCAGTCTACACTTCTCAAATACCTCATTTACAGTCTTGGCTTCTTCATATTTAGTTGCCTTTTCAATTTTAAGGTTTGTGAAAACTCATCATTTTTTAAATTGTAAAAAGTATTCAGCCTATGCAGAAATTAAAAAGCATTTTGAAATTAGTTGAGGCCAGTGTACTTCTACTTTTTGGAATTAGTTTAGCTAAATGAATATGGTGCTCTTATTGAATACAAGCAAAATTTACTCGTTATGCTTGAATTTGGGGTAGATTCCAATCCATCATTGCCCTGGCACACATCAATTTCTACACAAAAAGTCAAATGCTGTCAAATCCAGAGCCTCCAAGGAAAGAGTTCAGTTCCCAAGAGACCAGTGATAGCTTAACAAGGTAAAACTTTGTCTAGAGTTACATCCGCATTTAATTAGGACTGTGAAACAATTTATACATTGAGGATTTACAGGAACACCTGAAAGTTACTTCTAATGTACATATAAATAGAACCATAGCTTTTTGCATTATCTATTTTATGGCCTTATAACTGTAATGAACCAAAGAAAACCTGACTCTGTTCCAAAAATTCCATCCTTTATCTCTAGGTAAGATAAAATTATTCACTTTCAAGGCAGAATGATTTGTGTCCATACTTTTGAAGCCACATTTAAAGAAATCGCCTCTGAACTAATTTTGGACATGTCGCTCTTCATCTTGTACGTGAAAATCCATCAGATTTAACATTGGCATTCAACATCTAGTCAGACCTTGATCATGCTCTTCAAATCAAATTTGAAATCCTTATCATTTTCTTTGTCGATAAAATTAGGTGTGGAATTAAGATTCAATGAAGATTTGTTTTTTCCTTGTCACATTAACCACCATTTGGATTGCATTTAGAAGATGGAAAAGTATAGATGTTTCTTGGCTGGCTGGAGTCTTTTAACAGTAAAGATGTAGGAGAGAGAACGAGATCACAAAGAGATTGGCTGTTGACTGCAAAGGACCACCACTTGCTTTGGTGGTGGCATTCAGTGGATTTGGGTTAGTCGTGGTATTGCGGGCGGGGTTACTTGGAGTTGTTACAGCTGTTGTTTGATTTGAATAAATCTGCGTGGGTAGGAGCAGCACCAGAAGCAGCAGCCCCAGTCCGAGCCTCGCCACTATGGCTCTGCCCATGTCCTCTCCGTTGGTGAGCCGCGAGTCTCACAGATAGCCTGGCTACGTCCAGAACCAGTGGTTCTGGGTGAAGTGCAGGCGAAGTCAAATTGGTCTTTCTTAATGCTATCTGTGAAAAGGAAAACAATGTTAAAGATCTCTGTCTTAAGACTGACAGGGTATATTTGAAAACATCTGATTCCAGGAATTGGATTCCAGCATTTTTTCTAACATTTTTGGTTTAGCTTTTCATCGAACAAACCAGAAATCAGTCTTATTCTACATAATGTTCCCTAGGAACAGAGAACATTTTAATTTGGTCTGTATTCAGCAAAAAGCCAAAAGTTTCAATATTACCCAACTTTAAATTTCGACTCGCTATTTATGTGATTTTCTCTCCAAATAGTTTCTATCTTTCATGAACACAGACTCACACTCAAAGATAAATTCTTATCATAAATTTCTACTTCAAAAGGAAACAAAAAAAGAGAAGTACTTCAAGATTGCCATTGGAAATTGACATTCCTGCTGTGCATCCCAAGGACAACATGTGAGAGTGTAAGTGAAGCATTTGAACACTTAAAATGCATCAAATTAAAAAACATGTCCATGAAAAGAAACTCTTCTGGCATCAATTCTGTCAACATTTCCGAAGGAAAGAAAACACTTTGGGCTTTTATTATTTTAAGCATGAAAGATAGGAACACAGTTGGGGGTAAAAATATTTTCTTTATAGAGGCTATCTAGATATCTCACTGTTGGACATTAATGTTAAGGTAAAAGTAAAGTAGGTTTTTGACAGTGAACATGACAGGGAAGTAAGCTACAAAGAAAAAATAATTTTTGGACTGCAAAACATTGGAGTGCTTACAGAGTACTATCAAGTCTTGAGCATTTGAATGCAGCTTTAAAAGATATGTAGTTCAACCACTTATCCATTAAATGCTTAAATCTTCTCCATGGGAGATTGGTCAAATGTTCATTCACTTGATGTTTAAATACATTCATTGATAGAGGCTGTGTTACCTACTGGGTAGCCCATTTAACATCTGAACAGCCATGACATTAGTGAGTCCTTCTTGATATATCCTGCTGAAATCTTTTCTTATGCTTATTATTATTTATCCTACTCACACACCGGCATTACACAAGAACTGTTGGCTAATTCTACACCCATTCCCAATCCCCTCTTTCTTTCACCTTCCACCATACAGATAGGAAAACTATATATTCCCTTTTGCTGGTCTCCATTGCAGCTAAGGGTTGCTAGCAGGTCCCAGTTATAGCTAATGAGACATTTGAAAATTTCACATGAGCCTTTTGGAAAAGCTGTTTTCATCTCCTCTCCCTTATTTCTGCCTTAAACATAAACCTAACAAAGCTACAATTGCTACTTGCAACCAGGAATGCAGATAATGGTCTTCATATAACTGGACCACTCAACACTAGCAGCCATCTACCTTTAGACATCTTCCTGAGGAAATTTAACTCAGGGGTTCTGATCCTTGCACCTGAAGACACCCTACTTAACACATATACAGGCAACTCCCTTATAACACTGCACTTCTAGTATAACACGGTTTCGCTCTAACATGGTTTGAAGATTGGGGAAAACCATCGTATAACATGACATCCTAGAACACAATTTCACTCTAACATGGTTTGAGAATTAGAGAAATCCCCAAACAACTAGTGTAATAAGAGCTTTTAAGAGCCCTTATTTATAAATAAATATCTCATTTGACATTAGGAAAGTCCTCAAACAATATAAAACATAAGAGCTTTTAAGAGCAAAAGAAATCTTATGCAAAATGAATACAATTTATAAAGATCTCTCAGCCAAATGCAAACCATCTAAAATAACAGACTTTTTGCAAAAATACAGGATAAAAAGAAGATAATGTAAAGAAAGTTCAGAGGATGAAGATATATTATCAAAAAGAAATCACCCTCAGTTAATGATGCTTAGTAGTGATGATGAAAATATTATTTAATACATATTATTATGTTCCACCTTTGGTGAAAATTGCTTTAATGAAGATACTTCTCTTAATTATAAAAATATAATAGTATCTTTTCTTTAATTTTTGGAACCTAAGCCCCATTTTTATACTAGTTCTTTGTTTTGTATAATGGATTTGTATAGCATGGCATTTTTTAGGAACCTATCAACCATGTTATACAGGGATTACCTGAACTGTACAGTTAGACTGAAAGGTCAGTTAATTATGCTACTTGATAACACCTCATATATTAACAGAGAAAAATTATTTTAATAAACTGATGTAGTTACCCACACTGGATATACTCTCATCTTTAAATATCAATAAACTGGAATATATTATAATATTACAATGATTTAAAACTATTAGGTATAATATACCCAAAAGTAAAATAATTTCACAGATAGACATCGTAGATGACTGAATTCTGATGAAAGACCACTAAGGTAATTTACTCATTATTCCTGGTCAATGTCCTCTCTTCTCTATCTTCTCTTTCTACTCCTATCTTTTCTTACCTCCAAGTTCACATTAAATTAAGGTCCCTACACCCTGAAGAAGCCAGGTAGAAAGACTCAATTTGTTTTCTCTTCCTTTTTTTTTTTTCAAGCCTATCAGGATGTCAGTTTTCTAAAATACAGCCATAAGTTAACCCCAAAAGGGTCACCAAATTTCAGCTCTCCCAGGATCATCAAATATGAGTCTCAAGTTACAATGTGACTTAGCGATACTGATCTACTATAATCTTTTAGATTAATAGCAAAATATCCCACCAGAAATGTCTAAAATTTCAACATATTTTTCTAGTTTGACTTAATGCATATTACCAATAATGCTATAAAACAATTAATATAAGTAGTCTTTCACAAGTTTTAAAAATACAGTAATATACATCTGAATTTCTTGAATAATTTACATCCAACTCAATACTTAAGATAAATTATTAAATAATTGAATTATTATACAATTTTTATTTGATCGACTGCATTTTTGCATCTGTCAACAACACCAATCAGAGCCCTCTGAACAACTTTAAGAAAAATTTCTAAGGATGATAGTAAAGCAGGTAACAGAATGAACTTTAGCAAAACTAAGCCACCAGGATTTGAATTTGGATTTTTGTCCCTTAGGGACTAAATGTTACTTAACCACAAAAAAAGAGAGTAATTATACCTACCTCATAGGTTTAATATAGTAATAAATTTAAGATGTGTGTATATATAATATATATAATGATGGAATTGAGAGAGGCCTTTGAATTCCAATAGACCACTGAACCAATTTATTCATTATTCCTGTGGTGTTGGTCAATCCCTTCTCTTTTTTTTATCTTCTCTTTCTATTCCTATCTTAACTCACTTCCAATTCACATTAAATTAAGATTTCCAAGCCTTGGAAAAGCCAGATAGAATGAGTCAGTATTATCTTCCTTTTTTTTCAAGTCTACCAGGATATATATATGTATGTGTGTATATACAGATGTGTGTGTATGTATATATATAGTCATATATATATGACCTAGTATCACTAGCAGATAAGTGTTCAAAACATGGTTAGCTATTATTATTTTAAAAAGTACCATTCCCTTTGGTTCAGACCTCAACTGTATTACTCTCTTTTACACTATCCTAGTTTTTTTCCCCAAATTCTTTGTTTTCAGTTTGTTGAATGATTCAAAGTCATGGAATATCCAGCACAAGTATAAGTTATTTCCATATTTATATAACCTCACTTTTTAAAATTTCTGAATCATTGCCCATCCTTGTATAGAAACAGAATGTATGTGGTTTGGTAAGAGGCTTTAAAAGGACAGAAATAATAAGTGGACAGAGATAGAGCCCCCCAATGTTAGAGATAAGCTTAAACTTGTGTTCTACTGGGTGGATGGATACCTTGAGACAAGGCTTTAAGTGCAAATAAGTTTGATGGGGGGGACTCTGGGGATAATGGTATGAGAGTAAGGAAGGGATACAATACAAAGAAGAGTGCTTTATCAATCCAACTACCACTATAGTTAACTTGAGTTTAATCTCACTGAGGATACTCTAGGGACCAGTGCAAAGCATACACCTCCAAATGATGGTGCCCAAGGGGCAAAAGAGCTGGGATATTTATACCATAACTTCTGAAATCATTGCTGAAGGGCTACTCCCAGGGGTTGTTAATCCCCTGGCACTTCTGGCCTACTGATAATGGATCATAGGCAGTTTTCCATGGTGCTGGGGACAGAGAAATCAGACATTGAAAGGTAGAGGTAGGAAGAGCCCACCAAATGATCATGAGGATAGGAGGAAGGAAGCACTGATGGTACGTATGTGCTTTAAGGCACCAAGCACACAATCAAACCACAAGAACAGGAACTAAAAACAAATCACATTTTGTGACGGGATAAGTCCCAGGAGTGAAAATACTACATTGACAAAATCTGAGAAAAGGAAGCAAAAGCTAAAATTTGCATAGGATGGAAATGCAAGCAGCCCAAAGGAAAGCTGGAATTTTGGCTTTGTAGGCCCCTTGACCGAATTTCCTTTGGGTTGTAATCCAGCCAGAAACACATGGTGCTGTCAATTCTTCTCCTAGCTACATGGGCACACCTGGGTGTGCCTTTCTGTATCTGCATGGCTATTGTATAGAGCATATGACATCTCTTGAAGTTCATCCAGACATATATTTCAGGGCTTATAAAGGGAGAGACTACTTTGGAACTCCTTCTCAAATCTGACCTTTTCTCTGTGAGGGAAATTCAGACATCTCTGGACTTCTGAAGTTCTTTTGTGCCTGATACTTAGCTCACAGGCAGGGCATTTTCTGCATTTTCCTGGCTGTTGCATAGAATCTATCAGGTGCTCTCCTGACTGGGACTGAGTTTTGAGGCCCAGAGTCTAGGTGGAAGTAGATCTAAAATTATAGGAAAACCTACAACCTCTGACCTTTCCTTTCCTGCAACTTCTTTGGCAAAACTATATTAAGCACCTACTTTTCTCCAATTTACGTATACCTCTGGCAGAGCAAACCAGGACTGAAATCCCATCTTAGGTCCGTCCATTAGCTAAAAAGGTCAAAGTTGTAGATTAGATTGTCACCTATTTTCCAATATCTTAAGGCTATAATCTATCCCCACCTCACCCCTCCCCATTTTTGACCAGCTTATCACTGAGGGAAGCACAGTGAAATCCATGTCTGAGGCAAGAGCCAACATGTAACCCAGGCAGCGAGCATCACTGGGGTCTTTTCAGACCCAAGGGATGTTCTTACTATTAGAAAGTTGGTAAAACATTTGCAAAGAGCTATTCAACTGTTTTTGTTGGGCTCCTTTGAGATATGATTACATTGAGGGAATTTTAAGAACTTATTAAGGCTTTTAAAATAAGAATTAGGTGGATTTGCTTCATACAGAGAAACTTTCTGGTGGGGGGGATTTCATTTATTTAATTGATTTTCCATTTTTTATGAACCCTGTGGATTCAGTGTATTGCAATGAAGTCCATTGAAGTGTTATTTACAACAACCAAGGCTTGGAAGCAGCCCAGGCATCCAACTGGACATGAATGAATAAAAATGTTGCGGCACACTTACACAATGGAATACTAATTGGCTATCAAAAGGAAGGAGATATTACCCTTTGTGACAGTATGGATGGGCCTGGAGAATATTATGCTGAGTAAAATAAGCCAGTCAGAAAAAGGCAAATACCATATGATTTTATTTATATGTGGAATCTAATGAACAAATTAGAAACAGACTCATAGACACAGAGAACATACTGACAACTCTCAGCAGAGAGGAGGTTGTGGGGACTGAATAAAAAAGATGAATGGATTAAGCAAGAAAACCAAACTCATGGACAGGCAACAGTATGGTGATCACCAGGCAGAGAGGGGCTAGGGGAGGTAGGAGAGGATAAAGGGGGGATAAATGGTGATGGAAGGAGACTTGACTTGGGGTGGTGAACACACAGTACAATATACAAATGATGTTTTATAGAATTGTACACCTGAAATCGATATAATTTTATTAACCAAGGTTAGCCCAATAAACTTAATTAAAAAAAAAAAAAAGATAACTCAAATGAGGGCAATTCTTACATTAAAAAAGAAAAAAAAAAAAGGCTGCTAATCAATGTTGAGTCATCCTTACAGAATAGTGTAAAAAAAAGAAACGTATTTAAAATTAACTTGGGGGCATTCTGAAAGAAAATCAATTAAATAATGTTTCTAGAGCTTTTCGTAAAAGATGCAAACTTCTGCTCTAACTGGTATGGCTCAGTGAGTTGTGCATTGTTCTGCAACCAAAAGGTTACCAGTTCAATTCCTGGTCAGGGCACATGCCTGCTTTGCATGTCAGGTCCCCAGTTGGAGGCATTAGGGGAAACCAGCAACTAATTAATGTTTCTCTTCCTTTCTTTCTCTCTCTCTTCCCCCTAAGAATAAATAAACAAACTCTTTAAAAAATTAAAATATACAATCTTTCCATTTCGCACAGTAGAAATTTTTTCAGGAAACTAGATATATAAATGAACATCTTTGGAAAGATAACTGAATCTTTTTCTTTTTAGGGTATCATTACTCATAAAACATGATGATAAAGCTGAAAATGCTTTTATTCATAAAATCTCAACTCTAAACTATCTACAATAATGAAGCAAAACACTGAATGAATGACTTTTTAAGCACACAGCAAAAACTAATAAGTTAAAGTTTTCTCCAAGTGAGAACATGGGAATGAGGTAAAGGAAAAGGAAGATAATTTGGGATGCTCAACTTTGCCTTTATTATGTTAAATAGTGTTATTTTAAGAAGGCAAATGATAGTCCCTTCTCAGGGCCCTATTTGATTCTAACTGATTTCTAGGTGTATTCCTCTTTGCTCCTTAAAGGAAATTTAAAGTGGGTACAATAAAACAAGCTTTTCAAAAAAATACTTTTAGGAAGACCTTTACTTTCCACTTTCCCACCAGCCTCCACCAAACCCTATTATTCATAACCCCACTCTGATTAAAACCTTTTTTTATCCAGCCTGGTCTCTGCAGGCATGTGATTTGGGACTCCTGTCCAACATTTCCCCACCCAATCAAATTATTCTGTTCACTCTCCCAGAACACTACGCACTCCATAATTTCACACTTGAATAGCCTCCCTCATTTTGTCTCTGCCTAAATTCCATGTCACCATAAAAATTCATTCATGTGACAACTCCATTAGGAAGGGGTCCATAGGTGTTGGTAGATGTTTAATAACTGGCTCTCCCAGGAAAAGAAAGGGGTCCTTGGTTTGTAACACTTGCCAGTTTCTGTGGTGTAAATTCTCCTGCCCTGGGATGGCCAATTTCAAAACCTGGAGTTGGAAAAGTGCCCACGAACTGCTCTTGTGAGCTAATTAACAGCTGGCTCCAGCACATGATTGTTTGGTCAGACTAAATAGTCCAAATATTTGTAACACAGACAAAATGTTGTATTTTTAAGAGAAGTAAGATACAGTAGTAGAAGCAACACTGAGCTAAGATAAAGAGAACTTGGGCTACTACTCTGACTCTGCCATTACCCAACTAAATGACTCTAAAGCCACTTACCCACTCTGAGTTTCAGTTTTCTCATCTGCAAAATAACTAGGGCACACTAAATAACCTTCTAACGCGAACAGGTCTATGATGTACTTAACCTGTCATATGATCATATCTTATATCCCCACCTCAACTGAAATCCCCTTGAGAGTAAGTAAACTAACCCATGATACATTATGTCCTTAACACACCAAGCTCAGTACTTTATGCTTAGCAGGTGCTTCACAGATAGTTTTCACTTAGTAGGTATTTCACAAATAGTTTTTGAGCAAATGATTTGCCTAAATAACACAAGATAACCAGGGTAAATGAAGAGTTCAAGGAAGGGAATGGGGCTTGGGAAAAGTATTAGCACAACGAGACAAGAATCGAGGGATTAATTTGAAGAATAATTTTCTCTAAGAATGTAGCTATTCAGCACTATCTACAATAGCCAAGTGCTGGAAACAACCTAAGTGCCCATCAGTGGATGAATGGATAAAAAAACTTTGGTACATTTACACAATGGAATACTACACAGTAGAAATAAAGAAGGAAATCCTACCCTTTGCAACAACATGGATGGAAATGGAAAGTTTTACACTTAGTGAAATAAGCCAGTCAGTGGAAAACAAATACCATATGATCTCACCCATTACAGGGCAATAATGAACAAAACAAACAACAAGCAAAATAGAACCAGATACATGAATACAGTGAATAGACCTTCAGGGAGAAGTGGGGAGGAGGTTGGGGGGAGGGGGGAAGAAGAGGCAAAGAAGGGGAGCAGTTTAGTCAAGGAACTAGAATGGAAGAACCATTACATGGACAACAAGTGGGAATGACTTTATGGGGTAGTGGGTGGGTGAGGAAGGGGAGAGAGGGGAGGGGAAATGGGATGGATATAATACAACAACAATAAAATTAAATTAAAATTGATAAATTAAATAATTTTTTTTAAAGAATGTAGCTATTTTCAAGTCAGTAACAGAAGGGAAGTACCATACTTAGTTGCTCACTGTGTCTGTTCCTTCCTTCCCCTTCAAGAGCCCCTCTACACAGGAACCAAGCTATCCTCATTTCCCAGTGCCTACTAGTCAAAACTTCCCTTCCCTACCATCACTTTTCTACTCTTAAGATCACACTAGACTGTGTTTTTAGAAATTTATCTTGCCATTTGTATTTCTCCTGTCACATATCTCTGCCAGATTTATATCAATTTATTTCTTTCTGTTTTTCTCATGATGCTACTTGTGAGCTTAAAGAACTTAAATTATAGCTGATTGGGAAACTATTATTAATACCCGTACAACAAAGCACAAGAAAACTGTATGTATTGAAGTAAAATTGGATACTCAACAGGATGATGAACAGGATTCTTTTTATCTCAGCTTTGGCCAAGACTCCAAAGGCCTAGTTATTGTATAGTATTGAAGTAAGAAGAGCCCTGTGCAGAATTGCTAAGATTATAAAACTACTTCTGCCAGCATCAATAATCTCCAACCAATTAAAAACTCCTGAGTTGAGTTGAAAGAGTTGAAGAAGAGGAATCCTTTGGGGCAGTTGTTTAGATACGTTTGCCCCAAGGAAAAAACACTACTTCTTTGCTTGAAACCTAGTGACAAGAAATTCAAGGGATACTTGAAGAGTTTGACAGGTACTATCTCCCAGAGTTTAAGGGAGTTAAAGTGCCAGTTTAAAAGGCTGTGGCTGGGTAGGCCTGAAGAAGTAAAGCGGAGAGAAAGACAAGATTCAGGTTTTCTACAGACTAGATACAGGTCACATAGTAGAAGGCACACCTAGATGCATCTTGAAAGGACTGCCTGGAAGGATAAAGTGACTCAAGAGACTGGTAACAACAGGAGCAGGGACAACATCAAAGGCTTTATGGGGCATCACCTATTTCAAAGAAACTAGAGTCATATTTGAATTTCCCAGAAGGAGAATCACCCCCAAAACCTCTCATAAAAGAGTCAGTTGGAACATTTATAAAGTTAGATCCAAATCACATCAGTCATATCTTTGCTTGCCCTGGATCTCTTCATTGCCAGTGCTTACGGGGCCAGAATCATAGCTAGAGATTGGAAGAAGAGATGCTACTTCACACACACACACACACACACACACACACACACTCCAGGCTTCCAATTCATGGTCAGGGCATGGCTTAAAATGAAAGAAAATTTAGAGAGGAAAATAGGTTTAGATTATTATACTAAACAATACTCTCTAAAGCTTTAGAAGGACTGGAGGACTATTAATTAAAGAGAGCAACTTTAAAAGCTATAAATGACTCCTACTCAAATTTATCCAAGAGCCAAGAAAAAAAGCTATTCAATAAAATGTGTTAAAGAGACGATGGGTGGCGGGGGGTGGGGGGTGGGATGTTGCTTTAGGCAGTTTTCCTAATGAGTCCAGGTTTTTTACTATAATGATAGTAGATTTAGAAAAAGACTGCCCTCCAATTCTTAAAATCTTAACTATTTTTGATGCACCCTAGAACACCTGGAGGTACTGGCTCACCTGGCCCTGACCAAACTGTCAGCCCTGCCTTCCAAAAAAAGCAAAAGATATTTCTTCTTTAAATCTGTTGTTCTTCTATGTTATCTAATTACTTGTACTAAAACTGTGTTTTTTGGCCCTGGCTGATGTGACTCAGCAGGTTGAGTGCTCACTTGCAAACTGAAAGGTTGGTGGTTCAAAGCCTAGTCAGGGCACGTGCCTAGGTTGCTGGCCAGATCCCCAGTTGGGAGTGTGCGAGAGGCAACCAATTGATGTTTCTTTCACACATTGATTTTCTCTCCCTCTCCATCGCCCTCCCATCCCCTCTCTCTAAAAGTAAATAAATAAAAATCTTTTTTAAAAACCTCAGAAATCAGAAATGTTAATATACTTATAGCATTCTTTATAAAGAAAAACATGTGCATTGTTCCAAGGTCAATGGTTGGGGACCAACCATTCAGAACCTGAGTCTTGCTCCAATATGTACATTCTATAATGGTGACTGTCTATGTAAGAGTAAAAGTAAAATCTTTATTCAAAACAATCTCCGTATAAAACTTATACACCAATTTCAGATCTCTCAAAGGATGTAGCTGTTTTCCCCAGCAGGCCTGATGCAGGGATAAGAGAAACTCATTATTCTATCTGTATTAATATGGCCCGGTTTCTATAGTCACGTACCCAGCATAGAAATGGCAGAAATGAAAACTTCCAGACTTACTTGTCTCTTCGGGGCCCAAGACGCCATAAATTGGCAGCGTTAATAAAGATATATTCTAGGAATCATGAACCCGCCCATTATTTTTCTTGAACCAGCAGCCAAAACCAAAGGAAAAAAAGGATCCAATGCTGCCAGGATGGCGGGCATTCTTTGCTACATTTCATGCCAATTATTTCTTCTTATGTGACAAGCAGGCATTAGTTTCCAACCCCTGACCTATATTTCAAATATCTGGGTTGTAGACCAAAAGAAACACCAGCTATCATAAAAATGCTACGACAGCCTGCCACACGATGAGGGATCCCTTTAGGCTCCCAGCCAACAAGTTTGGTTCGAGTCTGAAAACTTTTATAGGGTAAAAATTTGAGGTAAGAAAAGAAAGAGAATTGTCCTCCCTTTTTTGAGAGGTCTTATTTACCACAGTATCTACTACATTCAGAGAGGTAGAAAGAAATGGAAATAATAATCCAGTGCTTCTTGTCTCCATAATGTTAGGCCATGCACCTGGGGCTTCCCCTCTTTCAAACACATTCTAATCATTCAAGTAAAACCTCCAAAAAATGATCCCTGCCTACCTGAAAAATCCCAAAAATACAGGATTAAAATAGACAAAAATATTATAATAGTGTGTGCCTCTTGTGAATGGGATGTTATTACCAAAGTGGCTTAATAGGTACTTAAGTATGGGGTGGTGCATGGCCATGACCCTAAAAAAAGTAATATCCAAAAGTGCCCAGTGTCTTCCCAGGGGTAGCTTTTTTCAGGGGAAGAATTTAACTCTGTAAAGATTCACAATGTATTCAACTGAAAAATGTAATAAAGATACACTCTCAGCCCTCTAAAGTAGGCACCAAATATAGAGAACATACCAGATCACAAAGCAACCTCAAAGTATTTCAAGTTCTTCATGGCTATGGCAAGCAAGACCCACAGAGATTAATTTTCTAGGGTAACAATCAAGAAATAGGGGTATTAAATAAAACTTTTTTACCTTACAACCATATCAAATATTTTAATAATTTAAGTCATTATCAAACATCATTGCTTAAAAACATAGTATTGTTTTTAGAGATAAGAAGGGAAACGGGAACAGGAAGCACACTTACATTACATTGTTATTCAAAGTAGATCTTTGGTATTTTACATACTTCATTCATTGACTTTATTCAATTATTAATCCATTCACAAATCTGGATTGAGTAACTATTACATTCCAGGGACTGTGCAAATTGCTGGCACTGTCTTCAGGGAGAGGCAGAAAAGAGGGACAATTACAAGTGGACTTTGCAAAACAGACAAGCTCAAGCTGAGCCAACGTCCTGGGCCTAAGCCCTCCAACATATTTGGTCAAGGAAGCCAAACTTTGTAGAAAGCAAGAATCCTAGTCTTGTCTCTGGCACTTCCCTAATGTGTGAAACCCAACAAGTCATGAATACTTTTTGGCCCCTAATTTGGCATGTATAAAATGGAGATGATGGTGCCTATTTTAACACAATACATAGAGCTGAAACTCAAATATAATCAAGTTTTACAAAGTACCCTAGAAATAAAATATCCAATTACAAATGTTAGAAAACACTTGCAGCAAAAATACTTGTTAAGAGTAGTACTCTAAAGCCCTAGCTGGTAGCACAGTGGATAAGGTGCCGGCCTGTGAACCCAAAGGTCGCTGGTTCAATTCCCAGCCAGGGCACATAACCAGGTTGCAAGCCAGGTCTCCAGCCAACTCCCTAGCTGGAGGCAGGTAAAAGGAAACTATACATTGGTATCTCTCTCCCTCTCTGCCTTTCTCCCTTCCCCTCTCTCTAAAACAAAAATAATAATAATAATTTTTTTAATAAAATAAAAATAATATAAGAGTAGTATTTTATTGGTCTCACACTTGTGATCAACAAAGTAGCAAATAACAAGTGCTGGTGAGGATGTGGAGAAAATAGAACCCTAGTGCACTGTTGGTGGGAATGCAGACTAGTGCACCTGCTGTGGAAAACAGTGTGGAGGTACCTCAAAAAATTACAAGTGGATTTGCTTTTAGAACCAATAATCCCATATTTGGCAATATATCCCAAGAAACCCAAACCACTAATTCAACAGAACATAAGCACCTCTATGTTCATTGCAGCATTATTTATAATTGCCAAGATATGGAAACAGGGCAAGTGCCCATCAGTGGATGAGTGGGTAAAACAACTATGGGACATTTACACAATGGAATACTACTCAATCTTTAAAAAAAAAAAATGTTACCCTTTGTGACAGCATGGATGGACCTGGAGAACATTATGGTAAGTGAAATAAGCCAGTCAAAGAAAGACACATACCATATGATTTCACTTGCATGTGGAATCTAATGAACAAACCGAACTAACAAGCAAAATAGAGAGAGACTCATAGAGAGCAGGATGACAGCTATTGGAGGGATGGGAGGGATTGAGCAAAAAGGAAAAAAGACTGATGAATATGGACAACAATGTGATTGTTAGGGGAGAGGGTATGAGGGGGTTAAATGATAATGGAAAAAATATAATAAAAAAAATTTTAAAGAGTTAGTATTCTACTTGTCACCTAATTCAAGTCTAACAAAAATTATCTGCTGTCAAATATGATAGCCCAAAGAGAGAAATAAGTGGTAGTTATAAATAAACATTTATACAATGCACCCTATCTAGTATAATACCCTTGAGAATTTTAAAAAAATAAGAGAAATAGGACAAACAGGGTTTTTATAGGTGTATACAGTTCTTTAAATAAGCAAATAGTATTCATTAAATTCAGGGAAAGATGTTAGAGGAATAATCCATGAGGTTTATTTTGGGGGTTTGGTAGGGTTCTCCCTCTTTCCCCCACTTCTCCACCAAAGGAAAGGAGCCAAGGATTGTGAACTGGGGTTTCTTTTTCATTTTTCAATAACTCAAGCATTTTTTTCCAACTGCAAAAAGGGCAGATAAGTTCTCAGCTCTGATCTAGAATGATCACTTTCAGCTTCAGAGGGGATAATTAAAAGCAAATAAATAGTTGGGTGTAATTATATTGGGTGTACAATTGTATACGCATAAAGGAATTTTTATCTACATCTAAAACACACAAAAAAAGTCTTAATAAGTTAAGTAACGCTTTTCCTCTAGGTAGAAAAAACATCTTTAATAGAAGAAATGTGGGGGGAAAAAACGGAACCCTCATAGAAGGATCTATTGGGTTCCTCAGGGTGAGGAGAGCCCAGGGGCTCTTATTTTTAGACAATAGGAACAATGGCCTTAAATCTAAACCTGCTGAGGAATCAAAAGTTGCCACTGTGGGAGCAGTCAGCCAGAAGGACTGTCCTTGTACGTTTTAGCAGACGAGGCATTAGAAATATACAGTTCATCAGAACCAACATCTCAGTCTTCAAGTCCCAGCACATATAAATGGGAAAGCTGTGAAACTCTGACCCTTTTGCAAATGGACAACTTGGCACCTCCTTCTGCCCACCTTGGTGTTGTGGGGCCCACCTTAACCAGTATCACACTTCCCATAGAGCAGAATATTAACATGGTGTGAGATGATTTATCACCTACTTATTGTAGGCACAGGAGGAGGGCAGCCACAAGAAGTAAACATTTTAATGCACCTCCCTCCGAGAAATTATAGGCAAGGTAGAGAGGGCAAGTCTATTATAAGTTTAAATACTTAATAGTAGGGTAAAGATTTAATACCAGCTCCTTGCCAACAGAAGTAAGAGAGAGCAGAATGAGTCCCCAGGAAGCAAAAGGAAAACCACACACACACACACACACACACCAGAATTTTACCTGTTAGAGAATGCAATTCTACACATTGGCAGAAAGCTGCAAAGGAATAAATTTTCAGTAAAGGTTGTCAAAAATCAGAAGCATCACAATAAAGGTACTATAAAAAACACAAGCAAGAGGAAAGCAGTTAGACAATCACCAGCCCACAGAAAATGTCTGAAACATCAACATGAAGAGAAACTGCATCTTAACCAAAACCATCTGATAGCTGAACTCTAGACGCCTTGTAAACAGGATCGGTGCCTCTCCTCCCAGCAGCTGACTGCAATTTTGGTGGTTTAAATGAAAGCTGGAATTTTTCTCTGCAGATGAAATCTATATATTTGGTGTTTGCATTTTTGAAATCTTTCTTTAGTCAGATAAGTTTCTGGTGGATATGAATACAAGCAATACTATACACACACATTTCAAGTCCTTGTGTCTTATGCTAACAAAACCAGCAGGATAAGAAGCTAATTCAGTATTATTTGAATAATACGTAAAATATTGCCTAAAAGTATTTGTCCATCATCAATTTACCATTGGTGTGATCTCAAATTGCCACTGCCAGCCTACTTACTGGATTCAGAGCATTCAATGGCTCTGGTAAAAAGCAAATATGTTACAGGTATAATGTGAATTTTCTTATGCCTTAACACAGGTGGATTAAGTTCTTTTTAAAAACATAATTTAAATGTTCCCAGCTTGAACATCCACCTGTGTTCAGCCTTCAAGCCCTGAGCAACACCTACCCCACGACTCACCTCCAAATCCCTGGAAAATTTTCATTGTTTCTGGGCCTTCAGAGGGCATCTCAGACCTGCTCCTAATAATCCTGTTCCTGCAGGTTCCTGCAGTGATCATGGCTAAGTTTAGCCACATTTCTGCAAGTACCCCAGTCCCCAAAAAGAGCCCTCCAGAAATCAAATCTCTACAAGGAACTGTGTCACAGCAAAGAATATCTCAGTCCCTTTTGATCCTAAGACTTACAGGGTTTTCTCTCAATCTCTCTCTCAATCTGTCCTTCCTCTCTACCTTCTAAAATTTTAGTTAGGTAAAGTTTCCTGAGTTTCTGAGTTTAGTTTCCACTGACCTCAGATATGTGCTTAGCATTACTGGGGCTCAGCTCCAGGGGACAGACACCAAAGTGCGCACTGACCCAGCCCAGGCCTCAAAGGCCAAGGCTCTTTGCCAAGAGCTCATCAAGACTGGTCCTTGTCCCAAGACATTCCTCAGTGTTTGTGCAAACGTGCGCCCAGCAAACACCAGATAAACATTTGCCAGCTATGCCTGACTTTCAGTCTCAGTGTAGACATCCACATTTGGAAAGATGAAGAGATAAATATTAACACAATACCATCCATAAACATCTTGATGAAAATTAGATTCTTTTTTCCAGTTTCATTGAAATATAACTGACAATAAAGATTGTATATATTTAAGGTGTATAATGTGATGATTTGAATTGCATATGCACTGTGAAATAATGACTAACAATCAAGCTAATTAACACATCCGCACCCTCACATACTATTTTGTGTGTGTGATGAGAATACGTAAGATCCACTCTCGGCAAGTTTCAAGTCTATAATACAGAACTATAAACTACAGTCACTATGCTGTGTTTTAGATCCCCATAACTTATTCCTCTTATAACTGAAAGTTTGTACCATTTGACCAACAGCTTACTGTTACCCCCATTCTCCAACCTCTGGCAACCACCATTCTATTCGCTGCTTTTATGAGTTCAACATTTTTTATAGGTACCATATATGAGATTATACAGTAACTATCTTTCCGTGTCTGGCTTATGTCCTCCAAATTCTGAGACCAATTGTCCCCTCAACAGAGCAAATCTCTGAATGATGAGACAAATAAAAGATGAGGGGGCAAAAGGAGAAAGGGACATAAAGGCTGAATTTGAAAGGCTAGAGGTCCTGCCCAGAGAGAAAACATCCCAGAAGCCAGGTGCCTTAGGGATGAATGATCATGGGTGGCCCGAGGATGCTGAGTACACATTGTGACACCTCGGTACAAGGAGCTCAAACAGGAATGGAGGGACAGCAAAGATAAACTAAATCAGGTCTCAGTGGTTCCCAGTCTGTCTTAGAAACAAATGATCTTTTCCAATAAAGTTCTATGCAAAAGTTTCATTTCATGTATTTGTTATTGGGTTTCCCTGTAGCTGGCTCTGTTCCATCTTAAGCCAGTCATAACATCAGTCTACGTGACACCAAACACCCAGCCAATTCCGCCATAATCAAAACTCCAGTCAGCCAGCCAGCTGTTTTCTGTACATAACTCAGAGCAATCAACTGGACTAACTTCATGCCTCAAATGAAGGAAGAGACCAGATGTTTTGGCATTATGTAAATGTTAAGTGCCAATTGAAAACAGGGGTGTTAGCTGTCATTTTACATACAGTTTTAAAATGATACACCTTGCATTTTTCTCCTGAGTGGGACAGAAACTTAACAAAGATATAAGATATGCATACATGAACATATGTACACACATGCACTGAACATGCTAGGGAGTGAGTGTGTTTGTTATGGAACATGTCATAGGGATGAGAAAATAAATTATTTCACACAATCTCCATTTTATAAACCTTATTGTGTCCATTTCTGGCCAGTGTGTGCTCTTCCCTGCCCTGCTCTGGTCCCCAGCGTAGGGAATTACCCTTCCAGGCTCTTTTGCCCCCTGGCTTCAGCTTAGGGAAGACACCATTGGAAGATGAAGGGCAGGGAGAAGGATTCATTATCCTAGTTGGTAATTTTTCCCCTTTTCTGTCTCCAATGACATCTCCAGAAGCTGCAACTCTTGCCAGCTAGCTCTTTCTTCCGTGGTTCTAGTTCCCACCGGAAAGCCCCATCTGGGGTCCCTCAAGCTCCCTCTACATCATCTGTGTAATTCAATTTTGGGGCCAAACTATCTACTGAGAGATGCGGAGTGACTTTCATTTTTTTGGCTAGACTTTGAATGATATGTAGGGTAATACTTTTTTCTCATCCTGGGAATTCAAGCACAGCCTGTCCTGACCTCTTCTCTCCTTTTCCCTCTCTTCTGCCTGTTAAATGTCCAAACAGGAGAAAATATAAATAAATAAATGTGACTTATCAAAGGCCAGTCCTGCTTGAAGTGACTGGTATGAGACAGAACCCTCATCTCAGATGTTTGCAACACTTTCCAAAATCAACAAACAATGCTTTTTGCCAAATTTCACTTGCCATATGTCCACAAATGGATTTTTAAAACTATTATCTTAAGAACACTTAATATGAGACTTACTTGGTTCAATTTTTAAGTATGTAATACAATATTGTTAATTATAGGCACAATGTTGTTTAGCAGATCTCCAGAGCTTATTCATCTTGCATAACTGAAACTTTATACCCAGTGATTAGCAATTTGTAATTTCCCTTCCATGCAGTCCCTGGTACCCAATATTTCTCTCTCTGATACTATGGTTTTGACTATTAGATGGCTTATACAAATGGAATCATGCTGCATTTGTCCTGTGGTTTCTTTTATTTAGTGTAGTGTCCAATATTCATCCAGGTTGATGCATATCACAGAATTTCCTTTCTTTAAAAGCTTAATAGTCCACTGTGTATATAGACCACATTTTCTTTACTCATTCTTGTATTAATGTACATTTAGGTTGTTTCTACATCATGACTATTGTAAATAGTGCTGCAACGAACACAGGTGTGCTAATATCCCTTCAAGTTCCTAGTTTCAATTCTTTTGGATAAATACACAGAAGTGAAATTGCTGGGTCATATGGGAGTTCAATTTTTGAGGAATCTCTATACTGTTTTCCATAGCAGCTGCACCATTTTTGCAGTCCCACATATAGTGTATAAGGCTTTCAACTTCTCCAATCCTCTCCAACACTTGTTGTGTTGTATTTTTTGATAATAGCTATTTTAACAGGTGTGTGGTGATATCACATTATGGTTTTGATTTATATTTCCTTAGTGATTAATGACATTCAGTAACTTTTCATATACTTGTTGGTCATTTGTTTATCTACTTTGGAGAAATATCTATTCAAGTCTTTAGCTATTTTTTAATTGGGTTATGAGGGTTTTTTTGTTTTGTTTTGGTTTTGGTAATTGTAGAGCCTATATAGGTCCAGACCACATGCCTGGGTTGCAGATTGCATCCGCAGTAGAGCTGCATACAAGTGGCAACTGATGGATGTTTCTCTCTCACATGGATGTTTCTCTCCTTCTCTTTCCCCTTCCCTGCCCCTCTCTCTAAAACAAATCAGTAAGCATGTCCTCAGGTGAGGCCACATAAGTAAATACATAAATGAAAAGAGAAAAACAAGAACAGGATACTGCTTAATAGAAATATTCAGAAAATAACACTAAGCTGTTGGATGATTAAAAGTGATGGTATAATTAAAACTTGATAGAGCAAGGCAATTCAACAAGGAAGGAGCAATGTTTTTCAATAAATAGTGCTGGGACAACTGGATCCACATGCCAAAGAATTAAGTTAGATCCCTATATTCACCATATGCAAAAATTAACTCAAAATGAAACAGAAACCTAAATGTAACAGCTAAAACTATACAACTCTTAGAAGACATAGTAGCAAATCTTTCATACCCTTAGCTTAGAAAAATGTTTCTTAGTTATGACATCAAAAGCAAAGTGACAGAAAATACATATTAATTGCACATCATCAAATAAAAACTTTTGTACCTCAAAGGACTCCATCAAAAGGGTGAAAAGATAGCCCCAGAAGTTATATATATAAAGAACTCTTACAATTCAACAATAAAAAGACAAATAAGCCAATGGACAAGAATCTAAATAAATCTTTTTCCAAGCATGATATATAAGTGGTCAATAAGCACATAAAATATTCTTGACATTATTATCATTAGGGAAATATATCAATACTACAATGAGATACCACTTCATAGCCACTAGGATAACTATTAAAAAAAGAAAAGATGATACCAAATGTTGGTGAAAGTGTGGTGAAATTAGAACCTCATATATCTCTGATGGGCACATAAAATTGTGCGGCCACTTTGGAAAATGGTTTGGCAGTTCCTGAAAAAGTTAAACACAGAGTAATCACATAACCCAGCAATGTCACTCATAGACACACAAGAGAAGCAAAAATATACTCCCACATAAAAACACTCACATAAATATTTATAGCAGCACTATTCACAACCAAAATGTGCAAACAACACAAATGTCTATCAAATGTTGAATGAATATGTAAAATGTGGTATATCCATATAATGGAATATTATTTGGCTATAAAAATAAACACTAATGCATGGTACAACACAAATGAATCATGAAAATAGTATGCTAGGTGGAAGAGGCAAACACAAAAAGACCATACTATATGATTAATGTATTTGAAGTGTCCAAAATAGGCAAATACATAAAGATAAAAGGCAGACTAGATGTTGTCTCAGCAGTGTGATTTAGTAGAGTATCATCTTGCAAAGTGAAAGGTCTTGGGTTCAATTTCTAGTCAGGGTACATGCCTAGGTTGTAGATTCAGTCCCCAGTCAGTATGCCTACGAGAGTCAACTGATCGATGGATGTTTCTCTCTCACATCAATGTTTCTCTCCTCTTTCTCCTTCCCTTCCCTTCTATCTCTTAAAAAAAAAGATAAATTAGTAGTCATAGATTATAGTGGAAGGGATATTTGGGTGTGACTCCCAATAGGAGTATGGTTTGGGGGCTGAAGAAAATGGTCTAAAATTAGATAGTAATGGTTGCACATCTGTGTGTACACATAGTAAAAACATTGAATTGTACAGTTTAAAATAGTAAACTTCAAGGTATGTGGATAATAGCTCAATAAAGCTATTATTTAAGAAATAGAATCACCTAGGGAGAAAAAGGAGAGAAGGAGGTCCAGGGTTAAATTGCTGGGATACTCTATTTTCTAGAAATGTTATAAAAGAGGAAAAATCAGCAAAAAATACTGAGCAGGATCAGCCAATGAAGTAGGATTAAAAACAGAAACTGTCACTGATGTTGAAAGAAGGAAGTATTTCAAGAAGTAGGGTGCAATAAACTTTGTCCAATGTTGCTGAGCAATTGAGTAAGAAGACAATGAAGTGACCACTGAATCTGACAAGCAAGATCAATAAAATAATAACATTCTTAACATCTTTCTATGATCTTTACTAATTTAACATTATTTCAAACTACCAACAAATATTATTGGAAAGTAAGGCCAAAAATTGCATTTATAGTATTTGTTAGCTTTTTAAAATTTATACTTTTCTTAGCCTAAATATTCATGTTACACTGTTAAAAATTTTAATAAATGGGTTAAAGGAAAAATTGAGACTATATTCCAAAAACAAGACAAAAAGACAAACATATGAAATTAAAAATAATGAAAGTAAGAATAACACAAGAATTCAAACATTTGAATAACAGGTATTCAGTGAGAACAAAATGAGAACAGGAGGAAGTCATTAAGAAAAAGAAATTCAAGAAAACTTTCCAGAATTTAAGGATATGAGTTTCTAGATTAAAAGGGTCTGGTTAGTGCTAAGCGTAATAAATAAATCAGGCCACATACCGAGTACCATCACTGTGAAATTTTAGAATACAAGGCACAACAGAAAAACAGATAATCCAATAAGGGCCCAAATAGGAAGGAGGAAGAATTTCAAACAAAATTTCAAGAATTACAATTACATACATCTTTTCAATTCCAAAAGTGAAATCAGAAGACAATAGAAGTATGTATTAAAATACTGAGGGGAAATTATTTGCAACCTAGAATTCTACATGCAGTAAAAATAACAATTGTATGTCAAGGTAGAATAAGAGCATTTTTAGAGGTACAAAAATATCAAAAGTTTTACTTGACACATAAACCTACACAAGAAGCTATTGGAGAATGTACTCCTCAATTACAGGAGAGTAAACTAACAAGAAGGAAGATAGGGAACTCAGGAAACAAGGGATATAATACAGGAAAGATAAGGCTCATGAAGGAAAATCCCAGGATGACAGCTGTAGAACAGAGCTAGAGAGCAACTGGTCTAAGATTGGAGCAGGTGAAAAGTCTAATAGAAACCTAATGTGCTTGAAAATGTTGAGATATTTCCACAATTGGGGGAGAGGTTATTCTAAGATAGTGATAAGTTTATAGAAAAACTAAAAGAAAGGAAACAATTAAACCAAACACTTACTGTTCAGGAAAAGAAATGTGATCATGGCATACTACTTAGCTTCTTCATTACTAACAATTACATAATCATAAAAATATGAACTTGATTACTGGCTTAATCAAATAGCCATCTTAGGAGGCAGATGGGACCAGGAATGGACTGAGCATGGTCAAGGACAGTAATGGAAAAGTATTAAATCCTCATTCTCCAGAATGGTAAGTCAAAGCATAATGCTGAAAATATTAAATGCCTCTTTTCATTGACTTTGTAAATGCTCACACTTTTTCTGTATACCTGTAATTTCAGCACAATGTTGAGCATATATTATATATACATGCTAAAGAAAACATTTTATGGTAAATTATTAACTAATTTTATATATTGACAGTCAGACAATATAAAAATGTTTGACTTTAATTTTATGTAAAATTTTCCTCAGAAGCAGTTCTGGAATGAAGAAAATATTTTGAAAATATATGTTAAAATTTTGAACTACCTTTTGCAATTCAACTCATGGCAGTCCTTCACAGAAGAACTATAATATATTTTAAAATATGAGCTTTAAACATAATTAAAAGATTATATCTTCTGACCATGATTTCTTGTGTGTAGTCAAGAAAAATAAACACAAAAAAAGTCAGTATGAAAACTATTGAAAATCTCACTGTTCTGTTTATGAACATTTGCTTTTATTAAAACACACATCTTCACCAATACCTAGAATCTAACACTTACTCATTAGGACTGGCTCATATAAAACATTAGGAGCATAGCCCACATAACAGAATCCTGAGTGCAAAGGCTATCTGAATCATTCCTATTTATCTATCATCAAATCCTTTGCCAATCTTTAGCTGTTTTCTCTCACTGCCCCATACTTTCCATTTTTCCCCTAGCAAATGAAAAGTCTATAGAAATTTGAAAGAGAAGGTATAAGCCTAATAAAAAGAAGACTGATCACTTTTTTGACATTCTGCCAAAGTACCAATAGCATGTTATGCAGCTACAAAGCTTTTCTTAGTCATTCATATTTAAAACAAAGCTGTGATTGGATCATTTGATTTTAATAATTTCTTTGATTTAGAGAGGCAGAGTCATTATAATTTATAATTGATAAATTCATGTCAAGAGAAATTTACTAAGATTTGTGGTTAAAATTTACAATTGGTCAGTATAAAATAATTTCTCTATTAATCCTGAGACATTTTGCAGAATGTTTTTTAAATTATTTAACACTAAGTTATTAGTGACTAAGGATTTGAACCATTTTTTAAAGATAATTAAAGTTGCTCTGGCTGGTGGCACAGTGGATAATGTGCTGGCCTGTGAACCCAAAGATCACTGGTTCAATTCCCAGCCAGGACACATAATCAGGTTGCAAGCCAGGTCTCCAGCCAGTTGAGCAGTTAGAGGTAGGTGAAAGGCAACCATATATTAATGTCTCTCTCCCTCTCTGCCTCTCTCCCTTCCCCTCTCTCTGAAAATAATAAATAAAATATTAAAAATATAAAAAGATAATAAAGTCGCCACAAAATAGAAAAATCCTCCCAATATATTATTCCACATAACACTGGAAAACCATAGCAGACTCTGAAGAAGCAAATAATTTACATATAATTAATGGAAAAGTATCTCAAAGTATACAATAATAGAGAGTAATTTATCAGAAAATCCAAGACACTTTAGAGTACTAATTTTAAAAGTGTGAAAATTATATAACCCTCTATACAGTTTGAAGCTCTATTTGGTCTACACATTTATATAATTTCTGAATGGTATAACTATGCCCATTCCAATGCTGTACTAATTTTAATGGAGATTTAGATACTATTTACATTGACATTTTGGGGACCTATGCCAAAGCTAAATCAATATACCAAAGCAAAATTTAGGAGGAGCTGTTTTTAAACAAAATGAATCAAAAGGCAATAAAGTATCCATTAGGCAGTTAAACATAACCTTCTCATTTGAAGTCAGAAGACTGACGTTGCTTTTCATTGACCTATGCCAGTAGCATACTATTAAGACAGTTGGCATATTAGGTCTACACTGGTATCTCCTGCCAATTGTCTGCCAGACAGAAACATAATGATCTCTTTGGACTTCAGTTACTCCATCTAAAAAAATTCTAAGGCTTTGCAGAGATTGCAAAAGGAAAGCACTTTACATTTCATGCTATTTCCCACTCTAGTTGGTGCACAGTCTAAAAAACTTTCTACTTCAGAGGATCTTAGTGATCCTTTTATTTTTCATTACTTGGGAATCACTGTACTACCTACCCATATTTGCACTGGGCTTATAATTAATTTACTATCTAGTCTTTTCTATCAAGAGCTCTAAGGTAGTCATTTGGTATTTAGTATTAGTATGTTAGGAAGTAAGAGTCACCTTCATACTCTATCAGTATATCCACAAACAAATTTGCTTCAAGCCAAAATGGAGTAAAAAAAATGGGATGGATTTAGAACCACCACCACCACTGTTATAAACTAGAGAATAAGACAAAAGTATAGAAAACAATGGCTTCGAAAAGCAGCAACATAGGAGTGTGACCACTGAGAGAAAGAGAGCAGTCAATGGGACCTCAACATTCACCAGCTACTTTCTGGAGATAGTTTTGAGGCAGCAACACAGAGCCAAACAGTCTCCCTCAGCTGAAAAAGCAGAAATCATAATTCGGGTAAGCCAAGCGAGACAGAACTTGTGGAGCACAGTGCCACAAAGGACGGAGCTGTACAAAAAATGAACTACTGAGATCTGCATGGGTTCCCCTTGAGACTTTGGCTCGCTACTTACCTGCTCACACACGAAAGTGGCCCAGGGCTGTGAAAAGAACAAAAAACTAGTCAGAAAACCCCTGTGACTCACAAAAGGCTAGGAACAGTTTGTCTTCCCGCCAGCAAAAATGTGGGGCAAATACAGAGAACAGCAAGTAGAATCCTCAGAAGGATACTATATGTCAAGGCGCAGCATAATCAAATTGCTGAACATTAATGACAAAAAGAAAGTCTTCAAAAGCATTTTGAAGGAAAATAAGATCCATTGTGGCACATATACAGAGCAACAAAGAAGAGAGTGACAGCAAACTCTTCATCAGAAACTATGCAAATTGAATACATTGAAATAAAAAACTGTCTACCTAGAGCTCTTTGCTAGGGGAAAATATCTTTCAAAAATGATAAATAAATATGCATTTCCAAATGAACAAAACTAAGATAATTCATTGCCAACAGAACTGTACTCTAAAAATATTAAAGGAAGTCTCTCAGAGCTAAAAAAACACCAGATAGGAAGTTAAACCTTCAGAGGACTGAGGAAAGCTAGAAATGATAAATATATGGAGAAATATAAAAACAATTTTCTCATGTTTAAAAACTATTTTCAAAATATAAATGACTTTAAAGCAGAAATAATAACAGTGTAGTTTGGACTTTACACCATATGTGTAAGTAAAATAGAGACAACAAAAGCACAAGGGATAAAGAGATAGACATAGTGTATATTGTTGCAAGGTTTTTATACTACAAATAAAAAGGGACAACATTATTTGATGGCAGGCTGTGATGAGTTAATATTACATACCATCAACCCAAGAGAACCTACAAAAAATAAAATAATGTAAATAAAACATGATTGTAAAAAAACAGTCAATCTCAATAAAGAAAAGGGAACAGGAAAAAGGAACAAAGAAAGAATGGCTGGTAAGATAGGCTCTATCCATAGAAAACAATAAATAATTTTATACTTATATTAATAGTAACTAATATCAACCAATCATTTCTTATATGCCAGTAAAAGTTTTAAGTACTTTATAGACATATCTAAAGTCATTTAATCATCATAACACCAATAGGTAAACATCATTATTAATCCCATTCTATATATATAAACTTTAGGCACTTACTCAATGGTAAGGGTAGATATGATAAGATAATTTAGTAATTCAGGATCAGGAAGAGAAATCAGGATTGTAGCTAGCTTTGGGGATCTGTCATGGAAGAGATAAGACTTGAGCTAGTTCTAGCAAGCTTTCTGTTTGATGACTACCAAACTTTTTACACCAGATGTCACAATATAATATCAGGGACCTTTTACTTCGTCAGAGTAGTTTAAATCAATTCTTCAGCTATTTCAACCAACATTTATTGAACAGCTACTATGTTTTAGGCTCTGGAATCACAGAGATGGACAAAAGATGGAGGTCTATTTAGTATATATATGCACCACACTGCTAGATGTCATTGAGGTGCAGTACTTACCCTCAAAAAGTTCATTATCTAGTCAGTTGCATGTGTATTTGTATGTGTATGTGCATGTGTGTGAACCAATTAGGGAGCAACTGAGACTGGTGGTAATTGGGAGCTAACCTGTGTAATATTGTATGATGAGTTCTAGGAGCAGGAGGTTAGTGTGATTTACTCAGAAATACCTTTATGAAGGAGATGTCTTGCAAGTAAATACTGAAAAACCAAGTAGCATGTCTATAGATGTAAAGGGGAAGGGGCACCACAGTTGGTGGGAAGAGGGTGAGAAAGACTCAGGTGGAAATAAACATTACTGGCTTAGCTCAAGGTAGATAGAAGTTGGGGCATGAGAATTAACTAGAATCCTAGATTTTTAAAAAAGATTTTTAAGATTTGTTATTTTTAGAGAGAGGAGAAGGGAGAAAAGCAGAGAGGGAAAGGCAATGTATGATTGCCTTTCACCTGCCTCCAACTACAGACCTGGCTGGAGACCTGGCTTGCAACCTGTTTAAGTGCCCTGGCTGGGGATCGAACCAGCGACCTTTGGGTTCACAGGCCGGCACCTTATCCTCTGTGCTACCAGCCAGGACCAGAATCCTAGATTTGTATTGAGAAAGGAGACTTGATATTTCATTCCCAAATTCTAAGTAAATTACTGTTTTTACTTAAGCAAGAGAAAGGTCATAAATACAAGGTGTGCAGAGAATTCCCACAACAATGGTGAAAAGGTTTTAGTGATCATTTACTATGAAGATAATTTCCTCAGAACTCAGAAATATCAACACAAATTAAAACAGCAATTTTTACTTGATAGAAGAATTTGTTGACTTCCCTAAAACAAAAGCTTCTTTAAGCAATTAATAAACATGCATCACTGATGGCACCAAACAGCTTCAAGCCATATGGAAAAGAGGAACTGCACACCAAAAAGTAAATAGTATAATCATGAATACTCCTGGGGACTGGTAAAGAGCCCGCTCTGCTCAAATGACAGGACAATGGCCTTCAAGGTGTTCAGGCAATATTCCCACTGCAATGTATCAGCAGACTAGTAAGCGTTCATAGTGACAGGAACACACACGGCCCGGGTATATAGCCTTACCCCTGTTATGGCTCAGATCACCTCAGTGCAATGTCACTCTCCTCTCCTGGCTCCCTCTAATGGCCTCAAATACCAATTAAACAGCTTCTCCATTTCTGTATCTAAGTTTGGACATAGGTATGAAGTTTGGATGCCTGATGAGACCAATTAAGTTCTTCGCAGAAGTGTGGAGTAATCAATCCTAGAATGGAAGGGAAAAAGGACATCCCCAGAGCTGGATTTGACACAGTCCCTGTCCCTATTGAAGTTTCATAAGATCACAAGTGAAAGAACATTCTACCATAAGTTGAAGGGCTCTGTGTTAATAGCAGGAAACAAAAACTCATCTCACAACTCTTCCCCTGCCAATTTAGGTATCCACCACGAATTCTGCAATCATCATATTACTACGTATTGCCACCTAGTGTCCAGAGGCAGGTGTATGTTAACATTAGCTGAGCCCAAAGGTAACATTTTTCTGCAGTCACCCTTGAAGAGCTTCTTGTTAGATTTGGTTGTTTACTCCATCAGAATTCCTAGTAGAATTCCTCATTCTACTTCAGAGCATACACAAGAAAGTGTAATTATGAATTTATTTTATTGTAGTTAAATTCCCATTTTGTGGATTTTCCTGCAAACTCTTCCCCAGGATAACTTTTTCTCAACACTTAACCTATATCTGATGCCCACCTTTCCTTCTCCCTTCTCTTCTCTGTTATAGGAACTCTGTCTATACAGGGTTTTGTTTTTTGTTTTTTTTAATTTTAACTATTTACTTTTAGAGAGAGGGGAATGGAGGGAGAAAGAAAAGGAAGGTAGTATCAATGTGCAAGAGACATTTGAATTGACCTGCAACCCAGGCAGGTGCCTGGACTGGAAATCGACTGGCAACCTCTCATTTCACAGACCAGTACTCAATCCACTGAGCCACACCAGCCACGTCCTCTCTATACATTTTAATAGCATTATTTGCTGCATGGAATAGAATTGGGAAGAGAGGGCTGTACCAGAAATGCATTAAAATTGTTCCTAGCACTGACACTTGAGTGGCTTTCGAATTGCTTCCTTTAGTAGATTCACTATTTCCCTCCTAGTCCCACAACCATAGAGTGGGAGAAAGAAAGAGATGTAAATGAATAATTAAAAATCAACCTAGACAAAAACCATATGATCATATCAATAGATGCTGAAAAAGCATTCAATAAAGTACAGCAACCATTTATGATAAAAAACACTCAGCAAAATGGGAATAGAAGGAGCATACCTCAACATAATAAAGGCCATTATGAGAAACTTGAAGCCAACATCATATTCAACAAGCAAAAACTAAAAGCTTTCCCCCTAAGATCAGGAACAAGACAAGGCTGTCCATTTTCTCCACTTCTGTTCAACATTGTTTTGGGAGTTCTAGCCATAGCTATCATAAAAGGAAAAGGAATCAAAGGTATCCAAATTGGAAAGGAGGAAGTCAAACTGTCATTATTTGCAGATGATACAATAATGTATATACAAAACCCAATTGGCTCTACCAAAAAGTTGGCCTAATAAGCAAATTTAGCAAAATAGCTGGAAATAAAAAGTCAATATCCAGAAATCAAAAGCATTTCTGTATACCAATAATGAAACATCAGAGATAGAAGCTAGAAAACAAATCCTATTTACCATAGCAACAAGAAAAACAAAGTATTTAGGAATCAACTTAACCAAGGAGGTAAAAGATCTGTACTCAGAAAACTATAGAACATAGGATAAAGAAATGAAGGAAGATATAAATAAATGGAAGTATATACCATGTTCATGTATGGGAAGAATTAACATCATTAAAATGTCCATACTTCCCAAAGCAATCTACAGATTCAATGCAATCCCAATTAAAATACCAATGACAGACTTCACAGAGATAGAAAAAATACTTAAAAATTTTGTACAGAGCTAAAAATGCCCACGATAGCCACAGCAATCTTGAGAGAGAAGAACAAGGTAGGAGGAATCACAATACCGGACTTCAAACAATACTACAAGGCTACTGTCATCAAAACCATCTGGTACTGATGTAAGAATAGGCATATAGATCAATGGAACAGAATAAAGAGTCCAGAAATAAACCCAGGACTCTATGGTCAACTAATATTCAACAAAGGAGGAAGGAACATAAAATGGAGTAAAAACAGCCTCTTCAGCAAGTGGTGTTGGGAGAACTGGACAGCAACATGCAAAAAGATAAAACTAGACCACCAACTTACACCATACACCAGAATAAACTCAAGATGAATAAAGGATTTAAACATAAGCAGTGCCACCATAAAGGTCCTGGAGAAAAATATAGGCAGTAAAATTTTGGATATCCTATGCAGAAATGCATTTACTGATACTTCACCAAGGGCAAAGGAAATAAAAGAAGAAATAAACAAATGGGACTATATCAAACTGAAAAGTTTCTGTTTAGCTAAAGAAAACACCAGCAAAATTCAAAGGGAACCAACTGTATGGGAAAATGCATTTGCTAATGATACCTCAGACAAGGGTTTGATATCCAAAATATATAAAGAACTTATGAGACTCAACACCAGGGAGACAGATAGCTCAATTAAAAAATGGGCAAAGGACCTGAACAGACAACTCACTGAGGGAGAGACATACAAAGGGCCCAGAGGCATATGAAAGAATGCTCAACATCACTAGTCATCAGAGAGATGCAAATTAAAACCACAATAAGATACCTGTCAGAATGACAATCATCAACAAATCAACAAACAAGTGCTGGCAAGGATGCGGGGAAAAGGGAACCCTGGTGCACTGTTGGTGGGAATGCAGGCTGGTGTAGCCATTAGGGAAAACAGTATGGCGTTTTCTTAAAAAACTAAAAATGGAGCTGCCTTTTGATCTAGCAATTCCACTACTAGGACTATACCTGAAGAAGCCTGAAACACCAATTTATGAGAACGTATGTACCCCTATGTTCATAGCAGCACTATTTACAATAACCAAGTGCTGGAAACAGCCTAAGTGCCCATCAGTGGATGATTGGATCAAAAAACTCTGGTACATTTACACAAGGGAATACTACACAACAGAAAGAAAGAAGGAACTCCTACTCTTTGCAACAATATGGATGGAACTAGAAAGTATTATGCTTAGTGAAACAGGCCAGTCAGTGAAAGAAATACCATATGATCTCACCCATTTCAGGACAATAATGAACAAAACAAACAAATAAGCAAATAGAACCAGATACATGAATACAATGAATAGCTCTCCAGTGGGCAGAGGGGAGGGGGGAGGAGGCGGCAAAGAAGGGAAGCAATTTAGTCAAGGAACTAGCATGAAAGAACCATGGACATGGACAACAAGTGGGATTGACTTTTGTAGGGAGTGGGTGGGTGGGGAAGGGGACAGAGGAAAGGAAAAAGGGAACAGATGTAATAAAATAATAATAAAATAAATTTTTTTAAATCAACCTAATAACAGAATCTAGCAGAATAAAAATAATTCCCAAGATTAATTACCTAAGAGTCCCTATTTTCTTCCAAGCACTCTTTAGAATATAAGCCCATGCAAGCCACTTCTAGACAGGAAGTTGAAATTTTTGAAGATGTGAGCCTTTAGTTAGGAGTAATTCTGTCAAGATTTTGAGACCTACATCTTTTGAGTCAAACTTTTTCATTCCAGGTAAAAAAGAAAATGTAAGCAATTACGTAAAGTTAGAGTTTACAAACATGAACTTAGAACAACTTTCTTAGTTTGCCTTGGAGTTAGATTTGCCAGGTTGCCATGCAATATTTAGGACACGATAAAAAAAAATTACTCCTTGTTTAAATGAAACTCAAATTTAACTGAATGTCCTGTATTTTGCAGGGCAACCCTACTTGGAGTGGAACAAAAGACCTAGTTTGGTAAAGTAACAAGACTCCCAGCAGAAAGGGATTCATTTTTATGGAAACAGTCAGTGCTTTGCAAAGTTTAATACTGTAAGCATTCAAATAATACTTTGTGTATATTTAATATTTTAAAGTTAATAAAGCCCTTCACATGTTAGTACAGTAATTAATAGATAATAATTCAAAAAATATACTGTGTTTAGCGTACTCACAACTGTAAACCTACTTTTGCCCCACCCTGTATTATGACAACTCCTTTCATGCCCGATTCAAGGTTCACAGTTGTTAAGAAATTGTCACAGTTGTTAAGAAATGATCCACGTGCACCTGTGTAAAAAAGCCAGAACTTGAATCCATAGTTCAGTATGGTGCAGTATTTACAAATTTGTTTTTAAAATGTTCATGTAGACATTACACTTTTAACCCCTGAGCTACAGATGAAAATTAAATATCTGGCAAACCCAGTATAAAACTAATATTGTGAGTTAAGGCCAGGAAAAAAGGAAAGAGAGTCTCAAAAAGAGCTGCTATCTCACATAAGTTCAGACTGTAGAGTCCAGTTTGGTTTTTTAAATAACAAAACATTCATTTTATTTCCTCAAGCACAGTGAGACATTCTCCTGATGTAGGTTTATGCACATATACCCGAAGTTTCTAAATCTTCACCCACTAAACTTTGTAAGCCACGTAAATGTCTTAGAGATCTTTAATAAAATCACAGGATAATCTATATCTGTTTAACTTAGAATTCATTTGCCCTAGATATTTTGCATTTCAAATTTAGAAAATATTCTTGTAATAATTCTTCTGGCTGTCAACTAACCAGTCTTTTTTAATTGTAGCATAGTGACACCTAGCGTGAATAGTATGCATTGCATTTCTTCCCGACAGTTTTTACAGCTTACTGTAGTCCTCAAATTTGATTGTTCGTGAAAATTCCCTGAAGAGGGCCTTAAAATGCAGCTTTATAAGTGCCTCGTGGATTCTCATGCTATATATCTGGGTGATTACCTTATGTGAGCTCTAAAACTACCATTCTTTCTCCACCTCCTGGTCAATCTCATTTAAGAGAACTTCATGGTGCATATGAATTATAGGGATCTTGTCAAAATACAGATTCTTGGGGTAGCAGTTTGGGGATGAAGCCAGAGATTCTGCATTTCTTCCAAGCTCCTGGGTAGTTTTATACCCCTGTTTAAAACCTAAGCACTTCAACGTCTCTATGTAACCAGATCACCAGAGATTGAATTCTGAGTTTACAAAATGTGACTTAGCAAAGTTTTCCACTTGGTGCATTCACTGATTTTGTTTAAATCTTCTCACTCCTGTTCTCTGCTCTGTCTACAAGAGTCATGAAAGATAGTTACAGTCACCTCAGAACAACTAGCTCAGGACAAAGCAGGTTGACATCCTAATGAAAGTCCTGCCTAACCCCATTTTTATTCTTTTCTAGACCAAACTATTTCCTGTTACTAAAGAGACAGGAAGGCCCAAGGCAGTATCACTTCTATAAGCACTGTGCATGTATATGGGAACCAAAGTTCCTTACAGCATCATCAGCTTCCTACAAGAATGGTGTTCAATAATGATGATGACGATGATTGACTGTGGGAACAGGGGAGGGAGCAATGGTTGGACAGCAATGTGGGAAAATTGGGACAACTGTAATTGAACAGCAATAAAATTATTAAAAAAAGAAAAAGATGATGATATTCACAATGATAATGAAGATGATAGCTAACGTGCTGCACACTTGCTAAATGCCATGCATTGTGTTAAATTCCTTACATGGATTATTTCATACAATGAAGAGATAATAACAGTCTCCTTATAACAATGAGGAGACAGAGAGGAGAGCAGTGTCGTATCTAATATCACAATTAAAGTCCATTGATAGACTTATGAACCACAAACTAAAAACCAAAATATTAAATTGAGGGCTCCTCTTCTATTAGGTTCTCTATATAATCTATATATTTTAATAATATTCTTTGCTGCATAAAATATAATTGAGAAGAGAGGGCTGTATCAGAAATATATCACATTGTTCATAACACCACATTTAAGTGGCTTTAGAATTGTTTCACTCTGAAGAGTCACTCCTTCCCTTCTTTTAGTCCCAAAATCATACGGCAAGAGACCGAAAGAGAGGTTAGAGACATACAACACATGCTCTCTGTAACCTTCACATGCTGCCATCTAGCAATGCATGGCTAGAACATACAAGGGCTTTCCAGAAACATCTTGAATTTTCTAGAAATGGCCAAAACATATGCCCATCTTAAGATCAAATACTAAAGAACTACTGCATCACCGATACAGGCAACTAAAACAGGTGTGTTCTCAACAGTTGAGTTCTGTGACCTAGTCAAAGAATAAAAACCAAGTGATCACCTATTTTTTCTCTTATTTATACCTTTTTAAAATTTCTATTACCCTTCTTTTATATGTTATTTCTTGCAACTAGGTAATAGTTTCATTCAACCTTTCTTATAATAACACAGAATATTCTCTGCAAACTTCTAATGTGCTTTAGATATGCTCGGTTGAGCAGAAAATATTCTGTGGTGTCTCTTTTGAAATTATAATTCTATTGTCTTTATTGACAGAGCTAGCAGCAGAATAAGTCTTAGTGAGTGTTTAGTGATGACTATATGGTCCTTCCTTTGTTTAAGTATGCATGCTTTGTTATTAAGAATTAGTGTTTTCTAGAATACAAAGGAAGCCATATGTTTATCAAAAAGGATTAATTCAGGCAGCTGGGAGAGTAAAATGAGAAAGAAAGCCCCAAGGATTACATATTGGCCTCTGAATAGTCTCATAATCTGGTATTCCAATCAATCTTTGTAATTCTGCGATGGCTCTGCTTTGACTCTGAAGAATAAGAACATACCGAGAGAGTGAAAAACAGAAAGCAATAAATAAGAGGAAATGGAAATAATAAAGTTAAGACAGCTACTAACCTCCCTTTTCTCCTTACTTTTACTGTTGTGGAAGGAGTAGAGATTTTAGAGCCACATAAATCCAAGCTTGAATCTCACAATCATCACTTCATGTGGTTACATGGCATCGGGCCATTTTCTTAGCATCTCTGAGTCTCATTTTCTTATTGAGGCAATGTAGACACTGCTACTTTCCCAGGCAAGCTGCTGAGTCGACAGGTGTTAAGTATGGAACCTGAAAACAGAAAAACAAAAAGCAGCTGTTATTAATGGTAGCTTATTAGTAATTGTCACCACTTCTTCATCTGTTTAACTTTCAACAAATAGTTAGTAATCACCTTTTTGTGGCAGAAATACAGTGGAGTCCCAGGAATACAGTGAACAAACAGTCTCTCTCCTCCAGAGGTTTATGTTTCAGTCTCTGAATACCCACAGTAAAGACAATTCTGCCCTACCCCACCCCATGCCACTGAAACTCCTCTGGCAGAGACACCGTTAGCCTGTTCATCAAATACAATGGGCTTTTTTTTCTCAGTAAGACCGTTTCGTAGCATCTAATAATATTGAACAATTATCATCTTGCTGTCTAGAATCCTCTTTCCTGATTCCTTACCATCCTCAGACTAAAACTTGTCAGTCTCCAATGCTAGCCTTTTTTCTATTATCCCTTTATCTAATATCCCTAGTGCTCTAACATTTACCGTTTTTCTTTATACTCTACACTAGTGGTTCTTGATCTTTTCAGAAGCATGAACTTTAAGAATCTGAAGAAGCTCTTTACCCTGTCCCTAGGGGAGGAAATGGATCCACTTACAAATATACAAAAGTTTGCATATATTTTAAGGAATTTTATAGGCTCTTCCCATAAAGCCCAATATTGAACACTCTAGTTCACCAAATTCCTATTCCACACCCTTACAAACTATCTTCTACATTGACGCCAGAGGATTTTCCCGACACAAATCTGATACCATGACTCTGCTTAAATCTGCCCAGTTCCTTTGGTGCTTAAGGGATTACATCTACCTGAGCACTGAGGGCTATGATCTGGCCCCTGTCAGCCTCCAATTAATCTCTCAATTACTTGGGGGGGGGGGGGGGTCTCCCTAGCTGCCCATTGTGTTTTGGATTCCATATCTCTGCCCACACTGCTTTCTTTGCCTGAAATGTCTCACCTCTCTACAGCTTTTTCTGCCATTCAGGCAAATACCTCTTCATCTTTCAAAACACAATTCAAGCATTCCGGACACGAGAAAGGCAAGTGTTCGTGCTGCCTGTCACCTACCAGACCCAATAAGCAGAGACAGGGATTGAATCTTTATTGGCGCTTTATTCAGATGGTCGATGGTCTGAGAAGACAGAAGAAAGAACGCTGTGGCTTTGATCTCCTTACCTTTATACTGAATCCCAAACCCCTCACCGACACCTTTTTTCTCCTTATAAAAAGCCCCAATTTATAATAGAATGTGAGACAGTCTGTTAGTGTGCAAGCCCACTGTCTTCTCACATCTCCAGCCGGCTGAATAAAATGCCCGTAAAGACTCAATCCCTATTTCTGTTTCTTGGGTCTGGTAGATGAAAGGCAGAGCAAACACCGGCTTTTCCGGTTTCAACTGATTTAATCTTCATAAAGAGTCTATGAGGGGGGCACTATTATTATTCCTATTTTAGAAGCAAACTACACGCATAAAGAGATTAAATAACTTGTCCAATATGACCCAACTAGAAAAGAAATAAAAGTATGGATAAAGTATGATTTTATTTCTTTAAAAAAAATAAACTTGATAAAAAATATATACTTTTTATAGCTGAGCCTTTCAGGGCTCAGCCATGAAGAAAAACCTAAACCTAAGTGCCTTCTGCTCAAAAACAGAGTCATGAATAATAAACTGAGGTACTAAGAACAGAAGACTGTACTTCCTGCGGCAATAAGAAAATCCTGGGGTGAGGCATCTATAAAATGGATCAGTATATCAAGGGATGAAATGAAATGACCGCCTAACCCACGTCAGGAGCCCTCGTGACCATTCTCTCAAGTCACCGTCACCCCACGTTTCCTCCTCGCACTTGGGTGACTCGGGACTATCGGTTTGAACATTGGCTTTTGGTGGCCGCGCGTGCGCGTGCGCATGCGCATCGTCGGTTCGGCGCTCCTTCCCATCGATGCGCCCGGCAGCAACTTCTTCAGCCTGGTCACTGCCCGCGTAGGCGCTGCCGCCAGCGCGGCGGTCGCCATTATCACGGCGGCGAGAGTCAGGTTCTCGCACAGCTGGAGGCGGCGGTGTTGACTGGTATGGGTGCTTTCCGCCCGCGGTAGCCCCTCCAAGTTCGCCCATCTTCTGGCTACAGCTCTCGATATTGCCCATGTTCCCACGGGGCCGTGTCTCTGTCCCCAGTCATCCTGTCACTCTGGCTTCAAGCTGTTTTCGCTTCCTCACTTATTCGTGCCACTGGAATTTTTGTTGGGAGCTGTTGTCAGGCAGCCCTGACTTGCGTTAAAATACCTGCTTTGACCCTCAGGACTTTGATCTGGCCGCCGCTCCCCCCCCCCCCCCCACTAGTGCGAGTGGTTCTCGGCCGCACCCCGGGAGCGGGAGCTGCCGGCCCGGCTGGGGGCAGCTCTGGCCACCTCGGGTGTGGGGCAGAGCTTGGACTTTGATCCGGTCGTAGGAGTTAGGGGACGTTCCCCGATCTGTCTTTTGTTAAAGCTTGATCCGTCACTAGCCTGCTTTATTTTGTCGTTTTCCAGGAGGAACAACGAACGGAAAGATACTTTGCGTCCGCGCTCTCCTCTAGAAATGGCCAATGTGAGTAAATTAGTGTAAGAGGCAGCCTGGAAGACTGACTACCTGGGGAACTTGATAGGAAATGTTGGAGGGACCTGTTTGTGGTGTTGGTGGCATAATGTTTTTCCTGCTTAGACTTAGTGCAAGGATTTTCAACAGGTGGTGTGTGGCAAGAATTTTCGAAACATGCAGTACCTTTTTTTATAACCTCGACAACCTTTCTCGTAGTTTGTCAAGTTAAAAATAAACAAATAAGTAACAGTACCCAACACAACAATAACTGTGGGTGTGAAGGAAAAAAATGATACCTTTCTTGTTTTTGTTGGATCAGCAAAAAATATATTTTTGGCGTGCTGCAGAATTTTGGTAAATATTTACATGTGCCATGAGATGAAAACGGGTTGAAAATCTGACTTAGTGTATCGAAAATGTCAAGGGAAGCAAGGGGTTCAAAATTAATGTTGGTATGCTTTGAAGGTAGTTTGAACATGTTCTTTTTAATACATGTATACTTATTTCTCCAAATTCAGTTTTAGAAAATACATTTAGAGCCAGCATCATTTCAGTAAATATTTAGAAGCTATTTCTAAGCCTCCTTTTTTTTTCTTTGTCCGCCAAACTGAAAGGGCTTGTAGCAGTTTTAACATAGCAAATAATTTTCCAGCTCTTACAGAATAAGCAAGAGAAATTACTGACATAGGCCAGAGATATTTAATTGGCTGTAACTTTCCAGTGACACATCTAATAGGGGCCATAACACATAAATGAAAATAGCTACAATGAAAATAAGGAACTAACTTTTTGTTTAAGATTTTTATTCCAGAGAGAGAGGAAGGGAGAGAGGCAGAGAGGGAGAGAAATTTCAATGTATGGTTACCTTTCACCTGCCTCCAGCTAAGGACCTGGCTGGAGACCTGGCTTGCAACCTGGTTATGTGCCCTGGTTGGGAACCGAACCAGCGTCCTTTGGGTTCGCAAGTCAGAGCCTTATGCACTGTGCCACCAGCCAGGGCCGGAAAGAACTTTTTTAAGCTACATAAAGGTACAGTGCTTTGTGGAAAGGGGAAAGCAGGAACTTGGGATCACTTAACCTGAGATGCATTTAATTTGAGTTTTGAGAGACGAATGAGACTTAGATGATCTAAAGTTTATGTGGAAACAATATAAAGTATATATATAAAGTAAAATTTAATTTTAATACTCAAATATACTTTTAAAAATGTATGTTTATACGCAGTGTAAAGGCTGAATGGATGTTAGTAATGAAGTATTCAGATAGTGTCTAGCAAGTGCATAGCAAGGATCAGAAATGCCTATGCTTCAGTAGCTAGACAGATTAAATTAAGAGTCCTTGGTGGAGATTTTGACAACCTGAAATGCCCATTTGTGGTATATATCACCTACAGTGATAAGTTACTAATAAATGCCGTTTGGGAATGTTAATCCAGTGCCGCCAGATCTTCAAGAACAGCCAAAACTCTGGACCTTTTGTGTGAAATCACACAATTTCTCAATGTTGATACCCAATTAAAATTTCTTATAATACCCTCCATCACACAAAAATGCCTATGGATGCATGCAGATGTGTTTTATAGATGACCGATTTTCAGTCTGTCATCTTCTCAAGTCCAGAGTCCTAGATTTACTTTGTTAGTCATGTATAAAATACATACTTATCCTCAAAATAAAATAAACTGGCTATTTTAATTTGGGGGCTCTTTTATTGGCTATAACTTTTAATTATATTCACCAGCTGACCCCATGTCATAAAGTCTTACCAGGTTTGCATGAAATATTTCAGTTCCACCATAGAAGATTTGAGAATCATGTAAGTTAAAGGGTAAAAGTTTGAAATAAACTAGTACTATCATCAGCTATTTCTTTCAATGGGTAAATTAAATACTGGTTTATTTTGCCAATAAAATGAGACTTGGTGATTAAACTTTCTTACACTAGAAACAAAACTCACATTTTATGATATAACTTTTGTTAAAAGTTTTACCACCAAGAAAAATCAAAGAAGAGTCTAGTGGCCTTGGTACTTCCAGGCTAAAATAATTGTTGTTAGGCAATTTCTAAAATAATTTAGATAATCTTCCTTTTCCTTTTGTTTCTGCTTGTGAAGCAATTTGAATGTGAAGGATCACAAATAATATTTTAATAATCATACTTAACCTAATGTAAATAATGATATTTAGCAGTGTTGTGGCAAATTAAGTAAAACAGTACATGGTGAAGCACTTAGCACAGGACCTGGCCACTTTTGATTACTTACTACTTAATGTTGCCCCTTTCAGCTAACCTCTTATTGAGCCTCTTTGAAGCTGTGCTCATATATTTTTGAAATTTTACATTTTAAATGACCTTTTAGATCCTGAGGCATATTTAGTCTGTTAAATATCTCCATTGTAAAGGTAAATTTATAGTGTTATAGAAACACCTAAAAACATGAGTTTGTCTGATAGGTTAAAAAACCTTACTAATTACCAATTTTTTGTCTCTTTGGGTCAGTTGGGTACAGACCCAAGGAAGGATGCTTAAATTTTCAGGTGGGCAGAATGCTCTGGATACATACCTGGCACATAGGGGAGGTTCTATAAAGAAAAGTCTTTAAGAAAGAGTTGGAATACTTAAGGCTTAGAATGTTAGGAAATAGGGCATTTTAGCAGGAAAAAAAAATATCTTTACAAAGCTACATGGTAAAAGCAAGGTATGTGACTAAATAGCAGAGAAGTAGAAAGGAGGGTAAAATTAATACAAAACTATGTCAGAGAGGTGGTAATACCAGATAGATGTTCTTTTGTACTTTATCGTAAAAAATAAAGTAAGAAAGAACAGATGGGCTGGATTTCACAATAGTATGTGAAAGGGAAAATAAGTGATTCAATCCAAAGCATCAAATGGCTAAACTATTCCAATATCCTGGTAACTAGTTTTACCACAACTAACCCCACTCCAGTCTGTTCTCTTTGCTGCTGATAATGGTACAGTCCTAAAAATATCCAGTATTTTTATCAGTTTATTCCATTCCTTGCTTACAGAATAAAATTCTGATTTATTATCTTGATGTAACAGGCACTTTACTGTTTGTATCACATATAAAGTCTTTTATATTTGCCTACAAGTTAACTTTGAGGTTGTTTTTAACTGCACTCCTGTATATTCTCCCTCACTGAGCTTGTCACTCTTTAAATATACCTTTATGGCTTCATACCTTTGTTTCTGAAAGTCACTCATTGAAATGCCACTTTCCCCAGCAAATTTCTACTATTTCTGCAAAACCTAGTATATCCTCCCTGAAAATTTTTTTCTACTCCTTCAAGGATTTCTTAATTATTCACATCTTCAGCATTTTATAGATGACATCGTATTTGTTTTTATACTTTTCCACTAAGAGTTGGCAATTTTTTTTTAATATACAGAGCTAGAGAGCAAATAATGTAGGCTTTGTGGGCCACAGAGTGTTTGTGCAACTAATTGACTCTCATTATAGTGTGAAAGTAGCCATAGACAATACATAAATAAATGGGTGTGGCTGTTACAGTAAAACAGCAGACTTAAACCCCTACATTAACTCATTTTGTCACCCAAGGATTTTGCTAAAAGTTAATGCATTTACACAATCGTTTGCTATAACACTTAAGAGTCTAGAAAGTGAACTTAGGGGCAGAAAGTTACCTTATAAGTATATGCTAAAATGAAAGAAGTAAGAAGTATACATTGCCGTAAAACCAAGAGGAAAGATGGCATGGAGATCATTGGTACAATTTGTAGCAATAAAAGAAGGGAAGAGTTAGAAAATAAACAGGTTTTGAGCCTAGGAATAGTTTTGAGAGTTCTGTGTTTTAAGAATAGAAGAATCTTACTAGTTGGGTTACCTTTATTCATGCTGCTAAATAGGGCAATTGTCATAGGTTCCCCTTTTCTCCAGTGGGGCACTCTTAGTTCCAGACTTTATTAGAAAAGCCATATACTTTTATGTGAAGTAACTTACTACTTGTCTGCTTTATGTTCTATATTTGTGTTTATTATTTTTTAAAGATTTTATTTATTATTTTTAAAGAGAGGGGAATGGAGAGAGGCACAGAGGGAGAGAGACATCCATGTATGGTTGCCTTTAACCTGCCTCCAACCAAGGACCCGGCTGGAGACCTGGCCTGCAACCTGATTATGTGTCCTGGCTGGGAATCGAACCAGTTACCCCTGGGTTTGTAGGCCAGCACCTTATCCACTGAGCTACCAGCCAGGTTGTGTTAATTTTTAAATTCTAAATATACATAAGGCTTGCCATATGGCAAGTACTCAGTAGTAGAGTAAATGTTGATTTTAAAAGATACATTGCAGACTCTGGCTGGTGGCACAGTGGATAAGGTGCCGGCCTGTGAACGCAAAGGTCGCTGGTTTGATTCCCAACCAGGGCACATGACCAGGTTGCAAGCCAGGTTCCCATCCAGGTCCATAGCTGGAGGCAGGTGAAAGACAACCATACATTGATGTCTACCTCCCTTCCCCTCTCTCTAAAAATAATAAAATCTTTTTAAAAAAGATACATTGCAGTGTGATGATCTGCCAGGTGATTTCTCTGTTTAAGTGTAACATTTATATGCAGAAAAAAATAATTTAAAATTTTGTGTCATGTTTTAGGTGCTCTGTAACAGAGCCAGATTGGTTTCCTATCTCCCAGGATTTTATTCTTTAGTTAAAAGGGTTGTCAATCCCAAAGCCTTTTCAACTGCAGGATCTTCAGGCTCTGATGAGTCTCATGTGGCCACTGCACCTCCTGATGTATGTAAGTAAAAGTTACTGCTTTACTTCTAATTGTCCCAAAACATTTTCAGTTGTGTTTTCTATATTTCTACTTGAGGTATTACAGATTTTCCAAAATTATTTTATCCCATTAAATATAGACTCGAGTTCTGCCTAAATAATGTACATCAGAAATCTACAACACTTAAAAAAAAGATGAATATTGGTTTCTAAAGCTTTCTTAGACTTTAGTGTCTTTCTGCCTCCAAAGAAAAAAAGCAGGAAAAATATCCCTTTACAAAGCTACATGGTAAAAGCGAGGTGGATATTTTTATGTGACTAAATAGTAGAGAAGTGGAAGGGAGGGTAAAATTAGTACAAAACTAATTTTGTACTGCCTCCAAACACATACAGTGCTCCATGAAACAAATATTTTTATCCTATTGAACCATTGCTACTTTTTGCTATTCTTTGCTGAATTTCTTAAATCTAGCTGCTATTTTTGCTTATGTTTATTGAATCACCTACTATCTACAAAGTCTGATTCTTCTAATCCGTTTTACACACTACTGTTATATTAATCATTCTGAAACAATTGTGTTACTTCCTTGATAAACCTTGGTTGTCTTCCACTACTTTCAATAGCAGTTTCCAAACAGTCCCAGGCTGTGAAAATTTTTTCAAGGTTTATTCGTAGGTAAATTTGAGAAGTGTTATATGCTACAGTCCTATCTTGGAGGTTTACAATGCACACTAAAATATTAAGAGAGAATTCTTAGTATTCTTTCATTAGGAACCTGATGTATCCACCCTAAAGGGATTGGGTATAGAATCTTTTTTTGTGCAACACATTACTTACAATGTTATGTAAGTTTATTTGGGCAAGCAAAGTCTTCCTCGGTTTTCTTGCCTCAGTTTTATAACTCCATCTCTGATTACTCATCTGAAGGTTAAACATATGTGTATCATAAATGAAAGATTTGTCATTCAGAATACATAAAAGGTTTATATCCTGAATCTATAAAAAAATCTCATGGACCAATAGGAAAAAGATAACCCAGTAGAAAACGAAACAAAAATTTTAAAAATTATATGAACAGATTATTTCTGGAAGATAAAACCTAAACCTAAATTACCGGTTAACATGAAATTATGCTCAAATCCACTGTTAACATGGATATTTATTTCTTTCAAGAGACTGTTAGATCTGGACAGTCTTTAAAATTTATCTTGTTCAAAAATAGCTAATATATTTTAGCTTGTGAACTGACTACAGTCAACCATTAGCATCCATCAACCTTACTACTCATAGTGGTCTTTAGACTAATAGCATCAATATCATCTGGGAACTTGATAGAAATGAAGAATCCAGACCTTCTAAATCAGATTCTGAATTTTTACATCTCCAGTGATTCTCAAATCCTTACAAGTTTGAGCAGTTATGGACTAGAGTGTTGGGGTGGAAAATTACAAGACTGTCTAGATTCAGGAGGAAAGAGTTTCATGATTGTTGGGTGATGTTTGTCATAGTTGTGGTAGAGGGACATGGTGACAGAGGAGCCATGTTGACATGGACATTTTTATTCACGCCCTTTGGGCAGAGTATTAAAAGATACTTTTATCGCCAACTGATGTCTTCAGCAGTTGTCCCTTGCTGCAAACAAAAACCTACTGTTGAGTATTTCTTTGTTTAGTTTTCTGTTCTTTTCTGGATTTTTAAAAATGTTTCACAAGTTAGGGTATTTTTAAAAAGTGAATAAAAGAATAATGGTCTCTTCTGTAAGTTTTTAATTCATATTAACTCGTGTGGCTGATAAACAGGGCTTTACATGTTGGCTCATACAGGATTTTTTCCCAGCTTATTGTTTCGTGCCACCAGGTAACAGCAGCTCTATGCTCCACCCAAAGGGTGTTTTTCCTTTTAGATCTTTTTTTTTTCTGAATTTAAAAGCAAAATATAATGCTCGGAAATAAATATCGTGATATTCTTGACTTAGCTTTTTTAATGTAATATGTCTTAGATTTTGTTCAATCAGTATTTACTATATTCTTTTAAATAACCATCAAGCTTTATATAATACGGGTTATAGTACTTTATTAAACTTTTCCCCTGATGACTTTCCTGGGAACTAACAACTGGTTGCCTTGATTAGTATGTAGGAGGTAACTTGAAACAAGAAAGCATATTTCAAAAGTCTATCATTTAGGTAAAAATGCCTGATTTTAAAAAGAGTATTTATTCTTTTAGTATATCAGTGTTTCAGTACATTTGACTGTTAAGGAGAAAATGATTTATTTTTGTTTGTTTGTTTCTCTTTAGGCTCTCGAACAATATGGCCTGATGAAGTTATGGGACCATTTGGACCTCAGGATCAGAGATTCCAGCTTCCTGGGAACATAGGTTTTGATTGTCACCTCAATGGGACCATGTCACAGAAGAAAAGCCAGGTTCATAAAACTCTACCTGATATTCTAGCAGAACCTTTATCAAGTGAAAGACATGAGTTTGTGATGGCACAATATGTGAATGAATTTCAGGTAAATTGTTAAGCTCATATGTTCTATTTTTCTAATTATGAATGCTATATTAATTCCTGGTTACTACAAACATTACTTTCACTGATAAGTAAAGACAAATACTTAATTCCAATCCATACAAAAACAGCATAAACAGATTTGTAAAACTTGGCATTGTCCTGTATACCATGTTTGCTATTTTTTTCAGATTAAATGTCTTTTTTTAGGTAATTCTTTAAAATTTTCTTTTTTGATAAGTATCGATAATTATTTCTCTATTAATGGAAATTTACTTTTTTGTTTTATATAACATTTATTATTACAGAAGTTTAGATTGCCTGTTTTTCACTTTTATAGATTATAATTATTATTTGTATATGGACCAAATTTCTACTAGTTTAATGCCACTTAAAAACAAAATTTTGAGATCTCCAAAATTCTTCAGATAATCTAAAAAATACGGATTTTTAAAAAATAAAATTCCTGAAGGTTTTATAATGTATAATGAACTTTTTAAACTGGTATTGCTTCATCGCCAAATCAGGTGGAAGGCTATGCACATGCAATTCAGTTTCTGTCAAGCCCCTGAATCTTCTCATTTTTTTCCACATTTCTGCATAATTTCAGACTGAGTTGTTGTTTTTATTTAATCAAAATTATATCATTAAAAGCAACAACCCCTTACAATTATAATAGGTTATATTGGATAACCTTAAATTGGGACAGAATTGACCTCTCCTCATTCTTGATCTCATTTAATTCCTTTCAGCCTTCTTGGCTCTTCTATCAATCACATCATATTTCCCATACATTTCTGTTCTTCATCTTTTCATTTAAATATTTCCTAATCACTTACTCCATTGGCTTTCTTTCATAGGCTGTGTTTTTATAATTTCTAACTTAGTATTTCCATTTCTGACATTTATGGTTCTATATTTCTGTCTGCCTGTCAAACATTTTATCTGGATATCTCACAAGTCCCTAGACTTTGCATGTCTAATACTGAATTAGTTCTTTGAATTTCTCTCAAAACCTGTCCTTACTTCCATATTATCAGTAGTACAAATGACTTAGCTGTTGTCCCACTGTTCTAAGATAAAAATTATACTGCCAACCTTGACTCCTTTCTCCATCATACCTCACAAATAGTAATAAAGTCTCATTGCTTTATCTCTTGAAGTAGCCTTTAAATTATTTGTGCCCTTTTCAATTTTCTCTAATATTGCCAGAGTTCCAGACTACCTTATTTTACCTGGATTCCTAGAGGCATTATATAGTATGATGGTCTAGGGGACAGGATAAGTCTAGGTTAAAGGTTAGCTCTGCTGTTTACTTGTGTGACCTTGAAAAAAAAAAAAGAACTTTATGAGCCCCTGTCTCTGTGTACATAATGGGGATAATAATATCTCACCTACAAAATGATCAGGATTAAATGTGAAAGTATATGTGAAGTAGTAAGAGATAATTAAGTTGGCTTTACTAGACTCTGTTTCGCATTTCCATACATCTCTACAATACTAGCATTAGCTTTTTATATCTTATCTTGCTATTCCTTATTGCTTATAGTCAAAATTTCTTAATGTGACATAAATGGCTTTCCACAAATGTGACACTTGTCTTTCCCACTACTACCTACCTTCTCTGCACCCCAATCGCAGCATGCTTTTAATTTTTTTTTAAATAGACCATTCTCTTTGACCATAGAATGCCTTGGTACTGTTGTGATTTGCTTATTGGACTGTTTTTCCTCCCGAATTCCTAACCTATATAACCACCTACCTTTCAAACATACATGTGCATTAACACGTACTCAAATATGATAACAACCTTTTCCTGATTGCTCCCAGCAAAGCAAATCTCTACCCTACCTCTACTACTAGAAGACTTTTTTCATAACTCTGTAGCACTTTTCCTATTATTCTTCTAGTAGCTCTAATATACCTAATATTGAAGACTGGATTTTTATTTTTTACCTCTCTAGTGCCTATTCTTGTTATATTGTCTGATGTATAGTAGGTGCCCAGTACATTTCAGTTAGATCCGTAGCTGGAGGCAGGTGAAAGGCAACCATACTTTGATGTTTCTCTCCTTCTCTACCTCTTTCTCTTTCCCCCTCTCTAAAAATAATAAATAAAACCTTTAAAAAAAGTTCAAAGCTCTTCCTGTAAATGAGGCTTTTAGTCATTTTATTTTGTAAATTATCATTGTTATTCCCATTTTACAGATTACAGAATGAAAGAATAGATAATTAGATATCACAAAATATTATGAGGTAACATTACATAACAATTACTATGTTTTAATTTCTTAGCTAACTTCTATTCATATCAAGTCCTATTATATCAATATATTTATGCATTCATGTTTTCATGTTTTTTTAATTCGGTTTTTCTTTAAGAATTTTCATGGAGAAAAGTTTGAAGTATACAAAAAAAAAACTGACTCTTGCTTCACCAATAGTTAGATTAGGATTATTTTTTAAAATCTTTCTAAGGAAGATAACTTCATAACAGGCAGGGTATTTGAACTCCAGATTTTGTTGACTTATATTCTTTGTCCCCATAGGGTAACGATGCACCTGTTGAACAAGAAGTTAACAGTGCAGAAACGTACTTTGAAAGTGCCAAAGTAGAGTGTGTAATCCAAACATGTCCAGAATTGCTGAGAAGAGGTATGTTGTGGTTCTATGCATTTTTATAATAATGTGTATTTAATAATGTCACTAATTTTTTAATGTTTTGAGTAATGTGCTCCATAGGAATTATAATGTTTTGTGTTTGACTAAATATTTTACTGTGTCTGAAGGGAAATGATTGCATGGCATTCAAATGTCCCTTGCCATCTGACCTCATGTTGTCATTAGATAGGAAGAGTAGAATTTTTAATAACTTTTTCCTTGCAGCTTTCCCTAAAGTCATTCCACTCCTGAGTGATTATTACAGCTATAATTTCATGAGCTGATACGTAATAATCATAAGAAAAATCTTAATAACAAAGTTTTTAAAAATTACAAGACCGATAATATATAACCTTTCTGAATTGTTCTCAGTAATATTTCAGTTCATCCAACAAGAGCAGAAGTGAACCAAAATGAAGTTTATGTCATCCTTTTTATAAACCTAATTTGGTTACACAATAATTTAATCATTTTTCTAAAGAATTGTTTTTATGCACTGCTTATTTTTAAAAAGACAAAATTATTTTCTCCCTGGCATTTTTATCTTATTTATAGATTTTCAATCACTGTTTCCAGATGTGACCACCAACAGACTAATGATTCTGACTGTAACACAGAAAACTAAGAATGATATGACTATATGGAGTGAGGAGGTAGAAAATGAAAGGGAAATACTCTTAGAAAAGGTAATTCTTTCAGTTGGTGACAATTTAATTTTGTGATTTTATTTAAATAGGAATGAACCAATGTTTTAAAATGTTGAGTGTCTTCTAGTCTTTATTCTCTGCTAACTTATTTCAGTCCTAAAGAACTTACATCTTTTCTAAGAATAACAATGCCGCAATTTTGAACAACTAAAATTCTGTTTAATACTTTGCTTAATTTTTTTTTGAATTTAGATCTGTTAGGAAAATAGGATTAAAAAAAAGGGAAGTCTTCATACCCATATCTTCTCTCTCTTCATCTCACTTCCTCTCTCCCTCCAGCTCTCTCTTTATAGCATAGCAAATAAAAAGTGAAAATCATCCCAGCCTTCTTCAAGGAGTAAATGGTAACTGTGTATGGTACAATAATCATAAAAACAATATACCCACATTTCTTTTCTATCCCCTGCTTTTGCCCTGAAGATATGTATTGACATCTTCCAATAACATTACACATAGATGTGTTTTAGTTTTTGTAAAATCTGCATTGTATTAGGTTACATGGGTAAACCATAATTTTTCTAAGTTACTTAAAATTTTTCTTAGTAATTAATTAGTAAGTTGAAAACCAAACTTGCTTTTATAGGCAGTGAATGTATTTGTACATATGTTTTTTATGCACACACCTATAGCTATTGAATCCTATATTGAGATTTGCCGAATCAAGGGGTCTAACCATTTTAAATTTTGACAAATGCTGCCAATTTGCCTGCCAAAAAGATTATCTCATTGTATGTATATACTCTCATCCTATCTTACCCTGGATATTAGCATTCTATTTTTAATGACCTGAGAAATGGTAAGAAGTAATGTAATTTCCTAAATTTTTACATGATATAATTATTTCTTTAAAAGTTTGGTTTTGGGTTATATCAAATATTTTGTCAATAAGATAGAAAAAAATATTCCTGTGCCTGTAGGTGTAATTCACTTGAGGAATCTTAGCTAATTATTGTTGAAAAAAATTACCTTTACTGAATTTTATGCAACATAATATTAGGATTGGATGGTGGTTCTCTTCATTTATAAAAATATAATTTACCCACATAATAGTATTTTATGACAATGATTTTATAGTACTTAAAAATCCCACACAGAGCTTTGCTAACAAACTTCATGCAGATAACAATCCTGAGCAAGTTACATGCTAGTTAGCAAGGAAGTTACAGAGGCTTAAGATACCGTTTCTGATTTGATAGATAATCTGAATTTAGAGAGTTGAAATTTAAATAGGCAGTAACTCAATAAGTATTTTCTGTTTACATGTCAAGGTAACATTTACTAAATTCATACATATCATCACTATCATTTAGTCCCTAGAGCGTTCTCACCTGTGCATTGATTGCACAGTGTTTCTAGTTTTTGATCAGTTAAAGATTCTGACCCCCTTTTGATACTGACTTCATTCTAGTTGTCAGTTTTTTATAGCCAAATTTAAGGCTTTTAAATGGCAACATGCTTTGTCTTGTGGTTTTTAGTTTTGTAATGACTGAAAGCTACTTTGTTTTCTATGGAAAAAAAAACAATTTTTTTATTTTCAATATGTGAGTAATTATTTTAGGACTGCATATATTTTACTGTCCAAGTAGGTATTTCATGTTTTATGGTTTAAATCTACTCTATATTTTCCCAGTAGATGTCAGTGTTTGCTGTTAATGAATTGTAAGAAAAATACTTTTAACTGGTTCTTTCTGTGATAATTTTGGATTCTTTTAATTAACCTTTACAGACATTTGATTGTATTATTTTGCTCTCCTTACATTTTCGTGTACAGCACATCTCTACATGAAATTGATATATATGCTAATGACTTTTCATATTCAATAGTTTTCCTATTTTGTAGAAATTATGAAGATTAATTAAATATAGGAATAAGTATAAATATTAAATATGAAGATAATCTAACAAATACAGTATTATCTTAATGGTTTTCATTAGTTTACAATAACAGATTAGGAAGAAATGGGTTAGCTTAAGTTGTATACCTGTATAGCAAAGATCAGCAATCTTTCTGTAACGAGCCAGATAGTAAATGTGTTAGGCTTTGTAAACCAAAGGGTCTCAACTACTCAACTTGACCCTTGTATTGTTAAAGCAACCATAGACAGTATATAAGTGAACAGTCATGGTCATGTTCCAGTAAACTGTGTTTATACAAATGGGCAGCAGCAAGTTTTGGCCCTCAGTATAGATTGCAAACCCCTTACTTAGAATATGGCCCATATTCCTAAGGCTTTGACTTTTGAGGGTCTTAGCTGAAACCACAGATGCTCCGAAGTCCATGTTATCTGGAACTGCACAGACCCTGATACCACATCCAGCCCTCAGCTGGCGCTTTCTTCCAGGCCTCGCAGGATCTCACCCCATGCATGCACAGCCGGGCTGGTGGTGATAAATAGGGTCGCTTGCCCTGCAGAATACCAGGAGCCCTGTTTGCTTATCTTCCTCTTCAGCATCCTACCCCACAAATGCCAGATGCTTCAGGAGCCCGTAATTCTTGTTTTATATTTCCTCAGTTCAGTGACACCATCTTTTGCTTGGGATCCCCTTATTTGCCTTGTGACAAGAAGGCATCCCCAGATAAAACTGGAAAATGGGGAGTACCTCGCCTCTTTGTTTCCTTCCCATCAAGGATTACAGTTTTGTCTGATGGTTGCTCAGAGTCTAAAAACAGTTGCGTATATTTTTGTCAGTTTTATAATTTTTTTATAGTTTTCACTAGGTGATAAGTTTGGTACCTATTGCTCTGTTATGGCTGGAAGTGGAACTGTGCCCCCTTGTTTTTAAACATTTATTATCTTTTCTTTTTTTAACATTATAATCTAGTTGTAATATTTGTTACTGTTTTTTTCACTGGTTAAGACTTCTAATGAAGCTAACAAAGACATTATTATAAGAATTAGGATGTGAGACCACTATTTTGAATAGATGATATATGCATGTGGTATGTAGTAATTATACACTATACCAAAGAAACAGATATGTAATAAAAGAGAAGCGTCCTAACCAGCCCTGTATCCCACGTAGCCATTTATCCTATTATTTTTGTGTGCCTTGTCAGAAATATTTCATGACTCTGAATAGACAGATATGTTTTTAGAAGGACACACAAATATATGTTTTTAAATAATGTTTATTCAAATTAATGAATGTTTCGAACCTTTTGACTATATTTTGCTTTTTCTTTCTTACCTTATTTCTGATATTTCCAGTGTTGAGAAATAACAGCTATAGCTTGTAATGCATGATAAATTCTAGAATTAATAGCACAGAACTGATTAGAAATGGTACCTAAAGTAAAAAATAATTTAGAAGAAAAAATATACAATTTAGACTTTTTGAAAGAAATGAAAATGTTATGTAAACCATTAATCTTTTGAAATGGTTAAAATAATTTTAATGACTTTACAGTCTTACCCATTTTAATTTTTTATTAAGCTTATTGAATTATCTGAAGCAAAAGATTTATTTAAAACTTGTTAAAAACAAAAATCTGTAGCAATGCTATCTTGAGTATATTATTTGTGCCTTTGTCTATGCAGTTCATCAGCGGTGCTAAGGAGATATGCTATGCTCTTCGAGCCGAAGGCTACTGGGCTGACTTTATTGACCCATCGTCTGGTTTGGCAGTGAGTAATTAAATACAAAGTTAGAAAGCCAGGCTACATAATTTGAAGTAGGGATGATTCCTGTTATGACATTGTTTATAACTACAACCTTGGTAAAAATAGACCATTTAAGACTTTAAAACCTCACAGTTTTACCCAAAGAAGTACCACGATGAGTCAATTGCACTTGTAACTTAGAGGGACCGCTGTCATTTACACTTAAGTTTCTCCATCACTTTGAAGTTTTTAAATTAAAAAAAAGTATTATTTCCTCATTTAATTGACATTGAATTAGTATGTTTGCTGTTTGTTAGTTGAAAATCAGTTAACTTGAAAATTAGGAAGAAAAATATTTTTTGAATTAAAATACAAATAGTAAAAGAAATATTTAGAAAAGTAACATTTTAGAAATTAGCATTTATAAAATTATATATTGAAAATGCTTGACCACATTGTCTCATTTTAAATTCTTGATATATTTTTTCATTATTTTTAGTAATAAGTTTGTTTTGAATCTTAGGAATATATACTGTTTCTTCTCAAAGTCAAATTAGATGTAGAATAAAAATGAAGAACTGACTCTGGACTTTAGTTTCCTCTTTTTAAAAATGATAAAGATGAACCATAGATGATAGTCTGAAGTTTAGTCCATCTTTAAAGTTGCTCTAGTATTGAGCATTTGGTTCTAGATAACATGAAATTTGCTAGGTTGTTCATTTCATATTTCCAGAATGCAGTTATTGGGTGGGGAGAAGTTATTAGGGCAGTTTAAGTGTTTCATATCACCTTTTACTCCTTATTTAATTTTAAATATTCGGAGTATTACAATATGTGTTATGGTTGCATGAAATTATTACTCTATTTTCTTTTTTGCTAATGAAAATACATATTTTTTTTATTTCCTTCAGTTTTTTGGACCATATACGAACAACACTCTTTTTGAAACAGATGAACGCTATCGGCATTTAGGATTCTCTGTTGATGACCTTGGCTGCTGTAAAGTAATTCGTCATAATCTCTGGGGCACCCATGTGGTTGTAGGAAGTATCTTTACGAATGCAACACCAGACAGCCAAATTATGATGAAATTAAGTGGAAACTAGTAGTAATGTCAATTTATTTGCTGTACTATTTGTACTTAACATTTGGGTTGATCTATAAACACTGTCAAAGCCTTCAATTTTTAAATTTTACTTATATCTAGAGTATTTATTTCAACATTTTTGAATTTACAACGTTGACAAGGGCTTGTGATATTTAGATCTCAGAAGTTCATATTGTCAATGAATAAATGTTAAGCACATCCGAGTTGTACAGAATGTGGTAATTAACATGTAACCATGGTATGATCCCTATTGTTACTGCTCCCCTTTATTAGAAAATCCTTGGTTTTAGTTATTTTCTCCCAAAATAAATTATACATTTGATTATGATGTTTTTTATTATAGTATTTTTAAAATGTGATTCTTAAGGCTCCTAAGAAACTATAATATTCATCTTTTTAAAGTGTTTTTTTAATCAACACAATTGAAAATTCTAAATTTAAGGCTCTGGCTGGTAGCACAGTGGATAAGGAGCTGGCCTGTGAACCCAAAGTTCACTGGTTCGATTCCCCAGCCAGGGCACCTAAGCAGGTTGCAAGCTAGGTCTCCATCCATGTCTGTAGCTGGAGGAAGGTGAAACGCAACCATACATTGATGTTTCTCTCCCTCTCTGCCTCTCTCCCTTCCTCTCACTCTGGAAATAATAAATAAAATCTTTTTAAAAATAAATAATAAAAAGAACTTTAAAAAAAGAAAAAGAAAAGTTCTAAAGTTAGTGTACATTTAACTTTTGCTAATTCTTTTACTCTAGTACCAGTCTGAGCATTACTTTGAAATAATGTCCATGCAGGAAAAGAAAATTAAGGATAATACACCTTAAGAATAAAGACTTATGCTTCTCATTCTTACACATACTAAAAATAATAATTCTTAACACCTGGCTTATAATAAATGTAGATTATTTTGAGATAAAACTATACCTTCACTGTTAAGTCATATCTGTGCAATTTTAGCAATAGATGGGAACTGTGATACAACAATACCTCATTTGTGACAGAATTTGTTTTTATGGTATTTTGGGCTGTTTTAAAAAATCACCTTTTATCGTTGAGGCTTTTGTCAATGGGAATAGTGGCAAATTTCAGGGGAACAAGTAACTTATACCAAATGAATTGATTGAAATGGGTTTTTTTTTGTTTTCCAATTAAATGCCTAGTTTTAAAAGGAATACATGGTGATGACAAAGTTTTTTATTTAATTTACAACTTGATTTCAAATTCTTTGCTGAATTAACATGTAGCTTGACAATAAGCATTACTTAAGACAAAGAGCAGGAGCTAAGAAGTTTTCATTCATTGAGAAAAGTGAAGTAGTGAGTCCTATAACATTCTGAAAAAAAATTAAAGTCTTTTGGTATCTATGGGGGAATAGGTTCCAGGACCCCCTGCAGATACCAAAATTTGTAGAAGCCCAAGTCTCTTGCATAAAATGGCATAAAAATGCACACAGTTGGCCCTCCACATCTATGGATTCCCAACCACGGATTGAAAATGGTGTTTTCACCATTCACAAATCCCCAATTTGTGAATGAATATACAGATGTGAAACTCAGATAGAGGGGGTCAATCAAGTGTGTGCGCACGCACACGCATGTGTGTATGTATGTATGCATGTGTGCAGAAAAATGCACAGAAGTGCTTGGTAAATGTTCATCTATGTAACCAACACCCAGTGAAGACAGAAGACTGCTAGCACTTCAGAGGTTCATCCTGCCTCCTCCCAGGTAGTCCTCTCACTTGCCCTCCCAAAGGCCACCACTGTCCTGATTTCCTACAGCACACATTGGTTTCATCTGTTTTGATGTTCTATACACAGGAAACCGAATGTTTGCTTTCTCGATTTCACTTGAATTCAAAAACAGAGTAACCCTCATTGTGCGTAATTATTGATCACCTGAGTTAGGACAGTTTTTGCCCTTTGGTGTAAATTTAGTGGTATCTAGAGACATTTTTGTCACAACTTTGGGGGTTTGGGTAGAGAGCAGGGATTCTAATAAACATCCTACAATGCAAAGGACAGCTGCAACAAAGAATTATTTGGTCCACTGCTTTGCAATATTATTAGTTTTATCTCCTTGCTTTCTAGCAGAATTTTAGAGACAACGTTGAGAAGCAGTAACCGCCAATTAAAATTTGTTTCCTGAAATCATATGGCAAGATTCAGGTTTGCGAAATGTACCCAAGGGCCTCTTAGCTGATTAACAGTAGAAAGTGATTGATTATTATGTGGTATGAACCTTTGGAAAACTGGCAATTCTGAAGCTTAACATACCTTAGTACCTAGCACTTTCAGCAGGTGTAGAGTCAGCAGAAATACATCTGTTTACTAAAAGACGTACTCATATAAAACCCATCCATACATAGGGGCCAATAGTAGGTACTAATCAGTGCTCATCAGCACTAGAATGGATATAGTTGTGGCATATTCACATAATGAGATATATTGGGAGATAAACTGGAAGTGAAGGCTATATGGCTACTTGCAATAAAATGACACTAATAAAGGTGTGAAAGAAGTCAATACAAAAGTACTTAATTATGTAACTCCATTAAGGTGAAGTACAAAAACCTACTAGACATCAGGATCATACCTACCCTTGGAAGGGAAACAGTAGTGACCTGAAGGAAGGCCCCGGGGACTTCTGGGGCATTGTCTGTTCTTTTTTCTGAATTTGGGTGTTGACTGTTGAATAGTTTAGTTGTGCAAACTCCAGTTGTACACTTATGTACACTTTATGGTATGTATATTATGCTTCAATAAATTTTTTTTTAACTACAACCAAATCCACTCTTAAAACCATACTAGATCTATTCAAAGATAACTGCTACCATAAAAAGACCCTTACACTGAATCGACTTTTTAAAAAGGGAATTAAAATTTATAGTTACATCAGGAAATGTTGAATCAAAATTATGTTTTTTCTTTTCACATATCTAGGTATAATTTCAACTATAATGACTAGATTAAAGCATGAAGTTTGCAAGGCATTTCATTTTTCATATTAAAAACACTTTCCATTTTTATAACATCAATTTTGCCAAGACCCTAAAGAGTTTTCCAAGAGCTTCTTTATCCTTGGATAGTTCAATTATTCTCTTTTAGAGTTCCTTAGGAACATTAAGTCATTCTTGCATCCCTCTTTAATTATTAATCTAACAGTTTTATCATGTTTTTATTTTATAAAATATTTCAATTTTGTCACTTTTGCAATTTTATTTCAGTATATTTACATGAAATGTCATAGTCATTAAATATGCTTCCTTAAAATGAAAGACTGAACAGATAAGGTTGCAGTGCTATAGTCTGCTTTGGTCTTACTGCGCTATATCAAAATAGAGGCTCTCACTGCTTTAATTCTGTGTAAGATTATATTTAACTTACAACATCTTACATATTCTAATATAAAGGGCAATATTCTATATTAAAAAAAAACAAGTGGCAAGTCGATTATACAAAAATAGGCAATTTTTTATAAATTATAATGCAGTTAATCAAATTTTCCCCTTTCTATGATTAGTGTTCTATGCTGTTTTTTAAAAAAACCATTAAACTTTTTTAGATAGTTCATTGTATCTTTTACCATTATTTATCCTTCCCATATGCTCTTCCAGCTCTATCCATGCCTCTCTCCCCACCACAGTCCCCACCCACACTGTTGTCCGTGTCCATGAGTCCTTTTTCTTTTTTACTGGATCCCTCCACCCCCAGCCCAACCCTCTGCTCTGAGCTGTCAGCCTGCTCTCTCTCTGTGGGTCTGTCTCTATTTTGCCTATTAGTTCAGTTTGTTCATTAGTTTCCACTTAATGTGTGAAGTCATACAGTATTTATCTCCAGTAGTTTGTACTCATGACCTAGTCATTTTCTGTTAATTGAATTTTTAGTAGTTTTGAAGAGTAATAAGCCATATTCTTGTCAAAACTTAATGAAGTACCTGCTAATGGTCCAGTTCTTTCCTGGAGGAAAGCTTCAGCACGGTGCTTGTCACCTCAATGTTCAGTAATAGAGTTTGACAAACTTATTGATGGCTCAGAACAGTAACGCACATTTGATGGAGTTAAACTGAAACTTTGTGTTCACTTTAATCCTAAAACCTAAAGAGAGATCCCCAATTAGTTTTACATTATAGTTCAACCTGTTTTACAATTGCAGCACAATTGGAACAGTATATTTAGTGACGTGTCCTGCCTCTCAAATATTGCATGAGTACATAATATGCTAAAAAAGTTACTTTTTATCTGAAATCCAGATATATCTGAGTGTTCTCTTTCTATTTTCTAAATCTGGTGACTAAATGATAGCATTGTTATCAAATGATTATTTCAGTGAGATTACAGAGGAACTTCAATAGAATACCAAACTAAACTTTTCAAGCACACCTGCCAAGATAGCAAACCGTACAACCTTAGGGCACCCTGAAAAACCAGCACTTGCAGCGTTGAGTGCCTTGTTGATTCATTTTTTTAATCTCACGTTTGTACCTTTGATTCTATATGGTTACTCTTCATTGATTACTGTTTTCAAACTGAGACTAAGATTTTTAATATTAGAATAAGCAATACTTTTAGAAGAATTTTATTCTCAACATTCCCAATGGATTACCAAGGAACATGAAATCCATTTGTCATTTTCTTACAAGCATGTGATATCTCTAATGTCACACCATCTTAATTGTAAATTACCAAATTTGGAGTCCCTTGAACTCAGTTAAATCATTAACTCAGAGTCAAAGGAAGACTTAGTTCTGTCCCTGAGTAAACAGTCTGGGAAAGAGGAAAGCAAACTATGGTTATTGCATTGTAACTAAGTTATCGTAATAAGATTTGCCCTGTATTAATCCTGGGTGAGTTAAAATATTTTTGCAGAGCCAAGCAGCCACTCATGGGAAATAAATTAACTTTCCTGGGACAGTAGGGTATGGATTAGTGACCTGAAAGAGGCAATTAATCTCAAATGGATGAGCACTTGGTTTTTAGCTTGCTCTTTATTTCTAGTTCCCTCAGAACCATCTAGATCAACAGAAGTGGTTTTATGCAGATAAGCCCAAAGGTCTACATTGACTCAAGACAGTCATGTCTCCTGGTGACAAAGATCATTTTAGCAAATTGGAAACAAACACAAAAAGTTGGTCAAGAAATCTACAATGGAAATATAACTAATATTAACATTGAGGCTATTGAATGTTTTGCGGGTTTTGTCATGGAACTTTTGTATATATCAGATAACACAAGTTTCTCCAAGCAAATTAGAAGTGTGGCAATAAAGTAAAAAAATGTGGAGGCATGTTCAGAAGGTATCCAGGCATGTAATTATGAAAAATAGAGACATTTATTGAAGAAGATATAACAAACTTGTATGTACAATATATGGATAATGACACCTCAGTCCCCTTCAAAGTAGGCACCTTGGGACCTTCCACTGTTCAAAGCACTGCAAGATCCTTTGTTGGAATTGCCATCAGGTATCCTGTTTTCTTGAATCTCATCAATGGTCTGAAATCTCTTTCCTTTCAAAGGTGATTTTAGTTCTGGGAAAAGCCAGAAGTTACAAGGCACCAAATCTGGGCTGTGGAGGGCTGGCTGAGTTCAACATTCTCAGCTGTTTTGCATGTTGCAGGCCTTCTAGAACGTGGATCACTTTCAACAGATTCTTGACCATCTTTGAAGCATTTGTGTCACACTCATTTGTGCTGCACTTACTGCATCATCCTTGAAAGCCTTCTGAATCATCCGAATAGTTTCCATGGAAGAATGTTCAAATTTAATGGAAATTTGACGTAGATTCATTGCTCTACTCATTTAATTGCTTTGAATACGGTGGCCACATGGTACACATGCTCACTCAAGGAGGTCTACCACCCCCACTGACTAGTACAGTGAAGTCACCATTGTTCATGTATGTGTATTCCAGTCCACTCTCCTTCGCTGCCAGGTCATATCAATGTTGTACAAACTGCTCTCATTATATTAACAATGGCTGGACTTTTTCAGGACAGACATCGTACTATTTAGGGCTATCAGAACTAGCCTGCTTCTCAGATTAATCCTGTTTTCCATTTTAAAATTAAGTTTATACCTTGGCTGGTGGCACAGTGGATAAAGCCCTGGCCTGTGAACCCAAAGGTCACTGGTTCGATTCCCAGCCAGGACACATAACCAGGTTGCAAGCCAGGTCTCCAGCCAGGTATGTAGCTGGAGGCAGGTGAAAGGCAACCATACATTGATGACTCTCCCTCTCTGCCTCTTTCCCTTCCCCTCTCTCTGAAAATAATAAATTTAAAAATCTTTTAAAAATTAAATTAAATTAAGTTTATTTTCACTGGCAACTTGAAGACCGTAGAAGCTTAAATAGCCACTTTTCTGACGTTCATGGTAACTGAAAAGCACTGACATTAATTTCATAAATTATGTGTAAAAGTTAATATCTTTACAATCATTTCCAATAATAAATTTCTACAGTTGTTGGTACTGGATGGTTTGGTACCAACTGCCTAGGATTACTTTTAGCTGTTGGCTTTTCTAGTTCAGAGGTTTCCCCTCCTTTTCAAAGTGAAGAATAACCTAATGCTAATAACAAGTGTCCTTTCACTTAATATATACACATACATACACATACATGCACACCCCTTGTAGACAAAACAACTTCTAAGAGCAAAATAGCAATATATGTAAGATATGTTTATCTCATTTTAAATTATCTATAATGTGAATATCTCAAATGGATAAAACTCCCAATTTTTCACTTGGGACTTTGCCAACTTTATTTAACCCTCTGCTCATGGATGTATAAAAAGATAGGCTGCAATGATACATTTTGACAATAGGTGTCACCATCTAATTATCTAGAAATGCCTCAAACTTGGGACTTTAATTCTGCAAAGAATGTGGGGCTTCTGATTTGGTCAATATCCTACCTTACCAATTACGTCAGTTTGAAGTTTAAGCTATTTAGAAAGAGAGATTCCTGTACATTGCTAATGACTTCATTTCTTCACTTTCTCCCCTTAAAGCTATTACCCAGATGCTATTATTTAGTCTATGGAACTAACTATATTATCTCTGAAACAGAAAATGAACCTCTGGTTCAATAAGTCAAATATTTCAATATTCACACACATCATTGCTTTCTCTTTTCAAATTGTGAGTTCCTGTAAAGGTATCGGTTGGTCACAGTGAATCTAGTGGTTTGAATCGCAAAACAAAGATGGGTAGTTGGACTCATAGCTACTAACTAATACTTAACCAAAGGAGCAGCAATAAGACCTGGTATGAGGTGGTTAAATTCATCCTCTCCAGCAAGACAACCAAGAAAATCTGGAGTCAGGGAATCTGATCTGGTCTGATCTGGTCTCAGGTTTCAAATCAATTTCTAAGTGTTAAGCAACTATTCGATTCCTCCTGTCCCCAGTAAAAGGTACTGTGACTCTGAAATATCATGAAAGCAAAATATTTAAGAAAGGTAAACTATTGGGATTTAAAATGTAGTAATATATTATGGCTTTAGCATCATTAAAAATACACAACACAATATGAAATACAAAAATATGGAAAAATGAAACCATTTAATTTTCCATGTTAGCAAACAGTACTTGGAATAGCATATTTAATATCTAAAATGTCTTGAACTAAAAGAAAATTCAAAATTTATAATTATTTTCATGTTAAGAATATATATTCTAATTGTTTGAAAGTAAGGCATGTGAGAGTAGACACATTCATTGAACAATAAGGTCAAAGTAAGTGAGTAACAGAACCTTACAAATAATTCATAGCCTGGTAGGTAAAAATAAAGAACAAGGCACAGAAGTATCGATGTGTTTGGGGTATTCAAAATATGCTCTTTTTCACTAGATGAGAAAACTCAAGCCTATTGAGTTGTCAGTAACTTGCCAAAGGCCAAATTAGAGTCCAGGTTCTCTTGAACTACTCTAATTGACAATTTCTGACAATTCAGCCAGGTTGTTTTAAAATTAATGCTCTTTAATAATAACTTTTTCAAAGAATCCAATACAGTATGGACTTTTATGATATCAGTTTCTATTACATGACCATCTGTTTGCAATGCAGCTTTACTAAGAACCTTCCCCATTCTCAAAGTTGCCCACAGAAAGTATTGCCTTGATCTGAGCAGCTCTGTGTCTTTTATCGAACTGGTGATGACAGGAATGGTAAGAAGTTCTGTCTCGTGGTGGTGCTAGAAATAATGAAGAATGAAAGGCCAATACCATTGATAAAATAAAATATGGATTTCTCAGTAATCTTTACATTTTATAATTATACTTGGCCATGAGAAAGTACCTTTATTGTTGAAATTCCTTACTCAACAATACTATTATGAATCTGAAACTTCTATTTTTTTCCGTAGGCTTGTCTTGCGCATGCAAGATTTCTTAGGAATGCAACTGCATTGCAGCCGAACAGACAAATGGACAAGTGCGATAATGAGGACTAATTCATCTTGAACAGTGATGTCAAGCATTCTATTATACACAGTGAAATGTATTAAAACAGGTTACCATAAGCCCTTTGCTAGTTACTTCAATTATTGCTATTGCTTGCTATCACTATATAAAAAGGAAAACATTTGAATAGTTTAAAATTTTGTAATCCACTGTGTACTTCTCAAACATCATACCTTCCTTTTTGCTTTTTACTTAACCATCCTTAATACACATGCACTCTTGACCAAATCAGTCAAGTTCAACTTTTTATTTTGTTGCCCTGCATGTTTGCTCTGGACTCTTTGGAGGAGACAAAGTTTGAGCTGGCCCATAAAAGGCAAGTTGTATTTGAATAGTGAGAATAATCTGAATAGTGAGAAGCATTCTGGGCCCTGAGAATGTTGCATGAAGAACACAGCAGTGAGTGGACTGGTTTGCCTTGAGGTTCCTTCAAATGCAAAGGAGGGAGATGAGGCTTGAAAAATAGATTGGGGATGGATTTGAAGGGATTTTCAGTCCCAGAATGAGGAATTTACACTATATGCTGTAGCATTAGACATCGAAAGTTTTGGCGTAGGAGAAAGATTCGATTAAAACAACATTTATAAAGAGATCTTCTGTGGTATAGGGCATACATTGCAGGAGAGAAGGAACTGGGAACAAAGGTAACAGAGACCTAAAATAGGGTGGTGGCTATTGAAAATAAGAGAAGTACTCCAAAAGAAGAATTGAAAGGTATTGGTAATCTAATAATCCAAACACTGCAGCTTTCAGCCTGGATGATTGAGAATGATAATAATAGAATAATAGCAGCCAACATTCCCATGGTGCTTACTATACACCCAGGGTTTGTTTAAGTGCTTTACATATAATACATTTCATTTTCACACAAATTCTTGAAACAAGTATTATTGTTTCCATTGCAAGGATGGGATCCCTGAAGCACAGGGAAGTTAAATATTGGGTTCAGTCACATAGGTAATAAGTTACAACCACAATGGAACACCAGCCATTGGGCCCCAGAGTCGATGCCTATCCTGATGTCTCACGAACAAGTGCCGGTTTGTGGATTATAGACCTCTTAAATTTAGATGTGTTTCAAGCTGAAATGGTGGAGAGTGGTTAATTGGAAATACGTATTAGGTACTTGAAAATGGGAACCAAGAATTCAGAGAATAGTCAGTATTGAAAATTGAAGGCTGTGTGCCTCAACTAACTCAAATATTTGAAACATTTTATAACTGAATTGAAATTAAAATTAACCCACTGACAGTTCAGGGGAGAGGGTGTGGTGAGGGTTGGCGGTAAGACAAGATTTTCAGTGCCATTGGAAATAGTGCTGACAGAGACCTCAGGAGTAATGTTCTGTCTCTCTTTTGTTCTCTCGTACATTTTAACAATTTGCTATTTGGCCTTGCACTATATTCATTTCCATTTTGCTCTAGGAAATTACGTAGCTTATGCTTTCATGCTTAGTTTAGAAGTTCCACCTTGTTTTCAGCTTCTGAAATTCTGCTCATTACAACATGCCATAAAATAGCATTGAGTTCAGATACCCAGACCCTTGTTAGGAAATCAAAGAGCTATATAGCATAGCTTAAAAAAAAAAAAAAAAAAGCAAGTGTGAGGCAGGCTTTGGAAAACACCTGGCTTTGGATTTTAGGTCTGCCACTCACAAGTTTTTTGACCTTGGACAAGTTGCTTTCTGTTTCTGATAACACCCATAGAATGGGAAGATTGTAAGGTTTAGGAGAAATGACATATGAAAGTCATTTGTTACCATTTCCTATGGAAAAGGTCAGTAACCTTGAGCTGTTATTATTATCTGTTCTCTGTGCACAAATTTTGTGGACATCTAAACAGAAAAAGTTACCATTGGAATGAATGTACTTTCTGAAAAATATAGTACACACTACTTCAAGAAGAGATGTGTTTGGCAGAACACTTTAGTATTTAATCTAACCACAACTTTGGAGAAATAAAAAAAAAACAAATAATGCCATCACAATTTATAACATCGAAAACAAACAAAGGGAATATTCCCACTAGCTGTTAATACACAGATAGTCTGTTAGCTTAGGTAATCATGGGATTCACTGGCTTAGATGTAATCAGCCATTACATACCCAGAGACTTTTGTCAGAAAATTTGTATTGGCATTTTAAACAGTTTTCCTTTCATTAAGTGTGCAGTACCTCAAATTCTAATACACAAACACTAGATCCAACAGAATTTCACCTCAAAAAGTTAGAAAGGTACATATGTACATTTACTAGAATAGAAAATTTAAAGTATCAGTATTTACAATGACAGATGCTGTGTACGTATTTGTGTCAAGCCTTAACAAGGCCTACCCTGGTGCAAAATAGTTCCCTACATGAGAGTTTGTTGTTTCTTCACATCTAGTGTGATGACTCTATTCGTAAGTCAGTAATTAGAAATAACAATTTTTGCACAGATGTAATCTGTTAAAATTTATCAGAGTATCTCATTTAATTTTCACAAAAACAATATGGGGTAAGTGATGGTATCTTCAATTCATGAGGAGGGACTTGAAAGGCAGAAAAATATAATTTAAGGTCACAAGGCTTTTAAGTAAGGGACCAGGAACCCAAACCAGGTCTCTCATTTGCAAGTCCCAATGTTTCATGCTGCGCATTCTTGTAAAAAATCATTGCTCAAGCTTCTTAGTTCTGAAAATAGCTTTTGGGTATTTTACTTGAAGGGAAAGCTGTTGATTATGGGGAAGTAATTTAAATGTGATCTGAAGTGATTTTGAGAAATGATTATTTTTAGTTACCCAGAAATCATAATGGAAAAAGACTTGATGGTAGATTATATGGCAGGGGTTCACAGTATGCTCTGCTGCCTTTGGAAACTAAAAGTTTAACAAGCCTATGAGTTTTACTTTTAGGAGAAGAGCACTATTTACAGACTGACTAATAAAATTTAGATGAAATTAAAATTCTTAATATTGCAATCTCCAGCATGATAGATGGATAAAGTGGAATATATTTATTCATATACTATTCAACATAAGCATCTGTTTATATACTTTAGCAAAGAAAAAGAACATTGGAAAGATCATAACCACGATTTTACTACAAATGGTTCCCTTATAATAGTTTATGACTTTTCAACTTTATGAAGGTGCCAAAACAATAGGTCTTCAATAGACACTATACTTCAAATTTTAAATTTCAATCTTTTCCCAGGCTAGTAGCATGTGGTAGAATATCCTTTTCTGATGCTGGGCAGTCAGCCTTGTGATGAGGAGGGTAAACAACTGGACTCAGTTGCTGGCCTGGAGATAAATATAATTGCTGTTCTGAGCACGTCTAAGGCAGGCAAGGTTTAGGTATGGTGTTCAGTGGGTTTGGTGCATTACAAGCATTTTTGACTTATTATGGGTTTATGTGAAGATAATCCCCTTGTCAGCCAAGGAGCATCTGTATTTATAAAATGATTATATGAATGAATTAGAAAGAACATTCTAAAAGTAGTCTTAAAAGGTCTAAATGGTTATGGTTGCCCTCAATAAAAAAGATTATAGGCCTTATGTGCATGTGACTATATATATATAAACAGGCACAGATTTATTTTATTCCTGATATTTTATTACATTATTTAATAATGTTCTGATGCCTCAGATTACTATGAGTTTTTTCTAACTGTTACAGTTCTATGTTTCTTTATCATATCTAAACTAGAAATATGAAGTTTGGAAGCAGCTGCTCTGTTGTTTTTAATTAGTCACTGCTACATTGAGAAAAAACTATATTCCAGGGGTTCTTAATCTGTTTTTTTATACCCATAGGTCCTTTCTCCGAATAACATTTTTAAATGCATAAAATACATCTATTACCAAAAAGTTGATTATTTTGAAATACAATTGTCAAGACATTTTTAAAGTTTGTGAAAGAATATTTTTATTAATGCTTTAAATTACATGATATAGCAACAAGCCTAATAGCTTTTGTTATTTTGAATTAGTGATAACTATATAAGTGATATCATGAGATATTTGCAACAACTATAATGTGATAAGAAAAGAGGTATTTTCTGTTGGTAATAAGCCACAGGAACTGCTAGTAATACTTGTATCTGTTGCACACATTTGCAATGAAAAGAAAAGCTAAATTTCAGTTAAATGTTATTTCAGAGACTACCTGACAATTGTTTTGTAACGATTTTTGGTAAAATATGTTATAAAAAACAAATTGAGTATTTTATTAGCTCTTCAAACTTTAGAGGTTTGAAAATGAAACTTAAAATCATAATTTGTGAATACATTTAAATTTAGGTCTGTTTATCTGCAATGAGTGCTACAGTGATGATGAATGGTGACAGAATAAAATTGCGGTAAACAGTTGGTTGTATGTATAAAAATCATGTTTTCTCTTAGAAATTTGATACAATAAGTTTGGACGATGGTTTGCCTAATACTATATCATTCTTCACATTCCTGAAATAAATCCTACTTGGTTTTGGTATATGGTCATTTTTCTAACTTATTGACCAGGTGAGAGGAAAAAACAACCAACCACACCAACCAGCAACTCTTACTTTGAATGAAGACCCCTAAGCTTCAAAACTAGGAATCATCTTTGAAGTGTCCTCTTTCCTCTTCAAAAATGATCCATCAGTCACTGCTTTCTATTTATTTTACATCCTAAATACCTCTTAAATCAGAGCTGCTCCTGCCACTGCCTCACTTGGGATCCTCGTAAATTCTCTCCTGAACTCCATCTATAATCACCTCCTGACTGAATGCTCTGCCTCCAGTTTCGTCCCTCCCCCAAAGCCATTTTCTCTACCCGTGTTCTCAGACTTTTAAAACTTCACCTCCTAGCCCTGGCTGGTGGCACAGTGGATAAGATGCTGGCCTGAGAACCCAAACGTTGCTGGTTTGATCCCCAGCCAGGGCACATAAGCAGGTTGCAAGCGAGGTCTCCAGCCAGGTCCATGGCTGGAGGCAGGTGAAAGGCAACCATACATTGATGTTTCTCTCTTCTCTGCCTCTCTCCCTTCCCATCTCTCTGAAAATAATAAATAAAATCTTTAAATAAAATAAAACTTCACATCTTCATGAGTGACAAATTGAGTGCACACCTCAATCAGTGCATGCACATTGATTTATCTATGTTATGTAGACCCTAAAGTGATATAGAGAGATTAAAACATAAATATAAATAGGAGTTCTAAAATGATCTTTCCCATCCAGTGGATTATTTGATACATACACGTATCAGTATGGGTTCTGTCAGTATGAACAATACCACAAGTATCACAGGATTAAAGGGGTTAACGTAAGAATTTCAGCTCACCTGAACAAGGCAAAAGAGAGGCTAGGAAGTGAAAGTTTATCTACCAAGGGCCAAAGGTTGGGAGAAATAGTCACTGTTTCTACTTGAAGTGGAAAAGCTGGAGTTTGCAGAAGTCTTAGAAACAGAAGGTCTGACCACAAAACTGAACTGGAAACCATGGTGTAGGGCCATCCTTGTGACCCCCACAACCTTCTGAGTATAGTAAGTTTTTCTTTACCTCTGCCTGCTGTATCTCCACAAGTTTTTCTCATCAGAAAACTAATGTGCAACTTTCTGGGAAGACAATGGAAAATCTATTTCCAGTGTTAGAAGAGAACAAACATGGTTTCAGTTGACAATAACCAATCCCACACAACGTAATTGGAACACAGCCACTCAGGCTGTAGACTAATACTCTATCCTGGACTCAGGGTGATTTTTCTAAAATGCACCTGATTTTGTGTTACTCAAAATCCTTCTGTAGCTTCCTTCAGAGGTTAGATGAGATTGAACACATTCAGAGGGGTATGGCTGTAGACTTCTGCAGCATCCTTTGCCTCAAACCACCCTAAATGGTGACATCCAAAGAAATCAGCATGGTGTATGAGGATCTTCATCATCTGCCTCCTGTGCACCTTTACAATTCAATCTTCTAATAGCCTCCATGCCTCCCTGCATACTGGTGTTCTCAAATTAACTATTCATACCTCCAAACTTCCCCTTGGCATATCTGCCTTACTTTACTTGGAGGGCTTCTCTTACTCTGCCCATCAAGTATGTGTGTATTCACAAATAATCACTACCTCCAGATAATTTTCCCTGGCTCAAACTATCACCTTTCTATGAATACAACACTCAATGCAAAGCAGGGCTCTGGAGTTGTTGATTGCATGAATTGAGGAAACATAGATTGAGCTATCTCTCAAAATAGCTTTCCTATAATAGCTTTCCCAAATATATACAATATCCATTTTCCTCTCTTCTCAATTCTCAGTTGTGTAGGCACTTTGAGAAATATATAGTATACAGTTTTATTTTCTCTAGTCTTTTACTGTGATAGAGTAGTTGTGTGTGTTTGTGATAGTTTGTCAAAACCATGAGTCTTTTTGAAAGCTCTCAAAGTAAGATCTTTTGCTTTTGCTAAAGAAAAATTACCAATAATTATAAATATTAACAAAACCAAGCATTCCTTGACTTTGGTATTCATAAATTCAGACTATAGCAAGGTTCTCTAACTCTCCAATGCACTCTATTCAACTTTGTCATCCGCCATATCCTATATTAGCTCTAACTCCAGGTTGGGCAGTCTTTTTACTATATCCCCAACATGTTAGCTTTGACTTCCAACCCTTTGCTCCTACTGTTTCCTCTCTGAGAGCATCCTGTCCTCCTCTCCATGTCCTATCTTCACCCTTTCCAATAAGAAAAATCCAGCTCACAAACCACCTCCTCTAAGTCATCCATACTACTCTTCTCCTGAACTTTAATACCAACATATAACTAAATCATTTCATTTGGCAACTAATCCCCCATTGCTTTGAATGATGCTGTAACTTTTTTAAAAGAGTTTATTTAATCCAATCATCCACTGATGGGCACTTAGGCTGTTTCCAGCACTTGGCTATTGTAAATAGTGCTGCTATGAACATAGGTGTGCATAGGTTCTTATGAATTGGTGTTTCAGGATTCTTTGGGTATAGTCCAAGTAGTGGAATTGCTGGATCAAAAGGCAGTTCCATTTTTAGTTTTTTAAGGAAACCCCATACTGTTTTCC
>PVIW01001837.1:205440-261615 GCA_004026585.1 Noctilio leporinus | reverse complement strand
CCCCAAAGTCAATCCCACCTGTTGTCCATGTCCATGGTTCCTTTATACTAGGTTCTTGTCTAAGCTGCTCCCCTTCTCCGCCTCTGCCTCCCCCTCCCCCTCCCCCTGACCACTGAAGGCCCATTCCTTGCATTCATATACTTGGTTCTGTTTTGCTTGTTGTTAGTTTTGCTCATTATTTGTCCCATAATGGGTGAGATCATATGATATTTGTCCTTCACTGACTGGCTTATTTCACTAAGCATAATACTCTCCAGTTCCATCCATGTTGTTGCAAAGGGTACAAGTTTCTTCTTTCTTTCTGCTATATAGAATTCCATTGTGTAAATGTACCAAAGTTTTTTGATCCTATCATCCACTGATGGGCACTTAGGCTGTTTCCAGCACTTGGCTATAGTAAATAGTGCCACTATGAACATAGGTGTGCATAGGTTCTTATGAATTGGTGTTTCAGGATTCTTTGGGTATAGTCCAAGTAGTGGAATTGCTGGATCAAAAGGCAGTTCCATTTTTAGTTTTTTAAGGAAACCCCATACTGTTTTCCACAGTGGCTGCACCAGCCTACATTCCCACCAACAGTGTATGAGGGTTTCCTTTGCCCCGCATCCTCGCCAACACTTGCTGTTTGTTGATTTGTTGATGATTGCCATTCTGACAGGTGTGAGGTGGTATCTTAATGTAGTTTTAATTTGCATCTCTCTGATGACTAGCGATGTTGAGAATTCTTTCATATGCCTCTGGGCCCTTTGTATATCTTCCTCAGTGAGTTGTCTGTTCAGGACCTTTGCCCATTTTTGAATTGGGCTGTCTGTCTCCCTGGTGTTGAGTCGCATTAGTTCTTTATATATTTTGGAGATCAGACCCTTGTCTGAGGTATCATTGGCAATTATGTTTTCCCATACAGTTGGTTCCCTTTGAATTTTGCTGATATTTTCTTTAGCTGAACAGAAACTTTTCAATTTGATAGAGTCCCATTTGTTGATTTGTTTTTTGATTTCCTTTGCCCTTGGTGAAGTATCAGTAAACATATTTTTGCGTAGGATATCCAAAAGTTTACTGCCTATATTTTTCTCCAGGACCTTTATGGTGGCACCACTTACGTTTAAATCCTTTATCCATCTTGAGTTTATTTTGGTGTATGGTGTAAGTTGGTGGTCTAGTTTTATCTTTTTGCATGTTGCTGTCCAGTTCTCCCATCACCATTTGTTGAAGAGACTGTTTTTACTCCATTTGATGTTCCTTCCCCCTTTGTCAAATATGAGTTGACCATAGAGTCCTGGGTTAATTTCTGGGCTCTCTATTCTGTTCCATTGATCTTAAATAGTTCTTCTTAATCTGCTCACCTCGTCACCCATTCCCCCATACCCAATCTGGCAATCATCAAAATGCTGTCCATATCCATGATTCTGTCTGCATTATTTTTGTTTGCTCAGTTTGTTTTTTAGACTCAATTGTTGATTGATATGTATTTATTGCCATTGTATTGTTTATAGTTTTGATCTTCTTTTTCTTAAATAAGTCCCTTTAACATTTCATACATCAATGGTTTGGTGATGATGAACTCCTTTAGTTTTTTCTTGTCTGGGAAGCTCTTTATCTACCCTTTGATTTTAAATGATAGCTTTGTTGAGCAGAGCAATCTTGACTCTGCTTTTCATGACTTTGAATATTTTTTGACAATCCCTTCTAGCCTGCAAAGTCTCTTTTGAGAAATCAGCTGATAATCTCATGGGAACTCCCTTATAGATAACTATCTGCTTTTTGCTTGCTGCTTTTAAGATTCTCTCTTTGCCTTTAAACTTTGGAATTTTAATTACGATACATCTAGGAGTGGGCCTCTTTGGGTCCATCTTGTTTGGGTCTTTGTGCTCCCTAGACTTGCATATCTATTTCCTTCACCAGATTTCTTTCAATATTTTTTCAAATCCATTTCCCATTTGTTGCTCTTTCTCTTCTCCTTCTGGCACCCCTATGATGTGAATGTTAGAATACTTGAACTTGTCCCAGAGGCTCCTTACACTATACTTGTTATTTCAGATTATTTTTTCTTCTTATTCTGATTGGTTGTTTTTGCTTCTTTTATATTCAAATCATTGATTTGTTTCTTCACTTTATCCACTCTACTGTTGTTTCTCTGTAAGTTGTTCTTTATTTCAATTAGTGTATCCTTTGTTTCTGGCTGGATCTTCTTTATGCTGTTGATGTATTTACCAGGTACTTGAGCATCCTAATAACCAGTGTTTTGAACTCAGCATCCAATAGATTGCTTAGCTCTACTTTGCTTAGTTCCTTTTCTGGAGTTTTAATCTTTTCTTTCAGTTAGACCATATTTCTTTGTCTCCTCATTTTGTCAGCCTCCCTCTGTTTGTTTCTATGTATTAGGTAGAGCTGCTCTGACTCTGTGTCTTGGTAGTGCGGCCTAATATAGTAAGTGTCTTTTACATTCCAGTGGTACAGCCTTCCCTATCACCCAACCTGGGTACTCGAGGTATGCCCTCTGTGTGTCCTGAGTACACCCTCTTCTTATAGTTGAGCCTTGGTTGCTGTTGGGAAATCAATAGGAGAGGTTTACCAAGGCCAGTCAAGGCCTTACAAGGACTGATTGTGACCATGGACCATCAACCTCCATCCTCTGTGAAGGATCAGCCATGTAGAGGCAGGGTGGTACTGCCCTGGAGGGGTCTGTAGCTATCACTGAGTGCACAGGGTCTGGAGTTTCTAGGGCAGTGCAGGCCAAGGTCAATCACCACCTGTGTTCTGTCTGGGGCCACTCTCCGTGAGCTACAAAACAGTGTGTGTGAGGTGACTGCTACATATTCTAGACTTGGAGTTTCCCAAACAAAAGCTGAAGTATGAACCTAGGCTGCCTACTGCTAGTGCCAGGCCTAGGGACACTTAGCAAGAAATGTGGGGCCTTGGGGATTGCTTGAAAGGATTTAGAAAGTTGTGAAGCAGAAGCCAAGACCAGCCATTCATATGTAAAAAACATTGTTAACAGTTTGGATGGGCTTATAAATTGGTTGGGGCAGAGCTTCAGGGAATTCAGGGTAGGGGCTGGGAAGGGCTAGATGGAGGGCAGAGGCCTAACAGCCACCCCAGGCCTGGGGCAGGACAGAGCAGAGTCACACAGAGCTAAGCCAGTGAACAAACCACATGAGCCTGCCCCTCCATTCCACAGAAGGGAAGGCTGAGGGGACATGCCCAGAGACGGGCATGAGGAAACAGTGTTAGCCAGGTTGATGGAGTCTCAGATATGGTGCTTGCCTGCAGTCTCTGTGACTCTGTGTGTGGAGGGTTCAGAAGAAAAACAATGGCCCATCATGTTGCATGGGAGAAAGCTATCCCCCAACTCTCACTTGATTCCTCCCTGTGTGACACTGATGTCTTTCAAGATGCTACCCTGGTACTGGAGCTCAGAGAGAGTGAGTCTGTGTAAGTCCATGTGTGGGTTTTTTAAGAGGAGCTGCCTGGGAATCCAGCAGTTTCTTCCACTAACTCAATCCCCACTGGTTTTTGCAGCCAGAAGTTATGGGGACTGGAATCCTGGGCTGGGGTGAGGGGGGGGCTGGTATAGGGCTGGTAGTGCTCACTCCCAAGATATCCTTCCCCAATTTTTATCCACCACACATGGGTGTGGGACCAGAACCATTCTGTGTCTCTGTATCTCTTACCCTCCACCCCTCCTACCAATCTGGATGGATGTAGTTTCTTTCATTCCATAGTTGTCAGACATCCATTCAACTCGATTTCTGATGGTTCTGAATGATGGTTGTTCTATAGTTTAGTCGCAATTTTGATATAGTTGTGCAAGGACCATATCTTGACCAGAAGTTCAAAAAGATTTAAACATAAGTGATTTACAGAGACCATAGGTATAATTGATAAAGATGTCTCCATGTACACCTAGGACATGGAGTATGCGTTCAAGCCAATCTCTTAAATATTCTATAGGTAGAGCCTACAATACTAAATGCATAATGATCATTTGTATTCAGAATCTTAATCCTGAAGCAGAATAGAGCCATGATATTGGAAGAAATATTGTTCTGTCCTCTGGTTCTCTTGAAACTGCTACTGCCCTTCAGAGAGATTTTCAATAAGAGGGAATATTCTTTTTTCTTTGCATTCCAGATAATTGAATTTCTTTTTTCATCTGCCAAAGGATGTCAGTGCTCTTATCCTTCTAAGAAATCTAGGAATAGAAACCTAGAATTATTTATGATTTATGCCTATTGCCATAAATAATTTGAAGCCTGGGATCAATGTGACCAGTATGTTATACTCTGCCCTTGACTTTCTAACCAAAGATGTATGCTTCTGCTACTCTAACTATAAAGCAAAGGATCAAGAGTCATAAGATGATACAGTGAGAGGAGGCCTTTACTACTGGAAACTGTAGATCACTGTATAGAATACCAAGCCCCAGAGAAGTAAAATAGCCTCCAAGCCCAAAGGGACCCTCAGTAGCAGAACTGAGAGTAGAACAGGTCCCTTGACTAAAAATCATTCCCCACCCTGGCTGGTGACACAATGGATAAGGCGCCAGCCTGCGAACCCAAAGGTCACTGGTTCTATTCCTAACCAGGGCACATGACCAGGTTGCGGGCCAGGTCTCCAGCCAGGTCCTTAGCTGGAGGCAGATGAAAGGCAACCATACACTGATCTCTCTCTCTCCCTCTCTGCCTCTCTCCCTTCGTTTCTCTCTGAAAATAATAAAAATCTTTAAAAAAAAAAAAAAAAAAAAAGATTTCCCAGCAGCCCAGAAGTTGTTAGTAGGGCCATTTTGTAAAGTGTGTGAATGCTGGGGCAGGCCCTGGAAGACCAAATATTAAGTCCAATTTTCCTCTGAACACCAAATTCTACCCTATACTTAGACTAAACCAAGGGGTACCTCAAGTGGGTTACAAACTAGCATCTTAGCTACCACATGGCCACCTCCATCTTCCTTCTTTCTCTGTTGTCATTCCTACAGTTACTGTCCTTGGCAAAGCCATTGAGCAAATGGAGTCCAAGAAACAACTCTGAAATCCCCAATGTCCACATTAGGCTTCCAAACTATCCCCCTGGGTGGTGGAAGTGGGTAGTAGTGGGTGTTGTCTGGCTCACATTCTGCAGGCCAGAGCTGGTGGCATTAGCAGATACCAGACCACTAGGGTATGGGGTGGGATACATGAAAAAGGAGTGGGGATAATAGGTTATAAACTAAAGAACATGAAGCAAGTAATGAGAGAGAGACTACGGCTCCATGGGTAGAGAGTACTAGAGAAAAGAATGCCATGAAAAGGCAGTTTGAGTGAATAATTGAATCTTTTGTTTTTCACGTGTAGTTGCTTTTATTTGTTTGTTTTATGAATCAGATCTCCACATTTAGGGCCTGAGGAGGGATGGCTAAAAAGGCCAGTAGGCTATTTCCTCTTCTCTTTGACAGAGCTGTAGTTCGCTGTGTGGGGGCCCCAACAGCTGTCCCAAGCAGGCCAAGTATTTTTGCCCCTCACTTGTGCCATGGTTCCTTCTCTAGTATCTATCACAAAAGAGACATTGGCTCTGGGAAAACAGGTCAATTCCAAGCAAGAGTTGGAAACTCAACTTTATTAATGCTTTATAGTGTGCTAGTAGAATTTAACATTCAGCTTTCCAGGGGCGGGGTGTGTGTATGCATAAGTTTAATATACATTTTATGGATATAAAGAAGGTACAGCTACAGTTTTTAAATATAATAAAATATACAAAAATCTATATATAAAACCTATACACATAGGCAATTGCTTTCTCAGGGAATGCTATTTTAAATTTTTATCTAAATCTTGTATTCTTAGCCAATTTATGGTTACAATTATCAAACAAGTATAATTCTCACATGTGCATTGGTTAATATTTTTACTTATATTAAGGAATAATAAACAAAAGAAACATATGTGGGTAAACCACTTGTTCAGTGATTATGGAAGCAGCTCCTTTGCTGAACCAGATAATAGTTTTTGAATATAGAAGACTTCCCGGTTTTGAGGGCTATTCACAATGTGATGACTATAGACACAACACACATTTAAGTTTCATGTGCATTATTAACAGTGTCTCCATCACTTTCTTAAGTATATATAATCAACAAAATGCTAAATCAAGCCCTGATTTGTAGCCAATTTCTGTGATGTAATACTCTAGTCACGCTGATTTCAAACTATAAATGTGATGTCAACAAAGGTAAGGTTATAAAGAGACCCACCCTTAACCAATCTGTCCACCTCACAAGCATAGATCATACTAAAATGTGGCAAAATAATTAGAGTGTTCCATTTGAGGTATTTTTTTTACCTTTGTTTTTAATATAACATGTAATTGTAAGTTTGTAGAATTTAAATTTTAATTGCAGCCATGGTTAAAAACTTGCTTACAAAATTCCTAAAATCTTATTAATCAGCACTCCTAAACTGATATAAGCTGGCTCTACCACTCCACTTGGGGAAAAGATATTCTTTTAAAAATGAAGTATCAGGGAAAAATCATAATTTCATAAGCTATATGTTTACGTGTTATAAAGCCACTTGTTAAGAAAATCCTGGCCCTGTCAGTAGACTTGGCATTTCTGTCCAAGTGTATGTGGGGTCAGATCCCCACCATTAACCACCCCTACCACCTCTTCCACAGACACCCACTGCACAGAAGGGATTCATTTCACACACCTCATGAGAGCTTCACCTTGTCCTATCCAAAGTAACTCTTTCTGGAGCCAACTTTTTAGTGTAATTTATTCCAAACCTTTGATGGGGAAACTTGTACTCTTGAAGCTGTTCAGATGTGCAGCCAGCGGGGAGCTCCTGGGCCACAGTGGCTTCTACAGCTACAGAGGCTGTGGCCAACCATGACACCCAGGGGCACCATGCGGATTTATAACATTCCTGGAGGGATAGCGGATCCACCACCTATAAATGAATGCATTATGCTTATCCATGTACATGTTTTTCCTCTGTGACAGATATTTTATGGATTGGAGCCTTCATTTTAATGTTACATAATCCTCTCTTAATAAATAATGGGAATATTCAATGTAATCAAAACGAGAAAGACTGCCTTTGTTTCACTATAACAGGTTAAAAAAAAAAAAAAACTCACCACAGACTAGAGACTAATCATCAAAAAAGTCAGTTACATTAGAAGGTATGACCCCCATGTCTATCAGTTTTGTCATAATGAAAGAGCATAAGTGATATAAAGATTTTTGCCTTTTTATATGGTCATCTTGACCCCCTCAGACATAAGAAGCTAGAAAAATGCACCATTTGGTCAAACTAATTTGGCTTAACTAAGAGAAAAGCAGGATGAATTAATTTAAAATGCTAAGTTAAAAAAATACTTTTTACAAAACATTTTGTAAAGCAATTGAATTATAGTCCTCCGTGGTACAAGATATAACGGAAACTTCTATCCATACATCAAGTAAAGCTCTTCAGTGGCTTTAAGGTGTAGATGATTGACTTCAACTCTGGAATCTATAGCCTCATCTTAAAGGGTTTGTACCTGTAGCATTTAGCACAATGCCTGGCTAAACACTCAACAGGAATTCCTAGAATGGATGAATCAATTAATGTCTTTTTTAAATTTAATTTTATTTTTGGTGTATTACATCTATCCCCTTTTTGTTCCCCTCTGTCCGCTTCCCCTCCCACCCATTCCCCCACAAAGTCAATCTCACCTGTTGTCCATGTCCATGGTTCCTCCATAATAGGTTCTTGTCTAAACTGCTCCCCTTCCTTGCCTCTTCCTCCCTCAATTAATGTCTTAAAGACATTATTTTAAAAGTTTCTTCTGTAATTTAGACTAAAGAATATATTTGTAATTTTACTATGACACTAATTTTTTAAATAAACATTTTCTTTATTAATACTATCAAAATTCAGGCCTTCACTAAATTATTATGTTTCCAATTATGAGAGTTGGTAATTAAGGAGCTATATAGCTCCACTGTTGTTTTGTCTTTTCCAGAATCTATTTCCCTTTCTGCCATTAGTAGCATCCCAATTTTCTTCTGGGAAACCATCTCTCCCCTTCTCACAGTCCATCATAAGTTGATTCTAACCCCAGTCCACAGATGAGTATATGATTTAAACCTGGCATTTTATCCTGCTGGTTACAGCAACTGTTTTGGGGATGGGCATGTAATCCACTCTGGACCAATAAAATTCACTCCCAAACTTCTGCTAGGATTGTTATGAGATAGATGCTCTCTTGCTTCTACTGTGCCAACCTGGTAGAGAGTAAGCCTGGTTGAGGGTAACTGCAGTAAGTTTACGGAGAGGGCCAGACCAGGAATGAGGCCAGTGCAGGAGAATGCAGAGCTGAGAGCTAGGGAAAGACAGAGTCCCGGTGAGTGGCATTATCTGCATGTCTGTGCTGACTAAAGGCTACTCTAGTTTTGGATTTTTCAATTTCATAAACCTGTAATTGAGTTGCATTTCTGGCATTAACAACCAGATGAGTCTATTCTACAAGTTTCTTCTATGTTGATTTTCAAAGCATGCTTTCTTTGGCTATATTTTAAATCCCATTGGATGTAAATAGATTTATTCAGCTGGCCATATGAATATTTTAAAGAATTGCTAAACTTTCCAAACATTATAATGAAGAACTCCAGTAATTCAGTGTGTTTTAACAGAACCTATGAAGAAAAGAGTTTCCTGTGTACTTTTATGGTACACAGAACTCAAATCTTAGGATAATATGATTCAGAAAGTCCTTTATACAGGAATTTTTTTTGTACTGTTAAATCATACCTCTTACCACCAATAAATAGGCAGACATCTAGAGTGACAGCATTAGGGTGGCAAAAGTATAATTCACAAAATGAAAACCCAGGAGGTTATCATTCTTCTAGGACTGTGGAATGTCACATATAACTATTCAAAGGGCAACATAAATAAAACTATTCTTAAACAATTTCTTATTATCTTGAATTCTGTACCAAGGAATCCAAAGGGAACAGAAGGGTGTAGAAAGAAAAGCCTTAGCCCTGGCAGGTATGTCTCAGTGGTTTGAGCACTGGCCTGTGAACCCGAGGGTCACTGGTTCAATTCCCAGTCAGGGCATATAACCAGGTTGCAGACCGGTCTCCAGCCAGGTCCATAGCTGGAGGCAGGTGAAAGGCAACCATACATTGATATTTCTTTCCCTTTCTTCCTCCCTTCCTGCCCTTCACTTTAAAAATAATGAATATAATCTTTAAAAAAAAGTGGGGCGGTGGGGCTTAACCTGGGTATGGTTCCTACTTTGGGGACTTACTATTTGTGTGATCCAGGGTGTTAGCTTTAGTCTGTCAATCTAGAAAATTAGGCTGATACTTTTTTACTCATAAGAATTAATATAGACAGTGAACTTTAAGTATCCCCAAGATCTCTATAAATGAGCTATCAGCTATCATTTTTACAAACATACTGTTAACTTTATTATGTTTATGGATAGTATTCATCTACTTAAAAGAAAATATGGTGTGGTAAGCAGTTAGTATACAGGGAATATATCCATAAATCCCCTGACTATATACCTGAGGCAGACTTAAACAAGGGTTTAGGTTCTCTGCAACAAGAGGATAGATAGTGTTGTGAACTGTGCTTGACTATGGGTAGCATAGTGAACCTTGCTTTTCTATACACAGCCATATGCTAAGCACTTACCCAACATACCACAGTGTATAAGACAGTCTCTACTTCTAAGAACTCAGAAACCAGCGATGAAAGCAAATGCATCTTGCACCAAGCACGGTATGAGGGGCTAGAACAGATGGGAAGGCAAAGGGCTATCTTAGGGGCAAGCAAAACATGATTAAGTCCATTTGACCTTCATCAAAAAGGACATTTCTGCACAATTTCAGAAATGCCTCAGGAATTAACAGGTGCTATGGAAGAGTCCTCAAAAGAAAAAGGAACAATATGAGGAAAGGCACTGAGTAGTAAAAATGCATATAGGATTCATGGAGTCAGGGAATAAACTATGAAGAAAGATTCATCAGATTGGGGAAAACTGGGCACACCTAGCAAAGAAGGCAAGTTTTATTCCATAGGTGGTAATGAGTTATTGCAGTTTTTAAATAAATGAGCTACAAAATCAAGCTAAAAATGAAAAAGAAAACTCAAACATTAAGTATGAAGGATTTCTTGAATAGGAGAAAGTATATTGGCAGTAGAGAAGCTGTAATTTATCCAGGTTAGGGAATGTTAGAATCTGAATTATGCAAGTGCCAGTGGATCTGAAAATAAAGGAAGATATTTCAGTGGCTCCTGCATACAGATTCAAAATATTCCTTGATATAAAATTAGATATGGAAAATAAAGGAAAGCACCAGGACTTATTGATAGAATGACTGGAAAGTTGATAATAATACTAATCAAGTAGGAAATTCAAGTAGAGGAACATGATTGGAAATGAAGGCATATTGTGTACTTTTGAGTTTGAGGTGGCAGTAACCTAGTGAAAGAGATAATAATAGTCAACTCGAAATGAAGATGTCTAGTCAGGATGAAGGTAAGAGCTAGAGACAGGGATTTAGAGCTCACAAGACTTTTCCCTAAGGAGAAGCTGTTGAATTGGTACATGGGGTTATGTATGAAAAGAAGAGCCAGAAGTGATCCAGCCCCTCAGAAATGGAGGGATGGAGAATTTTAAGAAGGGAGAGGTCCTCTCATAATAGGCTCTTGATGAAGAACAGAAGGAAGATGGAGAACAGCATTTCCCATTAAAAGCTCAGTTTAACTTTAACTGAAAGCTTGTAATTTTTTTAATCCAATTTTATATATACAAATATTGTAGAGGTTATTTTGTAATCCACAGAATTAGGGCCAATCAACATAGTGATTGTAAAACTAGATATTATAGTAAGGTGGTTTGAACAAGTATAATCATTTACCTTTCTTAAATCCCAAGCACACTCTCAAATGCTATTTTCCTTGTTTTTCTTTCTCCAAAAGAAAAAGTAACATTAAAGATTTGGTTGGATTTATTTTCTTTTATAGTGTTACATTTTTTAATGTTTTCCCATTTTTTAAAATATTTCACTCAACTTGATTTACATAATACTAACCTAGGAATTATAATTCTACAAGACATCCATTTGTAAAAGTGTTTAATCTGATAATGGGAGATAATTCAAATTTACTTTAGGAGAAAGACAAAAGAGCTTTGGCTTCTTACTGTTTCTAACAGCTCAGCAATGAGAGAAACTTCAACCTAAGAAGAGGAAAATGGGAACTCCTTACTACAAGGATGCTCATTTTGATAGAAAGATATTGCAGACCAGAAAACTTGCTTGGTGAAAAAGGTCCTCCTGGTCCATACAAGACTTCTCAGGAAACAAGAAGATAATGTCCCCTTGGATCTGCCAACATCACAAACACTTACCTGGAGTTAGAGGTGAAGGTGCCTAACCAAGGTGAGAATCTCAGAGGAGGTAAAGGAAAAGGTCTTTTCTCTGATCAGGATGGACCCTTGGGGAGGACCGTGCCTGGAGCTCTAAAGGAAGAAGTCGTTGGTGATTTCATAAACCTGATTTCTTTCCTTGGTTCTTTTACTCTAAAATCTATTTCACTCTAAAGGATAAGGATTGGTTAAATGAAAAAGTTAAACTTTCACTGGTCACCTAATTTTTAGCTGTTCCTGACCACATAATTACACCTGACCTTTTTAGGATAATTTGTGATGACTAAATATTTGTGTAAGTTTAAACATCTCAAAACTTTTTATATTTTCTTTCAGGTATTTTGAAAAGTTGCACAGTAAAATGTTTCTCCCTTTCTTTCTGTGCAGTTGATAGTTAACCAAGTGAAAACTTTTGAGAGAGAGAGAGAGAGAGAGAGAGAGAGAGAGAGAGAGAGAGATCATAAATTCAAGGATTGCTGCCCATTCCATCATTTCCCATCTGCAGAAATGAGGACCTGAACTAAAGTTTCTAGCTGTCACAGTCTTACACAACTTCTCTAGATGCTCAAGGTACACAAGCAAGGTACTTAGAGCCTTTTCATGGCTCTGGTAGGTGACACAGAGTTGCTGTTAGCTGCCAGTGTTCCAGATGCCACAACAAACAAAGCAACACATGGAAGTCAACCTAGATCCTGCCCCTGGTAAATGGGAAAGCCCATTAGTGGAGCAGGTCAATGGCAATGCTTCCTCTCCTCTTCCCTCCCATCTCCTCCCCTCCTCTCCCCTCCTCTCCCTTTCTTCCTTCCTCCTTTTCTTCCTCCTTCCCTTCCTCTCCTTTTACAACTGTATTGAAAGATAATTGACATACAATAAACTGCCCATATTTAAAGTATTGGTTTGATAAGCTTTGACAGATACTTCCTCATAAAAACATCATCACAACCAAGGTAGCATTTCCATCACCACCAAAATGTTTCCTTGTGGTCCTTTGTAATCCATCCTTCCTCTACCTCCAACCCAGGCAAATTCTGACCTATTTTCTGTCACAATAGATTTGTTTACATTTTCTAGAATTTTATGTAAATGGAACCATCTAGTATGCATTCCTTTTTGTTTATCTTAAAGCATAATGATTTTGAGATTCATTCATGTTTTTCTGTGGATCAGTACTTTTTTCCTTTTGCAGTAGTATACTGTTATCTAGATATACCATAATTTTCTTAACTATTCATCTATTGATGAGCCCAGTTTTAGAAGTAGATTTGCAATGAACATTTGTATGTGTATTTGTATAAAAATGTTCCTTCTCTTTTCTTAGGTAAATTCCCAGGAGTAAAATTTCTGGTCATATGGCAGATATGTTTAACTTTTTAAGAAAATGCCAAATCATTTGTGCAGAATTGGTATTATTTCTTCCTTAAATGTGTGGTAGGATTTACAAATAGTCATCTGGGCCTGGAATTTTTTGTGGGAAAAAATTTAACTAGTAATTAAATACCTTTAATAAGTATAGGGTTACTTAATATTGTCCCAATTCCCTTTTTAGTTAATTAATTAATTATTCAGTCTTTTCTCTGTTTCATTTTGTATAGTTTATATTGGTATGCCTTCAAATGCATTGATATTTTTCCTGTAGTGTTCAGTCTGCAATTAATCCCACCTGGTCTATATTTTATCTCAAGTGTTGATTTTTCATTTCTAGAAATTTGATTTGGGTCTTTTTTTTTATGTCTCTTCTTATCGTGCTCATGTTTTCCTCTATTTTCTTGAACATAGAAAGCATATTTAAAGTAGCCATATTAATGTCCTTATCTATTAATTTTATGATTCATGATATACATGGATCTACTTCTATTGCTTGGTTCTGTTTCTATATCTTCCCATTTCTTCGCATGCCTGGTCATTTTTATGAGATGCCAGGCATTGTGAATATTTGGTTATGGAGTAATGAATCCTTATTCTTGTGTTCCTTTATGTATTCTTGAACATTGTTTTGGGAAAGTTAAGTTACTTAGAAAGAGGTTGATTCTTTTGAACTTGCTTTTAATTTTGTCAGGTGACTGACAAAAATAGCACTTAGTGTAGGACTTGACCCCACTACTAAGGAAAGCACTTTGCTGAATATCCTATGTGTCAAGAGGTCTGAACTGTGGAAAGATGAACCTGGCCCTGTGTGAGCTCCAAAGATTGGTCTACCAACTTCGTCCCTTTGGCTCAGAATTTTCCTCACATATATGCACTGACCAGTACTCAGCTGAAAACTTGAGGGTACCCTCTGCATATCTTCAGATCATATTCTACCCTCCCACCCACCCTATAGCTCTCTGCTCTTCGGTACTCTGCCCTGAGAATTCTAGGCACCTTTGCCTTCTCAAGCTACGAACTCTTTCTCCTCAACTCTGGGAGGGTTGCACTTCAGCCTGGAAATGTTCATGAGTCAGTGAGCTAGGCCAATCATAGAGCTCACTTCATTTGTTTCTTTTCTCAGAGATCATTGTCCTTCACTATTTTAAAATAACTAAACACTATTATTGATTTATATACTTTTACCCATTTTTTAGTTATAAGGCAGAAGGGTAAACACAGTGCCTATTACTCCATCACAGCACAAGTTGCAACTTTGATTCAAGGGATTTAATAGTAGGTTCAGAGATCTGAACTATAAATCCCAAGGGTTAATGGTGAACAATTTCTACAAATTTCTTAGTCTGACCTATAGCCACCTAACACATATGAAAGGAATTCATTGTACCTGAAAGGAATCCTATTTTCATTTTCCTAAATTAAGATTCCAATTATTAGTATTGTTAGTCTATACTTTCAAATCCTAGCTCAAAGGCTTGAGTTTTCTCAAGCCTTTGATATTTTCTCTCTAGCTCTGTGTATGTGTGCAAGGCAGGGGAGGGAGTAAGCAGGGGGTGTTCCTGCAAACACACATGCATATATATGTATTGTGTCCAGCTGTATGACTGAATTTAGGCTTAAAATAAAATTTATGAGGTAACTTTGTTTAAGGCATATAAACGGGAAATTGCTACTTGTGAATTCATTGATTAGAATCCTGTTTATGAAATTATTGTGAAGAATAACTTTTTGTTTACAAAAGTGAGATCCTGCTGTCAGAATGAAAAATAGAGGAGGGTCTATTAAGGAACTACCTTGGAAGTTCACTGCACAGTCAACCAGTTTTACCCAAGAACCTCCTGGATCGCTCATCTCCTAAGATTGGGTCTTACTCTCAAAGGAATAAGCTCTTGACTGAACTAGAGCCTTTCAAATGATTTAGTCACCAACTCACCCCACCTCCCTCTTCCTCTGAATCTATTCTGAAAGCCACCTTGGCTGCCTGCCCAGACCCTTGACTTCTTCTGGAATTTTGACTCACTTTGTTTTCCATGCCTGGCTGAACCCAAGGACATCTACCTTTCCTTGACCTTTGGTATAAACTCTCTAGGCATCTATGTGCCTGGCCACCTGGCCATTGCTTGGCTCAATGCCCAATATATATTAAAAAGCAAAAAGCAGGATATAGGCATTTATTTGTTTCCTCTGAACTATGGAAAGGCAGCCAGCAGTCAAGAGGGATGGATATGGTACATATTTGTAATGTTAGATGAACCTAGGATGTACCTACAATTCAACAAGACACTTCTTAAGCCAGGCACTATGCAAAGTTCCAAAATATAAGCTGAAAGACCGTCCTGATGACGGGGCTCACATTCTAGTTTGGGAGACAGGCAAGGAAGGAGATTGTAATACAACATGTGAAACAACCACAGCTTCTTTTTGCTCATATAGTTTCAAGCTCTCTACTTGTACTGACATACATGTTTAGACAACACACTGTACATACATATTACTACTAGATGACTGATGCCATGTGCAGAGTGGTTTCCAAAACCAGTTCATATGTCTATTTTTGTGACCAAATCATAAATTCCCTAAGGATGGGGGCCATGTATAATTTCCTTCTTATCATCATTCCCAGTGCCTCATATAAACTTTATTTAAACTAAAATGCATGCCCTGCACACAATAGGGGTCTACTATAAAGTAATAACTTATACAAACAATACATAATAACCTAAAGCAACGCATACCTCCTGATAAGTAGCAATAATTCTGTTTAAGAAAATAGAGGTGGTCACAATTCACAATGGGAAGTTAATAGGTTAACAAGATGGTTAAAAGGTTAATAAAGTAAATGTATTAAAGTTGTTCATGCTTGTTCATTTCATCCCAAATGTTATCTTTAATGTACGTGTGTAGTAAGGTCCTATTCACATATAAGCAACTACAACACTGCCAGCACCAAGCATTTGGGTGATTGACAAGATGGCAGCTAGACTTCATATATTACTTTAAAATCTCCATTCTGCCATTATTACCATTTTTCATCATCTGCTGGCCACCTGCCATGCCTCTACTCCACATGAAGCTTCCCAGAAGAAAGAAGACACCCCTTGATAGTTTTGTGCCTATAAAGAGGAGGTAGTAAGGATTAAGCTAACAGCCAAAGGAGGGGCAGGAGAAGGGAGGGGGTCCAGCTGACTCTGTTGGTTAAGAATCCTCCAAGTAGCAAAAAGCCAAACTCAAACTGATGTAACAATAAATACATAATAAAGGAAAATGTTTATGCTTCAGGTACAGCTAGATGCAGGGCCTAATCGATGTCCCCAGAGCCCCATACCCCACTTCACCATTCAGCTCTCCTCTGTGTCAGCTTCATTTTCAGCCTTCACCCAGCTCCCTGAACAGATCCACCTTTAACAGAAGCTGATTGCAGTGACATAGTTCCTAGGAACTTAACATTATATTTGGTAATGAATAAAACTGTTCTAACAACTCTCTGCTTTGTTACACTGAGATGTCAAGCTCAGGGACAAAAGTAGGAAATAGGATCTAACCGATAGAGGGGTAGCCCTTCCATTTCCAGTTCTTAAACTCAGCGATGTCTTCATGCCTCATAAACATAGGCTGTGTTACACAATATGAAACATACACAATTCTCTATGTCTGTTGAAGGAAAAAATCTTAGTAAGAAGTATGTGTTTGGTTTTTCTCTCAAAGACCATGATGTGATTTATAATTCAGTTTTTAATTGCATTTTATATCCTCAGTTATGCACCATTGTGGTAAAATAATAAAATGTCATTCTGGCCTTTGTTTCTGCATTGGTCTGGCATTGCACACATAATCTTGCTAAATCAGATTGCATTTTAGTCAAGTATGTATTCCCAGCAGAGTACATGGTCCAGAGTAGACGGGTGGGTAACAGGTATATTTTACATGAAAAGCCTCCATCTTCAAAAGTCTGTCAGTCTGGTATTTTGCTGACTCCACCAGCACAGCTTCCATTTCATCCACCCCAGACACACCTTTATCAGTCAGCCACTGTGTGTGTGTGTGTGTGTATGTGTGTTCTAATTAAGAGTTAACTCACATATGATACAATGCACAAATCTCTAGTGCTCAAGTACACAAACTTGATCATTGTTACCAAGTGAATAAACTTGTGTGACCATCAACCAGCTCAATAAATGAAATACTTCCAGAAGGCTTTCTTATGCCCATTCCTGGCAGTACCCCACCCAAGGTAACTGCTTTTCTGACCTCTGTCACTACAGATAAGCCTTATTTTGAATTTCACGTACATAAAATCATACACTGAGTAATCTTTGCTTTATAACAAACCACCCCAAAACGTAGTTGTTTAAAACAACAAGCATTTCATATGCTCACAATTCTCTAGGTTGGCAGTTCAGCCTGGGCTCTGTTCTGCTATTTGTCTCACCTAGGGTCACACATGCCACTTCAGTCATCTGGTAACTCAGTTTGGAATTTCATGGTCTAAAAGGGCCCAAGTGAATCTCTGGTGGTTTTTGTTGACCGTTCATCTGGACCTGGTCATATAGCATTTGTGTTTTGAGAGGGTGAGAGCTGCAAACCCCTGCAGCTCAGGCTGAGAAGTGACACTACGTTGCTTCATCCATGTTCTCCAGGTCAAAGCAGTCATAATAGCCGCTGATACTCACAGGAGGAATATATAGACTGTCTCCCACTGGGAGTAGTTGCAAAATATATGAGGCCTTTTTTAATTCAACACATACAACAGGTACTATTTTTTGTCTTTCTTTCACTCAATGTTAGGCCTATAAAATTTATCCATTATAGCCCTGGCTGGTGGCACAGTGGATAAGGCACCAGCCTGCGAACCCAAAGGTCACTGGTTCAATTCCCCAGCCAGGGCACATAACCAGGTTGCAGGCCAGGTCTCCAGCCAGGTCTGTAGCTGGAGGCAGGTGAAAGGCAACCATACCTTGATGTTTCTCTCCCTCTCTGCCTTTCTCCCTTCCCCTCTCTCTCTGAAAACAATAAACAAAATCTTTAAAAATAAAATAAAATAAATTTTAATTCATCCATGACCTCTGGCTGGTATGGCTTAGTGGATTCAGTGCTTGCCTGTAAACCAAAGGGTCACCAGTTCAATTTCCAGTCAGGGCACATGCCTAGGCTACAGGCAGGTCCCCAGTTAGGGGTGTTCAAGAGACAACCATACACTGATGTTAAAAAATATTCATACATGATATTGTGGTTATTATTAGTTTGTCCTGGTAAACATTTTTCCAAGGAGTAATTGCAAAGCATTATGGTCTTGGAGTTTCACAGTGGCTTGAAAGGCTATTTCAACACACTACCCATGTGTCTACTTGGGTTCTTAAACAAAATTGGATTTTTTTTCTGTCATGTACTCCTATGACTCCCTTAATGGTAAAAAAAAAAAATTTTGACATAGCCATTTATTAATCACTGTGGTCTAAACAAATTTCCTTGAGCAATCAAAATACACTTTTTTTCTGAATGGTCTAGAGATATGGCAAAGCCAGGGTGTCTAATGACGGTGCAGTAGCTGAGTCAGACAAACATGGTCACACCCATGCCAAAGTGGGGGACAGGGTAAGGGAAGGGCAAGGAACATTTATTGGAGACCTACTACATGAAAAGCACTGTGGTATGCACTCTGCTGATGGGACCTCAGTGGAGCTTTACAATATTGTGGGGTAGGCTTGATTATCACTTACATGAGTAAGTGAGGCTTGTCTACCTACCTGGTCATTTGCCTGCTAAGTGGCAGAGCCTAGAGAGAGATTTTCATATCCTACCTAGCGTTGGATCAAATAATTATGAAATAAATATTTTTAAGGTGGGCAAGATTCATGAATTACAGCAAATCAGACTGAAAGAAATTCCTTGATTAGCCCTTGAATATACTGATGCTCAGAGAATCCACAATGACAGGTGTGGCAAACTCTCAGCATGCCCTCAAAACCCAAACTAAAATGCCTCATGGTGTTTCATGAATCATTTTTCAAATCTAACCCCCTCCTGCCTCAGGCATCAGAGGATGAAAGAGCACTCACTGACCATGTGTCCAGGAGTGAAAGCGCTGCGTGGCTGAAACAAACTGGGGTGCAAGACAAGCATATCTAAGCCCACGTTCACGGGTTCCATTTCTTGCCAGTCTCCTCCCATTTTAAATTCCTCTATTCCCTTGGATGACAGTCTTCCCAGCTCCTTGATAAAGTGCTCAGTGCTCTGCTAGAGTCTCTGTTCCCGCCTTCCCTGTTCAGCCCTGACTCATTCAGTGCTGGCTGCACTGGACAAGCCTGTCACCTGAACCAACCCCACAGGCCCTACAGTTGCTGCTTAGCCCTCTGACCCGGCACAGAAACAACCCATTCAAACCTGGGGTATGACTGACAATTTAAGAGTACATGGGTTCTTTGGTCTCCACAGGGCATTTGTTCCAGAACCCTTCTCAGATACCAGAATTTGAAATACCTTAGTTGGCTCTCCATATCCATGGGTTCTGCAACTGTATACAGTTTGTTCTCCCTACAGTCTTTTTTACAGTAAGAAAATACTTGGTTCTGTATCACATGCTGTCAAAACAATGTACCTCCACACACAACTATTAATTCTCTCATTCTTCAACCCATACATGTACGAATACACAAACGCACATACACTGCTTCATGCAACAACCTCTTCATGGAAGTTAATCAATGCCTTTGTTTTTCCAGTCTGTTATTAAACAAAGTATTTTTCTCTTCTGCCAAAGCTAAGTATTTTCCATCATTATCTAGGCCTTTTTAAGAAAGAAAATAAACTAAATCAGTAATTTATACATACTGCAATTGTCTCTGCCTTTGAGATGCTTTTCAGAGCTGCGACTCACTGTAGAGCTTTGAAGATGGCCCACCCCAGGCTAGACAAAATTAATGTTCTGCTTCTGATTACCGCCTTAAAGAACACAGGCCTGAAGTCTCCTGAGACTTAGAGCTTCACCCCTAGATGACATGGGGGATGTGTCTGTGAAAAAGCCATACTACTTGTTGGCACTTGGGGGTCTATTTTGGAGGCCGGAGGTGTAATGATTTAGCGGATCATCTCTGGAGGCGTGAGTCCTAGGCCTGTTTCTGACAAACACTGTGGCCTTGGGGAGGTTCACTCACCTTCTAGAAAATAAAAATGATATTATTTATCGAATATTACTGCTGTGGGACTCAATGGAATAATTCATGGAACGTGGTTGGTACGATATCAAGCCCATATCAAGGCCTCAGTAAATGTTAGCTATTATTCCCTATCTCCTTCCTCTCTCCTATGACTGGAATATTGCCCTAGATGGGAATTTCCACACTCTGTCATCACCTCCCATGCTCTCATTTCTATTTGGCTCAGCCCCATCCCATCCCCCACCTCACCAGGCTCTTCCACTCTGCCCTGTGCAACCTCTGTCCTAATGTATATACATATCCTCTTTGTCTTCTCTCCTCAATGCTGGCTAGTGCCTAAGCAGGCCCTTTCTCAGATTACCTGCAACCCTTCGCCTTTGAGGAGAACATACTCCAGTCACAAACAGGTGCTCAGTCATCTCCCAATATCAGCTTGCCCTGAAATCAACACCATCACCTTCTATATCAAAGGTGATAAAGATCACCTTTCTCCCCTTTTCTTGCTGTCATATTTCTTAGCTTTTTCATAAATTATTCTTGGCTTTGGTTGTTTGGACTCTGTATTTAACAATTATGGGGCATTAATAGATGCACAAAACCCTGCATCAAGCACTAGAAATATAAAGGTAAGTAAGAACTGTGTGTTCAAATTTTCTGAATCAGAAGTCTGGTGAGAAGGTAGACATGGGCTAACAAGAGAATGGAGGAGGAACAAGTGCTACCAAGGAGACAGCCCTGTAGCCCCTCCATGTCCATTATGTCAACCCTTCTAAGTCCTACCTCTTTTGTGACTTGATCACCTCTACTTTTCTACTTTTCCAGTCCAGAAACAGATCCTCACTTTCAATCTGGTTATCCATAACTCAGAATTACTCACCTCCAAGATTTTAAATTCCTCTCTTTGATGATAAACACCAATCCCTACTAAACTTGCTCTTTATTTCATTTTCCTTTAAATCTTAAAATTCCCTATTATTGCTGCTCATTGGTTCTTTTTAGACATTTTTACAATCCCCATTTAGTGCCACCAATTCTTTCATATTCCGAGTCTTACCTGACTTTAAGAAACCCTAACTTGGGTCTTCAAACTATCTATATCCACATTTCTCCTCCCAAGGTACTAGAAACATTAAAAATAAAAATAATTTTAAGCCGTTGTACTTTCATTCAGTGAAACCCAATCACATTCCCTGCAAAGCCAATTTCACATCATCCCCTTCCTTCAAATCCTTCTACCACTTTGCTTCAACTGAGGCTAAGGGCCCATTCTTCCTCAGAATACCTTTAAATTTTCATCTAGGTTTTCATCTTTCTTTCCCAGCACAGAGCACAACTTCATGCTCTCCAAGGCTAACCACTATATACTTGTGACTTTGATCTTCCCGGTCACCTCCTTGAGCAGCCATATCAATTGCCATTGCCTTTAATTCTCCTCTTTCTCTCTCTTCACTGGTCCTTCCTAATCTGCCTATTTGCAAACTGAAATCTCTCTTCCTATCCTAAAAGAGTATCCCTTGATATACTACCCCATAGGCTATCATCCATTCTCTTCTCCTTGTAGACAACTTCTTGAAAGTGACCTTATGTCACCGATTCCCACTCCCAGACCACACTTACTCATATCTCATGCCAGTGAGATCTGGCTTCCAGCATGGGGCTCTAAAAACATGGCTTTAGCACAGGTCACCAAGAAAAATACAGGATACCAGAAAAATCACTCAAAATCAGGGTTAGGCTTTTGCAGTGAAATTCTCACAAGAATTGAACACCACCCAATTCTCACAATTGTATGTTGTTGATTTAAAAAGTAGAAAAAATGTCCTTAATTGTTTTTTTTTTCTGAAAGAGGAAGAAACTTCAGGATATAAATTACACAATCATATGAGCTCTTTTTCCTCTTTCCTAAAATGCTCTATTTGTTAGAGCATAATGACAATATATGGTGCTTCAGAGAACCATCTTGATTTATAATGTATAACTTTTCCATTTTGCATTAAATGAATCATACCAGGTCTTACGGTATATAAATTATTCTTTATTCATAAATGTAACTCTGAGGAATTTGCAATGAACCAGTTTAACTAATTCTTCCATTATTCTGAAGACAGGGAAGAAAAAGAATAAAAGTTTGGGGAAACATAGCTAGAATGAATACATATGTCTATAATCTCCCATCCTTGCAATCAAAGACCATAATAGACAGTCTTCTAACTACTGGAGAATATAGGTCAACATTACTATTATGCTTCATGAGTTTTGGAAGGCTTTAACATATTGCTGGTTCTGTCTTTGCCTTTATTGTGACTCACTTTCCCTGAGATTCTGTTGACAACCTGTTCTAAGGCACTATTGCCTTGCAAACTGTATCATCACTGCTGCCTTGATACATCTGTATTTAGTGCCATCAACTAACCCCATGCTGGCCAGTTTCACAAAATAAATCCTTTATAATCAGTATAATGACATTCAATTGTAGTATAACTTTCAAATGCAAAACTAAGGGCATGGCTTCTCTGTCCCTCTCCCCAGGTTTCAGACCACTGAGGACTCTTCGATTTCTGCCTTTTGCTTTGCACTTCCTGCTATGCGGGTGATCTCAGAGAGTATTTAGAGCATGTAAGTCATTTACCATTCTAAACAAAAAATAAAGTGTCAAGATTTAATTTGTTTAGAAGAAAAATGGGAAGAAAGTATTATTTGAAGACTGTTAAAACCTGTTGGTTTGTAGATTTTATTTCTTAGAGTGCTCCTTAGTGGGTGTGTTCTTAAGTAGAAGGGGCTCACTACCAACAACTACTCACCATCACAGAGCTAATCAGGAAAGAGCTGAGCTGAATGCTACTTGCAAGTAACTAGCAAATGCCCCGGCCAGGTAGCCAATTCGCAAGGAGCTTGTCCTCCCCACCGCAAAATCACAAATGGCCAGAGTAGCTTTTAGTTTTAATAATCTAAAAACTTGTCAAGAAGTTGCCTTTCTCTGCTATTTTACCGGAGAGTCTATTCAGTTAAGAACCTTAATTCTATTAACTGGGGAACAATAACACACCTTCCCATAGCAATTTCCTGACAAGTGAAGTATGAAGCCTGGAGTAAAACTCCTCTATACCATAATTAAGACTGGGGCACATCTTGTCCTGTGTCCAACACTGCTCACTTGCACAATGTTATTCACACACCAAAGGGAAATCCAGTTACCATGAAAACAAGCCACAGGGACACTATAGACATTTCCCACCATTATTTGTTCCAAAGTAAATACGTTTCCTTTGATTTTGACAAAACCATAAAACACAGAAGTGTATTGTGAGGCTCTGTTTAGCTGTGTGTTTACCAATACCCTGGAGGCTTCACTCTTTGAAATGCATGATTACATCATGCTGTTTCATCTGTCATCACTTGGCATGCCTGTGTGTTATACCTAACAATCAGATGTCAGCAGGGATAAGCAATGAACTAATTCATGAATCAGGATTCTGCTTTATATTCCATTTGTGAAGGATTATCATGATTTAGCTTCAATAAGACTCCATGCTTGGACTACAAGTCTCAAGGCATGAAAAGTGTTGACTGAGCCTAGGTCCTTGATATGTATAACACATAAAACACAAAACGTTCAGGCTATGTTGGCCAGAGGACTGTATAGGCACCAAATCAGGTGCCTACAGGAAAAACAAGAGAGTATGCAGAAGACTGTCATTTCTAAATGTTATCACTGTTCTTCTCAACCATAATAACAACTTTGTCTTCAATGAACTTTCTTTTCACTTTGAATCAAAAAGGCCTTCAAATGTTTGTGCCTCTCATAACTCTACTCTCCAACTCAGTTAGTCACTTCAAGGGGGCACTTCGTTTTCATTGCAGATAGAAAACTAACACTTCCTTTTGCTCTTTTCATCTATGTTATTAGCTTATGGGTAAAGTAGGATTGTAAAAGAGTGATAAATGCTCACAAGTGAAGGAGGCCCACTCCTTTATAGTTTCTCTTTGTGGCTATCCTTTTATTTATTCATTCATTCAGTAAATATTGAGCATCTAAAAAAGTCAGGCACTAACTTTCCAATAAACAATACAGAAGGGCCTTATAGCTCTGTGACCTTCTTCACTCCAGTTCATTCACATCCATTCCTGTGGACACATCTTAGCTTTATCACCACCTGGACCTGGGCCACCCTGACCCTAAAAACAAATCACACTTTCCTGTCTGTGCCCTTATCCCACTCCTTTACTCTTTTAAAATGCATTATTTGATATTATTGGCAAACTTAGTTTCTTTTTCCTTAAGAGTTCTCCAAACAAGCATACCTGGATTCAGATACCCACTCACCTAGAGCCCATAGTTAGTCATTCTAATAACACCCTAGCCAGCACTTTTTGTTCTAGCCTTTTTTGTCCTCTCACCCCCTTCCCCATGACCATCCCCAGCTCAGTTCAATCCAACTAAACCACAGAAGGCTTGGCGGAATGTCATGGTCTCAGACAAAGCCCTGGCTTTTGAAGTCAGTCTGTGGTTTGAATTTGCTTCTGCTAGTTGCCAGCTTACCACCCATAATAAGCCTTAGTTTCTCCATTCGCATGTTAGAAATAATCATAGGCTTTGTTATGAGAAATAAAGAATGGGCTTCTTAATCAAATAACATAGATCCTGGCACGTAGTAGGTATTAGTAAATGGCAACAAGCATTATTTTGTCTGTTTCTGGGGAAAATATTGCATATTCATGTTGCTGAGTGTCATTATAAATGTATGAGCTCCAACCTCATCTGAGCCCTCAAGGATTTCTTATCTTCTCTCCCTAACAGCTGTTGTAAACCTCAGCACTTTCCTCAAAGGCCCCACCAACTCTCTGCCTCCATTGCTCTCAGAGGGTGGCCTGACCTCCTCCGTCACCAAGAAAGCAGGTGCCTGTGAGCAAGTCCAACTTCTGCTTTTGCTTCTGCCCTGACCTCTGTCAGTTTTTCATCACAACTTCTCTCTCACTTCACTGCTACCTCAGGGAAAGAGGTATCCCTGCTTAAGGGATCAATAACTAATTGATGCAGGGAGTATTTATGGAATGCCTACCAACTGTATGTCAGACCCTGTGCTGGGTGTCAACTTGCCCTCATGCAGCTTTAGCTTCATGAAGGAGTCAAGCCGGTAAACAAGCAGGTACCAAACAATGGTATCCATGCTACAACAGATGCAAAGATAGGTATTAGCCAAGGCTTGCAAACAGTTAGGACAGCTTTCCACAGAAACTTGCATCTGAGCTGAAAATTGAAGAAATAGTAGTAGCCAGGTTGGGGGGAGGAGAGGGGACTTTTGGGCAAAGAAAGGAACATGTGCATATCATGGAACATGGAAGGGCCAGGTGATGGGCCCTTTATTATAGATGTAACAAACCTGGAGCAGCACAGCAGTTGGATCCAGTAACTGGACTAGAAACTCAGTTTGTGGCACTATGTGGGTAGGAAAAGAGAAGCCAGACACCCTCCTGCCTTACTCCAAATCAAATCTAGTGTTATAGAGGATGATCAGGAAAACCACCAACTAGAATATGACATTGTGCTACACATGGAATGGCTTCCCCTACATATGACTTGGGTGAGACCAGTTGATTACAACCACAGTCCTGAGGAAAGATGAGCCAGTGTCACTGCACCATTTTCTGTGTGAAAGAAATTGAAGTTAGAATCATATTTGTTTAGAAATCCTTCTTGCTTCCTCTTCCCATTCTAACCCTTTTTTTGTTTGCTATATGTATCTCCATGAATAGATAAGAAAAAAACTTGTCCTTTTTCATCCCAAATAAGGCAAAGTCAAGTTTTAAGTACCTTTTGAAATGTGGGTTTCTTTGGAAAGCACAAAAAAGAATGGAGATCTTCATGTTAGAAAAACATTCTGGGGAAACTTCAGTGACCCTGCCAGAGTCAGGCCCATCCTCAGTGACCTTCTAGATAGAGGCAGATTCTCATCTTCAGACAGAGGACTCAAGGCCATGTGGGTCATACCCACATGCTCCTTAGATATTTTCTTTGAAAGGCATGAAAGGATATGAAATCCCTTGATGCATGGAATTTTGTCTCTGCACTTAAAAAGAAGTGAAGTCACTTATCCCCTTGGTGGTTGTCATAGTTTCCATTTCTGTAACAGAGCTCCTGAAACTCTTTGAATTTTTTAAGTGATAAGAGAGATTATGGTGTTTTTGTTGAAATCTTTCTAATTGATTTGTAAGAACTTCATAAGTTGTATTTTGCCATATTGGCTGCAAATAATTTTTAATTCAATAAAGCATTTTTCAGTGCATAAAATTTATATATCTTTGATGGATTTTATCTACACCTAATATCACAGTAGTCCCCTGTGTTGTGTCCAATGTATTTTGTCTTAAATCTTTCTTTTCTCTTACACTATTTCTATTCTTAATTTATTTTTGAATGCATTTGACTTTTATTTTTATATCTGTTTTTATTTATTTATTTATTTATTTAAGATTTTATTTATTTTTCAGAGAGAGGGGAAGGGAGAGAAACATCAGTGTATGGTTGCCTTTCACCCACCTCCAGCTACTGACCTGGCTGGAGACCTGGCTTGCAACCTGGTTATGTGCCCTGGCTGGGGAATTGAACCAGCAACCTTTGGGTTTGCAGACCAGCACCTTACCCACTGTGCCACCAACCAGGGTATATATTCCTTTTTAAATATAATTCTTTGTCACTTAATTTTAAGTATACCTCTTATGAATAAAACATAAGCAATCTTGCTTTTTCACCCAATTGGAAAGCCTTTGTTTGCTATTGAGTGGTATAGGGAAGAAAATTAACTTGTTCACATTTATTCTCACTACTGATATATTATTACTGATTTAGTCTTATTCCTGCTTTGTACTTCAACTTATTATATTTGTTCTTTGCCTCCGTTCCCCTTTATTATATTTTGCCCATTTTACTCTAATAAACATAATGGAACTTACATATCTCAATTAAAGTCAATTATTATTCAGAATCTATAGTCTATCTTCACACAGTCATCAAGATCAGGTCTTCAGCAGAATTTTAATTCCTTTTCTGACTCATAGGCTTCATTGAAGTAAACTTAAATTTTGGCTACAGATTATTTTATTGTTACCATTTGTGTTTTCTGATATAAAAATTCTTAAAACTTGCATTTAACTTTAAACTACATCATCAGTTAGTTACTATAAATTTTATATTCACCATTCTGTCTTGTCTACCTTGAGTTCCCTTTCTGACTTCTTTATTCTGATTTATTTTTCATTTGGCTGGAGTACTTCCCCACATAACTATTTTTATAAAAAGCATAGATAGGTAGCATAGTTTCTGTGTTTTTTCACATTTTCACAAATGAATGACAGCTTAGCTGTGTGTGGAATTCTGGGGTCCATGGTAATTTTTCCTTAGAGTACATCATCTCCTAGCTTATAATGTTTGCTTATAAAAAGACAAATTTCACCCTGGCTGGTGTGGCTCAGTGGATAAGGTGCCAGCCTGCAAACCCAAAAGTTGCAGGTTTGATTCCCCAGCCAGGGCACATAATGAGGTTGCAAGCCAGGTCTCCAGCCAGGTCCATAGCTGGAGGCAGGTGAAAAAGGCAACCATACATTGATTTCTGTCTCTGTCTCTCTCTGCCTCTCTCCCTTCCCCACTCTCTAAAAATAATAAATAAATAAATAAATAAATAAATAAATAAATAAATAAGACAAATTTCAATCTGATTATCTTCCCTGTCTTTTTCTGGTTTCATTTATTTTTTTTTCTTTGTTTCTGTCAAGAAGCTTGGATTGAGAATTTTCAAAGAACATGAAGTAAAGTCACTTAAAAAATGTCTGTCTTGAAAATATAATGATTTCATAAAAGTGATATAAGAGTAATTTATATTCTATTAAAAATAATGGCTAAGTTTTGTGTAAGGTACAATCATTAGTCTTTAAGTGAGTAGCAAAAGAGCAAATGTGATTTACCTCTAGGATAGAAGAAATAGGTAGGCAGAATGAATTATTTTTAGAAAGTTTTTAAAGTGCCACAAAATAAGTTTCTCAAGAGTCCAAAGAGGGTACTTGGAGTGGGGAGGGAATTCCAGATTCAATCTATAACATTCAGCAATAGAAAAGGATGCGTCAGGCATTTTACCTACACTATTCTTCATTACCAGTTCTCAAAGAAGATAAATACTTGCTCAAGTCCATGGTAGTAGTAAATAAGTGGCAGAACTAGAATTTTAACCCAGGATGCTATGACTTCTCTAACACCTTCTTTGGAGTACACCATGCAAAATTGAATTCTGAGTTCCTATCTTTGGTTGTTATCCAGATAAACCCAGTTCAATGTACTTGGCTTAAAAAAAAAAAAAAAAGCCTAGCATTTTTCTTCTTATTATTAAAAATTAGGCCATGAGCCCTGGCTGATGTGGCTTACTGAATTGGGTGTTGTCCTGCAAAACAAAAGGTCACTGGTTCAATTCCCAGTTAAGGTACATGCCTGGGCTGGGTCTCCCCCCACCCCCCACCCCAGGTCAGGGGCAAATGAGAGGCAACCAACTGATGTTTCTCTCAGCACAATTTTTTCTTTCTCTCTCTTTCTTCCTTCCTTCCCCTCTCTCTAAAAATAAATAAATAAAATATTTGAAAAATAAATAAATAAAAATTACATCATGAATCTATGATTCAGAAGAAAAATGTCCTTATCCAGGTGCATTTTTATACATTAGCATTTATGGCAAATTGCCCAGAACTCCAATACTAATTTACCTCCAACATCTCAACCCTTAGTTACTGCTGGAATCTTTAGCAAGAGATTTCCCTGCGGGTAATAGTTAAATTAGGAGATCTTCTTAATAAAGAAAAGGTGTTAGTCTTGGGCAACAATTCAAAGCTTGGCACTCAGAGGTGGGCGGTACTCACAGCAGTGCCCTGGTGGTAGAGGTAAGAGGTTGCCTGTTTCCTTAGGCTGAACCCTGCTTAATGGATCAGTGTTAATTTGATGTGCAGGGCTGAGAGTCTCCACTTTGCACTCAAAAGTATAGTGATATTTTAACTTCTAACTCCAAGGTTGCTACAGCAGATTTGGGGGCTGGGGACAGGGAGCAATGTAAACATTTCCAGAATCACACTTGAACTCTCTGCAAGTATGAAAAGCAAAGTGAGTTTGGTGGTCCAGATAGGTACTTCCCACACTTCTACCTCTCTCTTACAGAACCCAAATTGATGAGCTTGTCCCCTTGGATCAACCAGGAAAGTAATGACATTAACAACAATAAGTACTATTCTAAGGGCTTTACCATTCATTTTATCTTTACAATAACTCTCTAAGTTGGTATACCTATTCTATTAGATAAGAAAACTAAGGGCCAGAAAAATAAAGTGATTTGCTGAAAATTATACAGCTAGTAAGTGGCAGATTCAGGATTTGAACCACATCGACTGTCCCCTGAACATTTGTAACTAACCACTGCCATTCATGAGGTGCAGTGTGGTCACATCTGACCTTTAGAGAAAATAAATTTATCATTTAGATCAATGTTGCTAGGGCTCAGTACAAGTTTGACAGAGAAAATTGAGTTGCTATATGACACTCCTACAAAGTTAAGCAATATCCTTTGCAGACTCAAAAGGGATCTAAAGGAAAGAATGTCAAAGAAATGTAAACATCAAGATGGGATGAGGTGGAAATCAGTGGTAGGACTATATTAAGGGGAAGCTACAATGGAACGAGCAGGTCAGTACTTAATCCCCAAAACACAGTCTGTGGCAACAAGATTAAGTTGTGCCTCACTAGCTGGTAAGCCAAAGGTACTGAACCTGCTCACTGTCCTGATCAGAAGTGATTTAAGGACTAGGTATAATTTATCTGAAGAAATACAAAACACTAACTTAAAGAATGCATCTTTATGTTCAGTGCAGCATTATTACAATTGCCAAGATATGGAAACAACCTAAGTATGCATCGATAGATGAGTGGATAAAAGAAGATGCAGTGCATATATATAATGAAATATTAATAATAAAAAACAAGGAAATCTTAACATTTATGCATGGACCTAGAAGGTATTATGCTAAGTGAAATAAGTCAGATGGGGAAAGACGAATGCCATATAATTTCTCTTAGATGTGGAATCTAAAGAATAAAATTAATGAACAAACAGAACAGAAACAGACATATAGATACAAAGACCAAACTGATGGCTGGAGGCAGGGTGGAAAATATGGAGGGGTTAAGAAATACAAACTGATAGTTACAAAATAGTCATGGGGCTGTAAAGTACAGCACAGGAAATGTCATCAATAATGTTGCCATAACTGTGTATGGCACCTGGTGAGTACTAAACTTATTGGGGGTTATCACTTGGTAAATTATATAAATGTCTAACTACTTGCTGTATATCTGAAACTAATAAAAATGATACTGAATGTCAACTGTAAGTTTTTAAGAAGAATTGGGTATGGCTGAGCCAAATGAAAGACATAAAGCGGAGGGGTTGAAAAGGCAAAGGCTGGAAAATAGAATAAACATAAAAAGTAAAATGTTCAGATCCATGTCCAATTTCAACTTGGGAAAACATCTACGAATAATTTCCCAGTTGAATTAAACTTCTACTAAGATATCTGAGCTACCTTAATGTCCCTTTGTTATACATATGCATTGCACAAAAGGAATATTCAATGCAAGTTTGTTAGCTGATGTCAAGTGTGAGATAGAAGAAAGAACTGCCTTTCACATTCTCCCTGTCTCCCAGTGATCCTCTTTTGCTGGTGAGCACCTACCAGGAGAGGATGCCTACTTTTTTTTTTAATTTAATATTATTGTTGTATTACATTCATCCCATTCCCCGCCCCCCCCCCCGCCCACCTCCCTTTCCCCAACCTTCCCGTCTCCCCCACAGTCAATCCCACATGTTGTCCATGTCCATGGGTCATCCGTGCTAGTTCCTTGACTAAACTGTTCCTCTTCTTTGCCTCCTTCTCCCCCATTCCTCCTTCCCCTCCCCTCTGCACACTAGAAGTCTGTTCCTTGTGTTCATTTATCTGGTTCTGTTTTGCTTGTTTGTTTGTTCTGTTCATTAGTCTACTGTAATGGGTGAGATCATATGGTACTTGTCTTTCACTGACTGGCTTATTTCACTAAGTATAATACTTCCCACTTCCATCCATGTTGCTGTAAAAGGTAGGAGCTTCTTTCTTTCTGCTATGTAGTATGCCATTGTGTAAATGTACCAAAGTTTTTTGATCCAATCATCCACTGATGGGCACTTAGGCTGTTTCCAGCACTAGGCTATTGTGAATATTGCTGCTATGAACATAGGGGTGCATAGGTTCTTCTGAATTGGTGTTTCAGGGTTTTCAAGTATAGTCCTAGCAGTGAAATTGCTGGGTCAAAAGGCAGTTTCATTTTTAGTTTTTTAAGGAAACTCCATACTGTTTTCCATAGTGGCTGCACCAGTCTGCATTCCCACCAACAGTGCACCAGGGTTCCCTTTTCCCCTCATCCTCCATCCTTGCCAACACTTGTTGTTTGTTGATTTGTTGATGATTGCCAATTCAGGTGTGAGGTGGTGTGTTATTGTGGTTTTAATTTGCATCTCTCTGATGGCTAGTGATGTTGAGCATTCTTTCATATGCCTTTGGGCCCTTTGTATGTCTTCTTCAAAGAGTTGTCTGTTCAGGTCCTTTGCCCATTTTTAAATTGGTCTGCCTGTCTTCCTGGTGCTGAGTTGCATTAGTTCTTTATATATTTTGGAGATCAAACCCTTGTCTGAGGTATCATTGGCAAATATGTTTTCCCATACAGTTGGTTCCCTTTGAATTTTGCTGGTGTTTTCTTTCACTAAACAGAAACTTTTCAATTTGATATAGTCCCATTTGTTGATTTGGTTTTTTATTTCCTTTGCCCTTAGTGAATTATCACTAAACATATTTCTGTGTAGGATATCTAAAATATTACTGCCTTTATTTTTCTCCAGGACCTTTATGGTGGCACTGCTTATGTTTAAATCCTTTATCTATCTTGAGTTTCTTCTGGTGTATGGTATAAGTTGATGGTCTAGTGTTTTTTTTTTTTTTTTTTTTTGCATGTTCCTATCCAGTTCTCCCAACACCATTTGTTGAAGAGACTGCTTTTACTCCATTTTATGTTCCTTCTCCCTTTGTCAAATATTAATTGACCATAGACTCCTGGGTTTATTTCTGGGCTCTCTGTTCTGTTCCACTGATCAATATGTCTATTCTTATGCCTCACTGACATCTTCTATGGGAATTTCTGAGTAAACTTACTCTTGCACAGAATCTAGTGGTGCTAACTGACAGTACATGGGATAACCTGGAATAAATTGTATCCCATCTGCATTTGAGTGGCTAACACTATAGATTATAACATCTTTGCCCATGCATTTTATGGGCTACTAGACTCAAAACATGCTTAGCAAAAAATTGATTTCGTGATCAAGTAAGCCACTTGGGGATCCCAATTCATACTATGCTATTAAGGTAACCTTTCTATGTTTCTATAACCCAGAATTTCTTTCCTTTTCTTTCTTTACAGTATGAAATCTTCACCTTGTATGCGTTAGTTGCTATTCCATGGGATGCTGTAGTGCCCCTTGGTATGCTCCAGGATCCCTAGTCACCCACACTACCAATGAGCCAACGAACTCACACTAGAAACAGAGAACTAACCAGAAAACATCTCCTGGACCTTCCTCTAGCTGGTTTCCAAATCTCAGTTTTCTCAACCCAGTCAAGAGGTATGGTTACCAACAGTGACCATGAGTTTCCAGTCCATAATCTTTTATTTCTTTGAAATAAAAGAAGCAATCCATGAGATGAGCTGGATTTCACAGAACTCCGTGGGTGAGCTCTGGATCTCCTGTAGACCGCACACATATTGACTGCCCTGAAATGGAATCTGAGATGTCAAGTTGAGTACTGGATGACTCTTACAGATGCAATCCAAGTATCTTCATTTGACAAAGATCCCAAAGCTCAGAGAGATGAAATAACTTGCAATATTACCTAGATGCCAGAGGCTGAACCAGAATTAAAATCCAAATTTTTAGTGCCTGGCTCAATACTCTTATTCAGCCATGCTGAATGGGGCTTGGATTTGGGTGAAAGGGGGGAAAGAAATATTGGTATGAAAACAATAGATATTTTATGAAAAGCATTTTCTATTCACTCATTACATTAGCAATACATACAAAAGAGAAATACAAAGAGTAAATCATGAAAGTCTCCCCTCCACACACCACAGCTCCCCATCCAGAGGAGACCACCAAAATCAATAATTTGGGGTGTGACCTTCCAAACCCCTTTGAAGAATGTTGCAGATGTATTTACCAGTATGCTGGGTACAGCTCATTCTGGTTCCTGAGAGCCAACTTAAATCTTCAGGAAAGTTGTGAGTACTCAAAACTCATCACTTCCTTTTTTTTTTTTTTTTTTTTACTGTATCTTACTGTTGTCTACATTCTTGGGGTTATTCACATTTATTGTATTTGTAGCATTTATTGTATCTATATGGTGGAAACACAAATGGTGTTTCACTGTGCATCTCTTCCCAACTTCAAGCCCAGTGACATTGTATGGATAGAATCTGCCACAGTGGGAATATTTACACCAAGGAAATTGACAAACACTCCAAATCAGGTCTCTCCTCCCTTCTCTTCCACCCAGACAGCCAATTTTTAAGCATTTAGTGGCATACCATAACAGACTTTTTTTCTCTTTTTATAAAGAAAAGAGGCAAGTGAAAACTTTTTAAAGTCTTTTAAATGCATTTCTTTTCCTTGGTAGAAATGGAGAAGGAACACTCACTGAAACACGTAAAACACCTCTGCCATCAAGCTGTTTTTTTAAACTATTCTTCATCTTTTCTCTCTTGATAAACTGCTCCCTTGATAATCTCGCCTTTTATTTTAACCAAAGCCCAGTTCCTTTTAACTTTCCTCTTCAAGTTTAACTGCCTCCCACCTCAACTCTCCCCCACACCTTTCAAACCTCCTGAAAGAGAAGAAGCATTTTTAATGGCGAAGGTGAACTTTTTCAAAGGTAATTACTTAATAGGCAACCAAACAAGAATGGCTGGGTTTGCTTTGCCTAGTAAGCACTAGATCCTGTTAGCTGCTGCTTGGACACTCCTAGGCTGTTGACTGTCAGAGGGAAAGCAATATACTAAAGCTCCTTTTGTTTACACACCAAAAGATTAGTTTCCTTGAATTCCAAAGGAATCTCAGAAGATTAACTTTCAGATAGGAAACTTCATAGGCTGAGCAGGCTGAGAAAAGAAAAAAGAAAAAGGAAAAAAAATTATGTCACCCTCAAGCAGTTCCATCAAGGGATGAAATTTTAAATCACATCATGTCTCACACCCATTTCTTAGTGCAAAATAAATCACTTGAACAGAGTGTAAGCCAATTTTTACTTTAAAAATGTTGTGTCCTAAGGCTGTCTTCTTGAACTTCAAAAGCACACTTTGTAATTACTCTACCTATCAAAGGAAACTCAACATTTCACCCCCAATCTTCTTCAGCTTGTGTTATCACTTTTAATTGTTAATAAACCGTATTAATTTAAAACTGATTATTCTGTTTCAAAATTCTACACTAAATTATATATAAAAGAATTTATTTATGTACAAGCTTATGTTAAGTGGGTCCTTTTCTCTGCCCTTTGTTGGTTTTGTTTTTAGTAATTTCTGTCATGTTGCAGACACCACAACTTATGTCCTTCATTTCTTAAAAGAATAGTTGTTCTGGGAATGAGAAAGGTAACCAGAAGTCAGTATTTTTGTTAGGGCTTGTGCCTACCATTGACATCATCTGATTGTAGATTGTGAGCTTGACTGCAACTCCTATTTGTTTGTTTGTTTGTTAGTTTGTTTTAAGAAAAGTGAAAAGCTAAAAAATAATTTGCTAAACTCAGACCGCAATATTAACCTGTATAATTCATTCAGATTTGTCCAAATCCTTCATTTTCTTAACAAGTTTTCCCATAACCTGGAATTAACTAGTTAAGTACTTCTCATTATCAACCTCCCCATCACTGTATACACTGATCATGCTGACCTGAGAAAAGCATTTGTTCACAAACCACACTTTTCCAGTCTGGTCCATTTTTTCTCATGAGTACAAACAAAATGTCCTTGGGATGGAAGCATGCCATGTTTGCTCCCACCTGGACGCCAAGCTCAGATTCAGGGAGTACTTGCTGCCTAAGAAGTTCTCAGAACATCCTTCTCTCCACCCTAACTGTGCTAACCCCTCCAACCTGAGGGAGCTTCCTCTGCTTTTTCAGGCCCTGCCAACCTCCTGGATGAAACTAACATGCCTTTCTCATGCTTGCACCCAGAGCAACTATCATCGCCCCACCCCCACCATCATCACCATCCTCATCCTTTAACAAGGGCTCTCTGAGGTACTAAGCACTATTCTACACGTCTTACACTAGTTAACTTAAGTAATCCTCACCATTACTTAATAATGGCACTCTGAAAGTGTCATTATTATTCCCAATTTATACATGAGGCCCTGAGGGGTTGGTACCTGGAAGTCACTCAGCAGATAGATGACAGAGCAGGACAGCTCCAGGGTCTGCGCAGTCAAGTGCTCCACGGTATTGACTGTCTGCATTGAACTACTTAGCTACCTTGTTGTTCCTCCACAGACACGCATCCGCTCAGAGGACAGGGACCATCTCTTATCCATTCCTACATCACCCACAGAGCCTGCTATAGTGCTTGGTGGGTGGTTAGGGGCTCCTTAACTGTTAATGGAATGAATGAATGGAATTTCCCTACCAGATCTAGGTATGTGAATTGAGAGATATCTCCATGAGAAGACAACCTGTGGTGGCATCAGGGAAAGAGCTTACAAGCAGGTGGCCCTGGATGTACATGGCCTGAAGCCAAGACCTGCCCACTACCAGGCCACATGAGATGAACATAACTGATTCTGCCAATCACCTAAATGCTAATCAAGTATCACCTCCCCTAGAAAGCAAGGGGCCCCAGATGGTATTAGACATGATGGACATTGGTATAAGCAGCAGGCTCATACTGGGTTGTTGCTAAAGAAAGCATATTTTTGTGATGTTTTTTGCATTCCATTAACAAAATGATCGTTTAAATTTATTCAATTATTTATATATACCCTATCTTTTCCCCAAAATGGTATATGTATTCAACAGATTTATAAATTGGAAGAGGAAAGTAATAAAACAAAAATAGGGGCAATAAATGGAATTTAAATAGGGACAATAAATGCAATGAGCAGGCTAATACAAAAATGTGTATAGTAGAGTTGTTAAATATTTGCTATGACTGGGCAAAAGATTGAAATATATATAGTACTTTATGTTGTACGTACATTCACAAATATTGGACTATTGGATCTTCAATGTGGTCATTCCCTATAGTTAATGTTAGGATATTTAGTTTACAGGTGAAGAACAGGCTCAAAGAAATTAAGGAACTTGACCAAGGTCACAGAAGGAGTTAGTGTGGCTGTCACCAAGGCTGAAACAAACTCTTTGGGGTAAGGAGCTATAATTGACCCTTGAATGAAGAAGATTCGAACTGTGTAGGTCCTCTTACACATTGATTTTTTTTTAATAAATAGTGTAAATGCATTTTTCTCTTCCTGATGATTTTCTTAATAATATTTTCTTCTCTATAGCTAACTTTATTTTAAGAATACAGTATATAATACATATAACATGCAAAATATTTATTAATTGATCATTTATGTTCTCAGTAAGGCTTCTGGTCAACAGAATTCATAATTAAGCTTTGGGGGAGTTGAAAGTTATACTCAGATTTTTAGACTGTGCAGGGGATAGGTGCCCCATTCCACATGTCATTTTGGGAGAGTTACTCTCAAGGAAGGACCCATGTCTTACTAGCCTTGGTGGACTCTCTTCCCTCCACCCTCTCTCTTCCTCCAGGTTAACCTCTTCCTCCATCACTCCCATCTCCACCACCTGCCTCAGGACAGTCCCCAACTGACCAAACCACTGCCTTCCAGAAATGTGTTTTTGAGCCTCTGCTGCTGCCCTTTACAGAAGGCCCCACTGTAGGGCACACCAGTTGACACAGTGAAGAAACAGAATCAACAGAATCCTACACACCTGGGCATGGGATTATGGCAGCCAGGCACACTGAGAAACAAACTTCCTTAGCCTCCTACTGATTTGACCTGTGAAGGTGAGGTCCAGCTGATGTGCTAGTGATCTTCCCCAAACAATAAAACAATTGAACATTTTCTGTTTGGAGATCCAACCACCACTAAATGGATCTTATCGACAACAACACAAATGCCCTGCTGCTCCACCTTTGCTGACTTTCCTAACATGGCCCTGTTCTGGCTGTGATAAGGTACCTGCATGTATAGATGTAGGTACTTCTCTTCAGAAAACTAATCACAGTTCAGTGCAGCTTGAACTACTTCAGTCCAGTGACTTTGTTTAGCTATCAAACCATTTATCATCAATAGACTGGATTTAAAAAAAAAAAAAAAAAAAAAAAAAAACGCATGTAGAGAAACATGAACTAAAATTCAAAGATACTTTGAAAAAGAAAAGGGATTTTAGGAAATAATTTAATCATCTTTTTCATGAAATATTCTAACAAGACAAGCACAAAATGGCCAACAATTCATTTACTGGAACAAACTTTGAAGATATGCAGTGCACCTTCGTTTTACAAATGAAGAAATGAAAGTCCAAAGAAGGTCATAGTACAAGTTAGTGGTGAGATAAGAAAATAAGAATTAAAGCAGTAAAAAGAAAGCAGCTTTGAGAATCCAAGACTGCTGGGATGATACAGGCTCCTCCATAGATTAGACACACACACACACACACATACACACACCCACACCGTTGTCCCCTCTGGTCTCAATAGGGATCAAGACTCCTTCCCCATTGCTGTTCCCACTGATCATACCCCTCCGCCCATCCTGGAGCAGGTGCCATTTCATGCTTCCATCTGGGGATGCTGTCACAGATGGTAAGATGCAGAGTGGATGACAGAAGTCAATTGAGTCACTACCTATACTCAGTGGAGCCACATTCCACCCCAGAAATGGGTGAAGGAAAAGAACAGTGCAAGGAATAGCAGTAGTTGCTTTATTTATTCCTATTCATATGTGTCCCCTCCCCCAAAAATACAACTTGTTGCAAAAAGATTTTAAGATGACTTTTTTCAGGCCTAAGCATCAGAAGTCTAGGACCTTTGGTTTTCTTAAAAATGCCTCAATGAAAAACAAGTTCAGAAGGCCATCATCCTATTGCAAGTTGGTAGCTGAAATACCTACTTTGACTTGCTTACAAAAGTAAGTTAAAGAGGAATTGAAAAGAAGACTACAGAAAGTGTTCACTGAGTTTTAGGGTTTAAAAATTTTGATATTACCACTTAACAACTAGCTTCCTCTTTTCTATAGTCTGGTACAGTAGCTTGAAGTCACATTTGGGGCTTGGTGACAGTCCTCCTAGGAAGCTACCTATGCTTCTAACCATCCTGTTGGAGGCTTAAGACAGGGAGGATGAAGGCCTTGAAGAGGCTCCTGAAACTGGATTCTAATTTATTCACTGTTGACTTAATTACCCACTTGTTTTCTAAACTCCTTTGTGGTGTCTAATAATACATAAAGTTAAGTTTTACCATATAAATAAAACTGATCCCCATTGCCAGCTGTAGCAAAGATAACTGCTAAGCTGTGGACCTGCAGAGAGGGGCGGTGTTCAGAGCCTGGATGTGCAAACCAGCATGTAACACTGCATGTAACTGAGCACATCTGGGGAAAGAAACCCACTGCTGCTTAAAATACCTACTCTATTCTCTAGCACATCTGTGATGCAATTAAAGAACCTAGTGCACAATTAAAATTCAGGTCAGCACACAGTGACAATGGGGCTCTTTGATGTGAGGTCAGCTTTGGTCATTCTCACAGACTCATTAAACAGGTTAATCAACTTAGTGCAGGATATAGGACAGGAGTAACCTCAAATCTAATTACCATTACTCTGAAAGGTTAGGCAGAAAGATCTGTTTTATTTGTTTGATGTAGCAACTGCTGCTTCATTGTCAGTGCCTGCTATAGCTAAAGGCATCATTTCTGGAACCATGTTCTTTTCCCCCAGTTTATGAAATGTAGATATTACATAAATATTAGTTTCTATTTATTATTAATTAATATGTTATGAAAATAGATGGTCTGGTGTGTGCCTCCCCCCAACACACACACACAGTTCTCTTTCCTAGTTAAAGTAACAAACCATGGGTTGCATTTGTAGTATCTTTCTCGTGTTCTTGATGTTTGTCTTCCCTTGAGTCAAGAAAGTGCCCATGTGGCACATTCAGCTCAGATAAGTAAACTTGGTTCAAGTTCTCTTGTGATGTACTTTACTCAGTACCCACAAACAAGGGAGAACAGTCAATACAGGCAAGTATTTCCTATTATGAGTGCTTTAGTAGAAAGATCAGGACTTTAGGTCAAATAGGCTTGGATTTGAATCCAGCTGCCTAATCTGCAGATGCTCATTTTGAAATTGAAGATCATAATCTACCTTGCAGTGTTGTTGTGAGGATACAATAAAACAAATATAAAATGCTAAGTACAGTGCTTGGCTCATAATAGAATTTAATGGTGACTATTTTTATCATTAAAAAAAATGCTTTCCACTCTGGCTGGTGGCTCAGTGGATAGGCACCGGTCTGAGAACCTAAAAGTCACTGGTTCGATTCCCAGCCAGGGCACAAAACCATGTTGCAAGCCAAGTCTCCTGCCAGGTCCTTAGATGGAGGCAGGTGAAAGGCAACCATACATTAATGTTTCTCTCCCTTACTTCCTCTTTTCCTGCCCTTTTCTCTAAAAATAATGAATAAAATCTTAAAAAAAATAAAAAGAAAAGAAAAGAAAATGCTTTCCTAAGTCGCTGAAGAATCTATAATATCATTAATCAGGGCACAGTTTCTTTTCCTCCCTTAAAGACAGTATTAGTGCTTATTAATACAAACCACTGTTTTAATTTTTTATTTATCATAATGATGAAACTGAACATAAAATATAATGTGAAAGAAAATAAAGAAAATCACTCACTAGACCTTTAAATAAGAAAGCTAAATGGCCTCAAAAGGAAGGCACTGTGAGTGGGTGTTACAGGCCTTCAAAAGCTTCCTGTGTCATACCCAAGTAAGATATCAGAAATCTTATTTTGGGGGGAGCATGAGGTAAATGGGGATACTCAACTAGCCCCAATAACCCTGGAATATCCCTTAGAAAAGAACGCTTCACTTGTTTCTCATTATTCAATGTGGTTAATGTTCTATAAAGTCAGTGCAGATACTGAACCATTGTTCCTAGAGGAAATAGAGGGTTGGGTTCCTGTGAGCCTCTGTTCACATTTCTGTCAAATGATTGACACGTAACTTTGTTTTATGTCTTTCTGTTTTAAAATACTATATTTAATATACTTTGTCAATTCATTAACATTGAATGCATGGACAACAGCACTTCAACTCATGCCTGAATGAAGCTTATCTAACACTCCTGCACATTACAGCCCTCCTGCACACAGGAACACCAGGCTGCACTGGGTTTGGGGCAACTTTCTTTTTTTATTTTTAAAAAGATTTTATTTATTATTTCCAGAGAGAGGGGAAGGGACAGAGGCAGAGAGGGAGAGAAACATCAATGTATGGTTGCCTTTCACCTGCCTCCAGCTACAAACCTGGCTGGAGACCTGCTTATGTGCCCTGGCTGGGGAATTGAACCAGCAACTTTTGGGTTCACAGACCAGCACCTTATCCACTATGCTACCAGCCAGGGCTGGGCTTTGGACAATTTTAAACAGTAAAATCACCAACAAAAAGCACAGTAATACAAAAGCATGGAACTACATTGACCACAAATAGGACACTTGTTTACAGTATGAGAAAAGAAACAAGGATACAGAGAGCTGCATAATTCTACCTCAGCTAGGAAACCTATACATTAGGCAACTCAAAGTTTACACCATTCTGCACTTGCCTGTGAATGAGTATGAATGCATAAATATTAATTAGGGGGAACAAATCCATGTGAATTCACAGACGCAAAATCCATGAATAATGAGGATCAACTAAGTCAACTTGAAAATTGACATATCACCTCTCAGTAAATCCAACATAGCAAGTCTTTTATTCGGTGTTTGAAGGAAAACTTTTTGGGCAGCAAGTACCAGGTGAAGTTGTTGACTTGCATTTAGGGACCACATTGCATGAAAAGCAATAGAACATTTTAATTTTTTAATTATTTTTATTGATTACGCTATTACAGTTGTCCTGATTGTCACCTTCCCTTTGCCCCCCTCCACACAGCAATCCCATTCCCTCAGGCAATTGTTCATGCCCCTGGGTCATGCCTATAAGTTCTTTGGCTATTCAATTTCCTATACTATACTTAACATCCCCATGGCTATTCTGTAACTACCTATTTGTAGTTCTCAATCCCCTCACCTCTTCGCTCATTCCCACACATGCCCCTCCATCTGACAAACATCAAAATGATCTCTGTATCCATAATTCTATTTCACTTCTTATTTGCTTAGTTTGTTTTTTACATTCAATTCTTGATAGATATGTATTTGTTGCCATTTTATTGTGCATAGTTTTGATCTTTTTTTTCTTAAGTAAGCCCCTTTAACATTTCATATAATAATGATTTGGTGATGATGGCTCCTTTTGTTTTTTTCTTGTCTGGGAAGCTCTTTATCTGCCCTTTGATTCTAAATGATAGTTTTTCTGGGTGGGGCAATCTTGCCTATAGGTCTTTGCTTTTCATGACTTTGAATTGCCAATCCCTTCTAGCCTGCAAAGTTTCTTTTCAGAAATCAACTGAAAGTCTAATGGAAATTCCCCTTTAGGTAACTATCTACTTTTTGCTTGCTGCTTTTAAGATTCTCTCTTTATCTTTAACCTTTGGCATTTCCATTATGATGTGTCTTGGAGTGGGCTTCTTTGCATCCATTTTGTTTGGGACTCTCTGTGCTTCCCAGAATTGCATGTCTATTTCCCTCACCAAATTAGGGAAGATGTCTTTCCTTATTTTCTTAAATAGGTTTCCAATTTCTTGCACTTTCTCTTCTTCTTCTGGCACCCCTGTGATGTGAATATTGGGACACTTGAAGTTGTTGCAGAGGCTGCTTGTACTATCCTCATTTCTGGGGATTTTTTTTTCTTTTTGTTGTTCTGGTTGGTTGTGTTTTGCTTCTTTGTCATTTGGCTACTCTATTTGTAGCCAAAATAATTTGTTCCAAATTATTGATTTGATTCTTTACTTCATCTACTTTGCTGTTGTTTCCCTGTAAATTGTTCTTTATTTCAATTAGTATAGCCTTTGTTTCGGATGGATCTTTTTATGCTATTGAGGTTCTCACTATGTTCCTTGAACATCCTAATAATCAGTGTTTTGAACTTTGATAAGTTCCTTATCTCCATTTTATTTAGTTCTTTTGATAGAGTTTTGATCTATTCTTTCATTTGAGCTATGTTTCTTTGTCTCCTCATTTTGGCAGCCTCCATGTGTTTGTTTCTGTGCATTAAGTAGTGCTGCTCTGACTCTCTGTCTTGGTACCATGGCCTAATGTAGTAGATGTCTTGTTGGATCCAATGGCACTGCCTCCCCTATCACCCAAGCTGGGTACTCAAGATGTGCCCTCTGTGTAGATAGGCTGGGTATACCATCCTCTTGTTGTTGAATCCTGGTTGCTGTTGGCAGGTCAATGGGAGGGATTTACCCAGGCCTGTCAGCTGCAAGGACTGGCTGTGACTACTGACTACCAAACTCTACACTCTATGGAGGATCAGTGCAGGGGCAGGGAGGCGCTCCTTTGACATGGTCTGTAATTTTTCTACTGCATGTGCAGGCTCTTGGGTTTCCCAGGTGGTGCAGGCCAAAGTTGGCCCCCACCAGTATTCTGCCCAGGGCCATCCTGCCTGATCTATAAAGCAGCCTGAGATATTTGCTATTTATGCTGAACTTGAAGATTTCCAGGCGAAGCCAAAGTGTGAATCTAGGTCTGGCTGCTACTAGTGCCAAGCCTGAGGCCACTTAGCAAGAGGCACAGGGGTTGGAGGTTCACTCGGGCCAGCTGTTTTTTGTTTGATAGGATTTAGGTAGTTGTGGAGCTTGAGCTGAGATAAGCCATTCATATAGAAAAGTCAAGACTAAAGTTTGGATGGGCCCTTAAGTTGGGTAGTAGTGGGATGGAATCTCAGGGGATCTCTAAGGCCAGGAAAACAGTGTTAGCCAGGTTGATGGAGTCTCAAATATGGCACCCATCTACTGGCTCTGTGGATTGTTGGGGGAGGGCTCAGAAAGGGACAATGGCCTCTGCCCACCTTTCTATCTAAGAGAAAACTGTCCCCCAGCTCTTACCTTGATACCAGACACTTCAGTTTCTCTTCATATGTCACTGAGTACCTTTCAAGCTGATGCCATGGTGCTAGAGCTCAGAGAGAGTTAATCTGAGTAAACCTGTGGGTGGGTTCTTTAAGGGAAAGTGCTTGGGGCTCCAGAAGTTTCTTCCACTGACTCAATCCCCACTGACTTTTTGTAGCCAGAAGTTATGATGCCTTATCTTCCTGGAGCCCTGGGCTGGAGGGCCTGGTGTGGGGCTAGGACTCCTCACTCCCAACATATCCCTCTTGAATTTTTATCTACTACATGTGGGTGAGAGGACAGTCCATCTGTGTCTCTGCCTCTCCTACCAGTCTGGATAGATGTGGCTCCTTTAATCCCATAGTTATCAGACTTCCATTCAACTTAATTTCTGACAACTTTGACTGATTGTTGTTTCTATATTTGATGTGGTTGTGCAAAGAGGCAAGTAGTGTTTACGTATGCTCCCATCTTGACCATAAGTCTAGAACAAGATTTTAAACATAGAACATAACTCTAGAGACTCTCTGAGTGAGGAGATTCTAACTATGAGAATCAAGAGTGAACTGAGACCAGAAAGATTAGTAAATTCTAGCTTCCCATCACCCATTTATTATGGAATAGTGAACTAAAGAATAACAACAAAAAGTAATAGCTTACAATTATGCAATATTTATTATGTACCTGTCATGAGTCTAACTTATCAGTTAAATGTATTTTAACAAAGTAATTAATAAATACTTTTACTATTATTATTTAAGCATTATTGTTTTCTTCTTTTCTCTTTAGAAAAGTGGGTATCAGAGACCCAGTTAGGATGTTGCTGGTGGCTGAAAACAGCAAGGTGTAGGGTAGGAAGACTAGAAGTCATGACTTTCTAGGAGTGTTCTCTTCCTGTACCCCTTACATAAGAGCATCTATTGATTCATGCAGAAAGCAGCCACAACTAGTTTCAATGAACAAGCCAAATGGAATCTTCTTCAGAGAGGTAGATCATTTTTAGGATGATAAAATGGTAGATCTGGATGAGAGCCTAACAGTCATCTAATTGAACACCTACTTTTTCAGAGGAGAAAAATGAAGCTCGAAAAATTAAGTGACAGAGTTTATCAATTACTTTGCTTCAAAATGACACAAACCTGCATGATTTATGCTCATAGTTACCTTTGAGATTAGGCTGAAGTACTTCCTTGTTTGGCTTCATCTTTTCCTCTATGCTGCTCCTCTTTCTCCATTTACTGATTTCTCATAGAAATGCTTCCTTAGTAAATCACTAACACATGAACAAGCCAGGGTTTGCTTCTGGGGAATCTAACCAAAGATATATTCTCAGCTGATGTGCTCTTTCATCTTTTGCTTCTTTACCTGTTACTCTGCCACCTTTTTCCTTCCTGGAGTGTAGAAGAAATGCCCAGAGGTTCAGCAGCCACCTGGCCACCATGAGGCTAAAGCAGAGAGTCTAAGGTCTATGCACCAAGAACGACATAGAAGAAAGCTGGAAAGAGCCCAAGTATCTGATGGCATAATCAAGTTATACTAGCTCAGTATCGACACCCATAGACTTATTTTTGGATAAAATAAGTAAACACCTTTGTTTATATGACTGGTATGACATATAATAATGCACACCCTCAAGATGTTCACACCTTAATCCCTTGAACCTGCAGTTATGGTCAATTACATGACAAAGAGGAATTACAGGTATAGATGGAATTAAGGTTGTGCTGCTAATCTTAGAACAGAAAGATTATTGTATGCGGATGTGTAATCACAGGAATCTTTAAAAGTAGGAGAGAGGGAAACAGAAGAGAGGTCAGAGCCACAAGAGATGTGATGATGGAAGCAGAGGTGAGAGCAATCATATGTGAATAGGATCTCAACCTGTCCTCGCTGGCTTTGACGATGGAGGAAGGAGTCATCAACTAGGAATATGGGCCAACTTTCAAGAACAAGCATTTTCTTATTTCTTTTTTTTTTTTTTTAAGGTTTTATTCATTATTTTCAGAGTGAAGGGCAAGGAGGGAGGAAGAAAGAGAGAGAAGCATCAATGTATGGTTGCCTTTCACCTGCCTCCAGCTATGGACCTGACTTGCAACCTGGTTATGTGCCCTGGGAATATGTGCTGGGAATGGAACCAGCAACCTTTGGGTATGCAGGCCGGTGCCAATCCACTGAGCCACTCCAGTCAGGGCCTAGGCCAACTTTAGAAACAGGAACAGTCAAGGAACCAGATTCTCTCCTCTACTGCCTCCAGAAGGGAACATAGCCCTGCTAACACCTAGATTTTAGTCCAGTGAGACCCATTTTAGACTTCTGATCTCATGAACTATAAAAGAATAAATATATGTTGTTTAAGCCATCAAGTTTGTGGTACTATATTAAAGCAACAATAGATAACTGATACACCTATGTTTACTGGAAGTTTGCTAAGGAAATACAGGGTATGTGTGATTCCATTGGCAAAATTTTAGTAAAATAAACAACATACCACAAAAGTGTTATATTTTGAAATCAATTTATTCTTATATGTAAATATATAAACATAGTCATTATTTTTTAAATTGTTCAAAAAAGTCTCCATTTGCTGCAATAATAGACTTGATTTGACTTTGGAATCTTGAGCATGCTTTAACTTTTCTTTATCAATGGACATCATAATGTTTTCAATTGTAGCTTTAAAAGCCTCTTTATTGGAATGAGGTTGTTTATTAACTTCTCTCTCACAAATGCTCCATACATAATAGTCTTAAGGATTTGCACTGGTGAACTAGGTGGCCAGATTTCCTTTGACCAGAATTCAGGAACATTGTCACTGGGACATTTTTGCACCTTTTTGGCATTATGTGCTGGTGCATCATCTTGTTGGAAGATAAAATGACATCCATTTGCAACTTGCTTCACCCACGGTACAACCACTTCTTTCAAAACATCAAGGTAACATCCTGGATTTTCATGGATGATCTCCTGGATTCTATGTACAATATCTGGACTTGTGCAATCCTTGCATACCTTATGAATTTTTCTTGTTGGTGTGGCAACATCAAAACCAGCAACATATACCTCCTTCATGTTGTCAACTGTAAGTAAAGGGATGTTACTGAAGTCCACAATTACCTTAACAGTTTGCCCTGCACACAGTCCAGAAGTTATGGTTGCTCTAACATTGTATTCCTTCAATATGACGGTTGCTCTCAGAATTTAATACTTTATATCTTAAACAATGATGTTAAATCATAACCTTAGAAACATAGTTTTTCAAAATTAATAAAAAGCACATGAAATGAGATGTAAAGTTATTGCCAATTGATTGCACATACCCTTTCAATTTGAAAAGTTCTCATCAGAAAATAAAAAGTAGCCCTGGCTGGTGGCACAGTGGATAAGGTGCCGGCCTGCAAACCCAAATGTCGCTGGTTCGATTCCCAGCCAGGGCACATAACCAGGTTGCAAGCCAGGTCTCCAGCCAAATCTGTAGCTGGAGGCAGGTGAAAGGCAAACCATATATGGATGTCTCTCTCCCTCTCTGCCCCTCTCTCTGAAAATAATAAATAAAATTAAAAAAAAAAATAAAAGTAACTGTGTGAGGTGGCAGATATGTTAATTAACTTGATTTTTGGTGATAATTTCACAATGTGCACAGATATCAAATCATCACCCTGTACTTTTTAAATATATACAATTTTGTTTGTTAATTATACCTCAATATAAAGGAACCATGGACATGGACAACAGGTGGGATTGACTTTGGGGGGAATGGGTGGGTGGGGAGGGGGACAGAGGGGAGCAAAAAGGGGATGGATGTAATACAACAACAATAAAATTTTAAATAAATAAATAAGGAAAAAAAAATTATACCTCAATAAAGCTAGGGGGGCTAATACAGTTGGTTTTCTGCTACTTTCAGCCTAATTCATTCCTAAATATGTTTAAACTGGAAAAAATATACATTTGCAATAATAAAAATTTAAACAAATCAATAAAAAACACTAAATCCTTTAAATTCATGGGCAAATAGCACATATGAAACAAAACCCATAGTTGAGGGGGTAAATGTGCTAAGAACTAACATAGAAACTTGTTTTTCATGAAAATATATGAAATATAGGAGAAAATCATTATATAATAGTACATGAAGAAGTAAGATACAGAAAGCATACTGTATGTTTCCAATTATATTTTTAAAATAAGTATCGAGAAAAGGCTAAAAGGAAAGATTTTTAAATGGTGAGATTTGGGATGCTTTATCCTTCTTTCTATTACTTCTTTATATAAGCCATATCCAAATAGCCATTTCTCTCACTTTATTCAGCTCCCTTTAATAGGAAAAAGAAAATAAACATTGCCTTAAAAATAAGGCCCTGGCACAGTGGATAAGGCGCTGTCTTGGGAACCCAAAGGTCATTAGTTCAATTCCCAGCCAGGGCACATAACCAGGTTGCAAGCCAGGTCTGTAGTTGGAGGCAGGTGAAAGGCAACCATACGCTGATGTCTCTCCCCCTCTCTGCCTCTCTCCTTTCCCCTCTCTCTAAAAATAGCAAATAAAATCTTTTTTAAAAAAAAACTTTAAATAAATAAACAAAACAAAACTTACACATTAAAAAACTAGAGTTCCACCCTGGCTGGTGTGGCTCACTGAATTGAACTCTGGCCTGCAAACCAAAAGATCTCTGGTTCAGTTCCCAGTCAGGGCACATGCCTTGGTTGTGCGCCAGGACCCCAGGTAGGGGTGCACAAGGGGTAGCCACACATTGATGTTTCTCTCTTTTTCCCTCTCTTCTCTTTTCTCTAAAAATAAATAAATAAAATCTTAAAAATAAAACAAAACATAAAACTAGAGTTTCTTAAGCCAATCAAAATGTGTTTTCCTTGACTACAGCTCCCAAAAACTTAAGTAGAACAAATCAATCTTTGAAATAAAAGAAACATGTTTTACAAAGGTTGGGAGAGGAAATTAAAAAAAGAAAAAAGAAAAAAGAATAATAATTACAACACAGATGGGTATTTGTAACTATACATGGAATGAAGGAAGGAATAAGCCTTTGCCTGGGAGCTCTGGGAAGGCCACACAGAGGGGCAGTACCTGAGTGGGGTCTTATCCAGGACCCCGAAGAAAGAAGGCTCATCAGGTAAAGAAATGGCTGTGCATGAGCCCTGACATGTTGAGCAAACTGCAAACAGCTGTGATGGCCATAATGCAGCATGGGAAGGAGAGAGCAAATGGAAGATTAGGTATGGACAAGCAGACATCAGACCTGACAGGGCTTTACATCATAAGTAGTAGAGTTTGACATTTATCTTATGGGGAAGTAATTTTTGGCAGGAGACAGCCATGATCATATTTGTAATTCAGAGAGATTTTTCTGCCAGTGTGACAATGGACACAAGCCCCAGAAGCAATGGGATAAACCAATTTCATTGCCATTGTCCAAGCAAGAGGTGTGAACTAGAACATAAATAAGGGAGATGGAGAGGAAGAACAAATTCAACAAATACATGAAGAATCCATGAACCAAGGGGAATGATTTGGAGGAAATAATGAGGTTGACTCCCAAGTATTTATTGAGCATCTTTCTATCATTTTCCCCTAGTTTTTAAAATGACAGCTAACATACACACTGAAAGCAACGCAATTAAATGCAGGGCAAGTACAGTTCCGTGAATTATCACAAAGTGTACACACTCAGATAATCACTTAGCCAGCTACTTCTTGTTCTATTGAGGCCTCAAAAGAAACGACATCCACTTGCTCAGACCAAAACCCTGGAAGTTATCTTTTGTTACTTTCTACTTCTCATATCATACATCTAAACCATCAGCAAGTCCTATCAGTTCCACCTTCAAAATAAACCAGAGCCCAGCCTGTTCTCACCATCTCCTGCTACTACCCAACTCAGAGCCAGCATTATTTCCAACCTGAACTCTTCCACACCCTGCTGCTTGTTCTCTCTCAGTCTGCCCTTGGTTTTGGCAATCTGTTCTCCACACAGCTACTGGAATGAAGCTTACACTGGATTTGAGTATTAAGGCTTTCTTTGTACCCTGACTTAAATAGTTCAGTGGGTTGAGGGCCAGCCCACAAACCAAAAGGTCAATGAATTGCTTCCCATCAATGTTTCTCTCCCTCTTCTTCTCCCTCAATTCCCCTCTTCTAAATAAATAAATATTTGTTTTTAAAAACTTTTCTTCAGAAAACTGTGCCATGCTCCATGCTTCTCCCAACTTAGCTGAAGTCAGACTTCAAGTTTCACAAAATGCATCTGATTGGTAGAACCTAATTCACATCCACAGCTCTACTGTAAGGGCATCTATGAACAATAGGCACTATACTATTGGAAGAAGCACAAGAATAAAGTTTCCATGAACAGGATATGATCCAATTCAGGGTATCACCATATCTTCCTGCTCCAGTGTGTCTTACCTGATTGCCTTGCACAGTCTTACCCCTGTACCTGTCATTTTCCCAGGTTCCCCCACTCCACTCTCTGGCTCTCAGGGTCCTGGCCAGTATCACACCTTTCCCCTGGACCCTTCCCTACTCACACTGGCCCCTATTCATCTCTGTCCCCCTCTGCACAGTGCCTTTTAGCAATCTCCTCCCAAACTCCACAGCGGTGTTAGATAAACAAAAATTTCCAGTCTCTTTCAGTATGCACCTGTCCTCCTTCCTTCCCATGGCACCCTGGACTTTAGCTGCCCACCTTACCTTTCCCTTATCCTAGAAACTGACCACTTAGCATTATCTTTTTGGCTAACATTGCATCCCTAAGAGCCTTAGTTCTGATCAATACAATCTCTTCCTCTTCTGATTATTTTCTTACTGTGTCTCTTATGTGGAAATAGGACTTACTTACCCATAAGGGACAACAAGATAATGCCTAGAAACCCACAAAAAATTTTTTTTTCTTTTAATTTTATTGTTGTTGTATTACATCCATCCCTTTTTTTCTCCCCTCTGTCCCCCTCCCCACCCACCCTTTCCCCCCAAAGTCAATCCCACCTGTTGTCCATGTCCATGGTTCCTTTATACTAGGTTCTTGTCTAAGTTGCTCCCCTTCTTTGCCTCTGCCTCCCCCCTACCCCCTACCCAAAATTTTTTTTATTTTAGTTTCTTTTCAAATAAAAAAGAAGGCCCTGGCTGGTAGCACAGTGGACAAGGAGCCAGCCTGAGAACCTAAGAGTCACTGGTTTGATTCCTAGCCAGGGCACATAACCAGGTTGCAAGCCAGGTCTCCAGCCAGGTTTGTAGCTGGAGGCAGGTGAAAGGCAACCATACATTGATGTTTCTTTCCCCCTCTGCCTCTCTCCCTTCCCCTCTCTCTAAAATAATAAATAAAATATTTTAAATAAATAAAAATAAAATAAAAAAGAAATTAGTAATAATGAATTCAGCCTGGATTATTTTGTCTTTATAGTACACATTTGTATAATATGTTTTTTAATGGAGAGAGGGACCCACTAAGACAAATACTTTCTAAGGCAAACAAAAGAGTATGCTATCTTTGACTCAACTATAAACTCCATAAAAATAGAAATGGCCTCTTTTACATATTTGTTTTTGTTTTTCCTATAGAAACTTTCTTCTTATTAGAAACTTGTTTTAATTGGCTGACCAAGTGAAACATGTTCTCTGCAACATAGTAAGATCAGTAGTTAGTTTCTTTTCTCCATTCTAAGGTCAAAGCCACAGATGGTAGACCCAGCAAGCCCCACACAGTTGCTTAGTCTACATAAAGATAGTGAAGATGATTTGCCAAGGGTTGAAATCTCATGATCAGATCACATTCTCACATGGTATTTATGGAAAATGAGAGGCAGTAGGTTTTCTCATCCATTTACTCATTCATTCATAGAATGAAATCCTGGCTCCTCTCTTCTAACTAGTTATGTGGCATAGACACATAATTTAAGCTCCCTTGGTCTCAGCTTCCAGAACTAGAAATTGGGTCATAAACACTAGCATCAGAGGGCCACAGTGAAGAATGAATGACCCAATCCACATCATGGCCTACAACGGAGCTGATACACTCTAGAAATGGTCAGTTAACTGGACAAAACTTTGAGTGCTAACAGGTTTACTGAGGTGATGCATGTCAATTGAATGATTCAACACCTATCACATGTCCAAAGGCCTTGTCACTGGGCTCTGTTTCTCCCCAGCTCTCCGCAGCACACAATCTGGGCCCTTAGGTTGGGTTCACCCAGCTACATCCATCAAGCACATTTCACTGACTGGCCTTTGGTGGAATGTTGGCACCTTTAATGTATGTACGTCTACTGACTGAGGAGAGAATGTGTCAGCATCCCCATGTGCTTGTAATAGAAGTATCTCTAATTTACAACAAAAGCCACCTGCTGTCTTTCCAGCCCGTTTTGCCTCCACATCACAATATTTTCCACAGAACAGCAGACAGATCTTTTTGAAAGTGTACATTAGAGCACATCACTTCCCTGATTACCTTTTAAAGGCTTCTCTTTGAGTCTAAAGTACAAACTCTGCAGTGGTTTACCAAGCCCTGCATTTTCTATTCCAGCCTACCCCAACAGGAGAGCCTCTTTCCCGCCCTCCCTCCAAATCCCCACTCCAGACTTGACCTTGGTTTGTCAGTTTCTCAAGCAGTACCTGCTGTTTATCTCACAGATGTCCTACCTGCCCACCCTTCTCCCACTCCACACACACACCCAAAGTATCTCTTCATTTGGCTAATTCTCACTCCACCCTGGGAAATAACTCTGACCCCTAAACCAGATTAGATTCCCCAGCTTTGCTCTCCCACAGCATCTAGTATTTCCCCAACCATTATTGCAGTCTCTTGTAATTACTATTGAACCCATCTTTCCCAGCAGGTTTGAGGGGTGACCATTGTGCCTGTCTTGTCCATGATTGTATCCTTGTCACCTAACACCTAAAACGGCTCATAGGACCTCTTTACACACATGTGTTGACTGAAAGAATAAATAGGTAAAGAATAAAGTCCTAAGAAGCAAACCAGAAATAAATCTGAATGCCAAGAATTAGTCTGCATCCACTAAAACAACACAGGTTTAGGACCAGAGAATAAGATAGGCAATGGGTAATCACTCTGTGCCTCAGTTTTTTCATTGGTAAATTGGAGATACTAGAAAGCCTTTCTTACAGGGCTGTTGTGAGGTTTAAGAAAGTTAACAGAAATAAAGAACTTAGATTAGCTTGTGACATATGCTGGCATTGTATGTGATTATTATTTTCTTTTATTCCATGGGTCATTTTTCCTGGGAAATGCACCTCATTCCTCACAGTGAGTGTTGGGACAGTTCACTGAGGCAAGCATGTGCAGGAAGGGACGTTTGTGGCCAGGCCACGTCCAGTGCCCATCCTAGAGTGCCTGAGAGCAGAAATGGCTGAGGCTGCTACTCCTTGGAGAATCCTGTTATCTACAACACGGTACAGATTAGAAAGTTATGAGCCTGCTCTGTGGAAATGCATGTAACACATTGCTGCATTTTCAGCCCATCTGGAGAGCTGGGCCCAATGAGTATTCCATGTTTATCCTCCCAAGTCCCTAAGAATAAGACATCAAAGAGCATGTTTGCATCCCTACACCAGATAACAGCACTGCCATAAGCTTCAGGATCCACACAAGCTACAGATAGAATAAATTAATAATTTCACATATTTATAAAATATAAATTAACCCAAGAAATACATAACTTTAAGTAATATTCCTGTTTTTTTAAACTGAGCAAAGAAAGACATGTTGATTAATGAAAGGCTAGTAAGTTTTCATTATATGGCATCACCAAATTGGCATTTATCACATAGAATAAATCAGTTCTCTTTAATATATAGATGTTGACAAAACAGAAGTATCAGGCTATTTTGGTGCCGGGAGAGGGGCTGAAATCCAGAAAACCGGCTTTTTAAAACTACATTTCATTATTTGGCTTTTTTTTAAACAATAGGAAAGTAAGTAATATGATCCATAAGAATTCTAGAGGCTCTAGTGCATTTATATAAACACAGTAAATTACTCATAAAAACCATGAAGCATTTACCTCTATCTTTGTGTATAATACACCATGTCTGTGTGGAACCCGGTTTGCTTTGATGGTAAACAGCTATTCTTTCTGAAGCCCTGTCTTTTCTTACTCTGTTCTGTGTTGAGAGGATCCCTTAATAGCTGAACTGGTTTTCCTGGAAGAAGAAAAAGAAAGCAGTGTAAGAAATGTATTAGACTTTTTTCTTTTTTATAATGTTGCAAGGATAATTTACATTCATATGCAAAGATGTAAAGATCCATATTCCAACTTTGCTTTACATTTTATTTTACAGTAAAAATGTAAAGCAGTATTCTATATTAAATATACCATAGCAATGAAAAAATTTTGTCAGTCTATTCTGCAAGGACATAATATATTAAAAACCAACTTTTCCTCTTCTCATGTCTCTGACCCGAAAACAGAATAGTAGTATGTGTATTTACAAGAATGCCATGGGCACATAGATTATTTATCACTGGGATTGGGGATTATTTTGTTGCTAAATAGGCTTGAAGGAGACTATGTATTATCTATGAGATATTTCTAAACATTATAAAAGACACATCATTAGAAAAGAGAGCAACTTTATAACTCAAGGTTCTTTTTCTTCATAAAATGCTTTCCATTCAGAACCTGAAATTATATCATGTGTGTATGTGTATATTTATGTATATACATTATATATACACACATACACACATATCAAAATTATATGTATTATACATATAATAAAATCCTACTATATATGTCTATATTGTACGTATATTTTTTTCTATTGTGTATACCTGTATACCAGGACTTCATAACCATGATAGAAAAAAATAAGATTAAAACGGGAAGGCAAGCCCTGGCTGGTGTGGCTCAGTGGATCGAGTGTCAGCCTGTGGACTGGAAGGTTGCTGATTCAATTCCCAGTCAGGGCACATGCCTGGGTTGTGGGCCAGGCCCCCAGTTGGAGGCATGTGAGAAGCAACTGATCTATGTCTCCTTCTTTTTCCCGTCTCTCTAAAAATAAATAAATACATAAATAAAATATTTAAAAGAAAAAAGGAAAACAAAATCATTAGCATCACCTCCAGGTAGAGAAATATGTGCACTCTAATCAGAGACATTTATATATAAAGCCAAAAAGACATATTCATATTACCAAATGTGTCGAGTTTTGCAGAGATAATAGCATTTACTGAAAAACATGAATAATAAATGTCCCAGAAATATCCTGGGCTAGAACCTCTCCATGTAGCTTAGGATATTCTTAGAACAGACCAAGGAGCTTGCCTCTGCCCTCCTCTCCTGTTCGCTGGCCTTTTCCAAATGCCTCAAGTGAACTAGCATATTTCTCTTTGGCAGCAGAGCATAGGAGTAGCATTCAGAGGACCCAAAGTTCCCCTTAGCGGAAGTTCTCTAAGGGGCCCCATAGTGACAGCCATAAAAGAGCCAGACCGAGATTCCCCCAGAATCAGGCCTGTGAACTCCACTCCAGGCAGGGCCACCCAGCCTCTTGGCAATGCCCATTGACCAGATACTCCAACAAGGCAGCCACATGCACAAAACTGCCTGAGAGAGGGGAAGACACCCTTCCTGCTCCACAGTCCTCCTCTCTCTCTGTGTATCTGAGCTAATTCCATCCTTCCCACTAGCAAATCACATTGAGTACAGTACAAAGCAGCAATGCATAGAAACAGGAGAGGCTGAAATCTCTACTTGAAAGAACACTTATTACTGAAACTTCTTCCCACACCTGTTCCTTCACAGCATAACTATTACATTGGTAAATTCCAAGCTGTGGTCCTGAGGGGTATGTTGTATATAAAACTTTATTCAGAACAGGGAAGGTAGGAGATGGCCAGTGTATAAAAATAGCCTTTTATTAGAAATTTGTACTGTACTAAGGACTCTGTATGCATTATCTCTGGAATTTTCTATGATCAGATCATTCCATTTCACAGAGGAATGAAACCCAAGCTCAGAGACAAAGAGGAACTTACCTAAGATTACATAGACAGTAAGTGTCTGAGTGAGGTTTAAACCCAGATTTTTTAAAGCCCATACTTTTAACCACTGAACCAAATCACAGTATCTTCATAGATTAGACAAATGTAGACATTATGAAAAATAACATATTCATTTATTTAATAAACAATGATTTTATCAAAATATGTATGACCTATCAGTAGCATTTGAAAACCAGTCATTGCAAAGGCATAAAGAAATGTTGATTTATCTTTACATTACACACACACACACACACATGCACACAGATTTAGGTTAAATTAATGGAACACTGCAAATACAGAAGAAACATGTAGAGCAGGGAGGCTGTATCATGTGATTGTATCATATGATTGAGTTATCAGATTCTGTGGTCATAAGGGTTTTCCTCCAGCCATAGGAGAAGAGCTGACATGGTCAACCCCAGAAACTGCAAAAAGCAAGGTTGCTGCCTCCTTCACCAGCTAATCACAGAGCAATACTATGAAGTGCCAGACGGTTTACTGACTGGGTCCTGGAACAGAAATGACACAAATGGAAAAACTAGTGACACCTAAATGAAGTCTAGTGTTTAGTTAAAAGTAATGGCAATGTTAATTCTCAGTTTTGACAAATGCTCCACAGTCATTTAAAATATTAACATTAGGGCAAACGGTGAAAGAAACATAGAAACTTTCTTTTTTCTTTTGCAAATCTAAATGTTTGGAACCTTTCTGTAAATTTAAAATTATTCCCAAATAAAACATTTAATTTAAAATTTTAAGTAAAATTTAAGTGTAAAAATGAGAGAAAGAAAGAGGGAGAGAGAGATAGAGGCTAGTTTTTTTTTTTTTTTTTTTTTT